>JARQST010000285.1:567044-676289 GCA_030142225.1 Pachycephus smyrnensis | reverse complement strand
ATATACAGTCCGACACTCTTTATAACGCCATTCTTTAAGAGGCTGTCTCTCGGTTGATAGCTATCTGAGTTGTCCCCTCGGCAAAAGCCCAAGACGGGAAGTTGGTTTGGACTATTCTTTATGAGGCCACAGCACACACAACTGAATATACCGTATTCTTTTTATACCATGCATATAACCTACACGTCGAACGCGCATGCGCGACGCTGGTAGATTAACGTAGGAGTGGGGGTATTGAAATTCTTGGAATTCAATTTCCCCTACGCCCCCATGGCTGGCCTTATAAAGAGAGTCGAGCGTATCAGTAAGAATTTTTGGATTTAACGAGGCGTCGGGATGGCTATCCAGATAATCGGATTGAACGACGATATCTGCTTAGATAGGCGATAGCTGCATGAGACGAGAATACGAGATATGAATGAATATGGTAATACACAGTAAGATATAGAAATTATGTAATTTGCAGCATCCCAAACCAATTCTTATTGTTCCGTACCGTAATAGAATCATCTCAAACTGTGTCAATCTATTTGATTGATTCGGGTTTATTGGAAATGCCATTGCCATTCTGCGATTGGTAGTACCTTGGAACGCGTTCTCCTTGGCTTGAATAGAGACAGCAGCGAGGAGACGGTAATTGAAAATTTAACAATGTGCTCCTCTCGTAAACCGCAGCTACTGCGCAATATACTTAATGACAAAATCATTGACCAGAATGCTATCCTATTTGAGGGAGAACCGAGGGGAGGGAAGGTTGACTAGGTGCATTTAGAGGGGTTGATTGCTAGCAATTCTCAGGGCGAGTTAGAGCCATTCGAGTCTATCTGCAGAGTGCAACCCTTGATTGGTGTATAAGATCCAAATTCAGCCTTAAGAAACGTTAACGGCATCGCTACCCCATAGCTAGAAACTCCAGGGGTAGCAACCATCTCCCCTGATTGGTCCGAGTGTAACAGGTAGAATTTCTTAAGTCAAATTTCTCGAGATGGTTGCCGTGGTAGCTGGCTTATTCTACAGTAACCGTTTCATCCCCTTCGACCCAACCCGACTATTGGAAACAGAGCAGCTGTGCTTTGCCCCTCGAAGTCAACAAGGGATGAACTAAAATAAGAGTAGCACGAAACACACGATTATATTTATTTTACCAGAGGCCTATTGAGCGCCCTTAAGCAGGGTACTGTAAACGATAAAAAAAATTACCACGTTTATAAAGTAAATGAAATCGGAGAAATCGATTGCATGCTGTGAACGCCCAGGTCAATCGCCAAAATTCGCACGTATCGAATGACGATAGCGACGACCAATCGGCATCGAGGAAAAGCGATAACGGAATTTCCAAATATTTTCGAATACACTATAACGTTAACGATAACGTGGATCTTATATCGAAGGCACTTAAAGGCAGGAGGTGACCACTTGCCATTACAACCCTTATACCGTAATCCTTGAAATTTCAAAGCCTACTTCAAGACGAATCCACACGGTAGCAGTCCCGCCGAAGTAAAATCTTTCCCGTGGGATTGAAGCTTGCGGCTCGCTCGACTGTCACGTTGGTAGGTTGGCACTTTCGTTCTGCGGCGAAGTTTCTTAACGAAAACGGGAGGACCGGTTGGTCGGTCGTGCGCGACGCGTTCCTTTTGAATTATTGAAAGTTCCCGCGCACTTAAAAGGGACTGAAGTGTCTTGCCGATGAGCCACTTTGCCAACTTGGAACACTTTGCCTCTTCCTGCCATTTCCTTTTTCTTCGTTCTCCTTATACTTTACGTAGACAGACACATATACACAGGTATTCATATTCTCTCTCTCTCTCTCTCTCTCTCTCTCTCTCTCTCTCTCTCTCTCTCTTTCTCTCTCTCTTTCTCTCTGACTTATACTGGTATTCGCACAAGTGTGTACGTGTGTCTCTGTTGTTCTCATCCCTTCGTTTTATCCCGTAATTCTCGGAGCACGGAAGACATTAGTATCCCGCCCATAATCTCCGGAATAACGCCTAACTTCCTTAACAAGCACACCCTGCGACTTCGCTCCTTCCATTCTGTGTTCTGTAGGGTGTAGTTAGGTATATAGATATAAGGTACATCTCCATCCTAGTGATTCGCGAGGAACCTAAACCTAAACCCCCCCCCCCCCGAGCAAAGGCTCGAACTTGAGGACGGACTTCCGAGTAAACATTTTCGCGGAATTAAAGGGGAGACGAATTGGAGACGTTGGGACTCCAGTTTCGCGTCCCGATATATTCATTAGTCTGTTACTTTCGGTATGTTCTCTACTTGCTGCTATATATATATATTTAAAGGAAAGTATCCATACCGGAAGTTCGGAATTATGCCGAATTCTCTGATTACCAAAAGATTGACGATGTCTGATATATTTATATATAGACTATTTATTATCTATAGATATACGTATACAGTACTGTACGAATAGAGCTATTCTATCGATAGGTGCGATTTTTGATTACTTTTGTATAGTGTGCTATATATATAGACATAATGAATGAAAGAGTGTGGAGCATGGGGCACGGTGTGTACAGAGCGTGAATGGTGCCCGGAGCATCGTCCTGGTGAAAATCTCGTAAAATTGGCGAATATAAAGAATCCGCGAAGTTGCCGGAATACTTCCGGAAGTGAGGTACTGCGTGGTTGGCAATCCTGATAGAAGGACTCGATACGTGGGTAATACGAAAGCTAACGTTTTCCGGGCACGCGTCTACCGTTTTATTCACGGCGTCCTTTTACGAGCGCGAAACCCACTTGAAACGAACGATAGAGTTATGCAAGGTCGTATTCGCCCCGTGCGCTTTCCCTTTACGTCCGCTTTTACTCTAGGGGTAAGTTCGAGGGGTTTGCGAGTCCTGGGGAATGGTTAGGTTACCATGGACGACACGAGTCAGTCAGTTGGCTCGCGAATAAAATGGACAAATTAAGGACGGAGGGGTTGGGATCGTTTTTTTTCTTTTTTCCAAATTTTTTAACCCCTAAATCCTGCAGGGTGGACGATTCTGGATTAGCGTATTCTCGATGAGAACGACGGGATCCCTCCCTATTTCTGCTTCCAGATTTATGACCGTCGTCAGGGTGGATATCGTCGTTCATCAAAAATTGACGAAATCCACGAGGGCGTCGCGACGCCACGTAGAATTGAAGAGTGTGCCAGGGACGCAAACGAGTCCCGGAAGCGCGGCAGCCCGTAAAAAGGAAAAATTTACTCTGCGGGATGCCGAGGGGTGGCAAGTGTACCAAGGAGTCAAATATAACGAGGGTGGGTTAAAAGGGACGAAGAGGAACTAGAAATAGGAATAAAGAAAAAAAAACGTATAGAGAAACTAAAAAATAGAGGGGGTCAACAAGATGGCGCGGCTTCTTGAGACTGTATAAAAAGAAAGTGTAGTAAAAAAAGGGAACCATCCCTTAAATTTTTCCGCATATTTTTATTCAAGATTCTTACCTATACGTCGCGTATTGGGGACGCGGCCTATAACCGGAAATTGGGTATAAAAAATGTACGTTGGGCTAAGTACGTGTTAAATATTCACCAATTCCTTATTATGTATCGTACGTGTACACGTATGGTACATATGTCTCGTATACTCTCAGCCATTGACCTCAAAACCATATTCATAAAATCTGCTGGAATTTTGAGTATTTCGTACCTCGATCAAAAGACGAAATTATTTTTTACTTTATTTTTCCCAAAAAATTTTTTTTCCCCTCGTTAACAACCCCCCTACTACCAGTATCGTTTTTAGTATCCCGAAAAGTCCAATCCCTAAGGATCTTACACTGTACCATATACGCATTACCAGTCTACTCACATTTCACGCGAAACGGCAGCGGTTCGCTTCTGGTTTCCCTGAGGGAATTCGTGGCGGCGCAAACGTATGAACCAGCGCTGCTCCTGGTCACGCTCTGCAGGACGAGACTCTGATTCGACCAGATGATCCTGGCTGATGTGTTGTGCGTTAGGATTTCACCCTGCGAGAAGACAGAGAGAAAACGATGTTACGTTTGTTATGCGAATAACGATCGTTAGAGCTTTGTCAGGTGGTTATACGTTTGTAGGTTAGGTCGGATGAGATCAGGTTAGGTCGGTTAAGATCAGGTTAGGTCGGTTAAGATCAGGTTAGGTCGTTTAAGATGAGGTTAGGTCAAGTTGTAGATATATAAGACGAAAGAGGTTGTTGAAAGTTACAATACGAGATATGAAAACCTTTTTTGAGAAGAAAATAGGAATTTTTTTCAAAGAACAATATCAAAGTAATTTCAGGCATATCTTATTTGTGAATTTACCTCGTATTCCTCTTTTTTACGTATTTTTCGTATTATCTTTATCTTCGATTGTATTACGCACGCGACAATGAAATACGTGCAAACAATATCGTCCTCTATGAATAATTAATTGTTATACGCGTTCCAAGAGTACACTTCGTACATCTGAAAGGGTTTGTAAAAATTCTTTTTTTTTCATAATTTATTACGTATTACATAGCCGGTTAACGATTATTGTTTGCTATCGTTCGAATTCGGTTTTATGAATACTTAACGCGCGTCCACGGTGTTCCTGGTAAACCGATAAGAGTGCGATTATATATGAGAATAGTTTGTCAATAACGTATTTCGCCTGCGAGACCATAGTTTCGCATGACGTGGAACTTGTATACAAGTTCCAAAGTCGTTAGGCAATTCTCCGAGGATTTGGGATAATACAGTAAAGTAGGTAATACAATTACGTGAGAAGGTGCAATATGTCGATATACAAATATCGAATCGATCGACGATACACTTATTTCGATCAATTTATCATCGTGAAGTACAGTGCCATAGATTTCTTTAAGTGTCTCCAAACGTTATCGATTACGATGTATTACGTACGCGTAATATATTTGTACGGGAGTGTACTTAAAATTATAATCAACGACTTTAGACGTCGGCCATTTTTTTTTCCTGCATGCCACGTGCTACTTGCCCGACTTCCATTCGATAAAAATCTATCAGCGATCCTTATGAACCAGAAGCGATCAAAAATGGAGATCGCTAAAGAAATTAATCCAATTTGAAAATGGCTCCCGCTCGGCGTGGTACCATGACGCCATGTTGCCGAGGCACCTACTAAGATGGAGCTGAGGATGGTAGCCAGTGAATTAGGGTCGTTCAATTTTCGGGTCAAACATCGCTGCCAAAGGATCCCAACTAGGTATAAGGGGGAAGATAGTTTAATCAGTCCGAGACGAGACGCCTGGCGTCGTCTTTTGTCTTTGGCAGCCATTTCCCTGGGGCGTCGCGACGTTTTTCTTCGTAGCGATCCTTACGTCCTTAGCGTCTTCCCCTTTAGCCATCCGCCGGATGTAGCTTCTGGTTGGCATACCTGGTATGGTCTCGCCCCATGCACCCTCCCCCAACCCCTAACTCCACCAGCACCTATACCCTTACCGAATCCACTCAGCGATGCGCGAAGACAATTCGAAATCGATTTAAAACGAGGCGATTTGAATCCTGGAGGGAAACTACCCTTAGTGTCTCTCTTTTTCGCGTTCTATCCACTCCTTCGAAGTTCACCCTCTCGCTCTTGCAGTCTACCGGAAAGGGGTAGGTATATCCGACTTCTGTTTCTCCCGAGCGGACCCACCCCTGGATTTATTCGATTGTTTTATAATCTCCAACTTCGAAGGATTCTCAACCCCCTAGACTTTGCCGCGTAACACGAGTGGTTATACCCAACCCTTATCTTCCGCCAGCCGATACTCACCTTTACCTACTTTAACTTATTGTTATATAGCCGCTCCTCCTCTTTGCTTTTCTCTATAAGCTTTTTTTACTTTTCCACAGGGGTTGGTACCCAAGTACGTCTCCTCCAAGGGTTCCATGCATACCAAGCTTATAGCTTAGAGCCGCGGAACTGTGTTGTGCCTGTATACGTATGTGTATACATTTTGTAGGCACAGTACTTGTTAATCGTGAGTCAAGAGTCTCGGCCTCTGCCGCGGTAAAAAGGTGCCACTCGGGGTTGCGCGTTTCCAGCAATTAACGGCAAGACGGGGGCAGGGTAACTCAATTAAACTAGATTGTAATCTATGTACAGTGTGGTCGAGTCTAGGGAAGACGGGTTAGCACGCTTAGCATAGGTTAAGCCCCGACTAAAGCCCAGGGTTTACCCACGGTTACCCTTGGTGGTGCTAGACTCTCTTGGTGGCGAGACGCTCGAGAACCACCCCTTACCGCCGTAACGTTTGCCGAATAACGGCCATCTTGTCAATTTACAAAATCTTCTATATACGCGTGTATATTTATTTTCTAGTTAACACGTACCACTCGGTATAATAATCAAAAGTCTGCTTCCTTCTGGTCTTTTGAAAAATATCAAGAGTAAGGGCTGGCGGTATACTTTTTAATTTGTATGAAGTTGGGTAAACTGGCTCCGACTTGAGGGGTGAGTTCCTCTATACGGATATGAAAGTCTGCTAAGAGCGACAGTATGGAAGCTTTGAACGAATGTGAAAGTTTTTACTTTCTTCTTCTTCTTCTTCTTCTTCTTCTTCTTCTTTGTTCCTTTCTTCTACTCGCTTCCTCTCGTAGGGTTTTACTTTCTTTTCTTTTTCATTCACTAACCTTAGAGCCTTACTTCTTTCGTTCCTCAATTCATCCCTCTATATGCGTTTCCGTTATTCTCTTTTTTTCTATACATTCTTCTTCTTTTTTATTTTTATTTTTTATCTTTCTTGTCGTCAGATACCGTGAGCACCTCGACTCTACGAGACTCTGCCGTGCCATCTCCTTTCCTTACTCCATCCACTTTTTCTTTCTATTTTCTTTTGTTTTCTTTTCTTTTCTTTTTTTCTTTTCTCTTCCTTCCGTTCTCTTCTATCTTTTATCCAATCTAGTCTTCCACCTGCTGCACGCAACTATGTTCCGTCGGCTAGAAAATTCGTAACGCGCTCTGTTGTTGCAGTTTAAGCAGTTTCCGCTGTTTTATCGACCGAGTTACCAATACTGAGCTAAGAGGGATGCATGTGATGGCAGAAAGGTAAGCATGCACCTCCGACACTTTCGATAGGTGGAAGGTAAAGGGTAGAAGGTACAGACAGTATAGGTTTTCGAAGGTAGAAGGTGTATTGAACCCTATTGAATTGACTGGGCGAATATTGCAGAAAATTTTAAAAATTTCGCAAAATCATCAACCGGGTACAATGCTAGCAATATGGATGGTAGAATTAATTTATGTCTTACATTAAACTCTGAGGTAACACTTAGAATACAGATTAGATTATTAATTAATTAGGTTGTTAATTAATTTGTCTTTCTTTATTTTTTTTTTAAGCGTTTCACGTAAACGTCAAGGGTAGCTGTCGAAACTACACTCCGTTGCGGAGTCAGAGAGACGGGGGCACGTCTTAGGTAATTAGATTTTGGAGGTTTTCGACCTAAATAAGGGCTAACTAACTTCTCCATCCCCCTCAGCAAACCCCTTAACCGATGAGCCCATCAGCCATTCTCGTGCCCATCTTACTCCTCAATCTCGCCACCCATCCTAATTACGTCGCGACTTTAACTCGATTTGGATCACTAGCTAATTTTATTTATTTCCCGGCAATCGCTTCGACCTTCATCCAATTATTGAGGATCCAAGCTCCTGGACCAGCAAGGTCTCCATCCGTTCATTCAGAATATTGTCTCGTCACCTTGTGATAGTAATTCCTCGACAGGGTCCTCGGTCAAGTATGCCAGCAGCTAATATCTGTAAAATCAATTCCAACGGGAGAGTAAAGTTTTCCCTGATCGCACAAGGGGTGGTTGGGGAAAAACCAAAAATTGACTCCTGCGGAAAACCCCTTGTCCCTTATGGATGCCGCCATAAGGATATTCCTCAAGGGCAAGGACTCTGTAATCAACAGGGGTTCTTGAAAATCCTGGCAGGGGGACTCGGCCAGGTGTCTCTTCCAGGAGCTGTCAGGAACATATCCAAGGTGGAATCTCAGGATGGGCAAGATGGCAGACAAGATGGCAGCAATCGATGTTAGGTAAACCATTAAAAATAAAATAAAAAAAATACTCCTCTCGTGTCCAATCGGTAAATACGACCGAGCCTTTGCCAAATTTTTCGCTAGATGCATTTCGCGACGACTGGCTTCTCTCTTCGGGTACAGAATCGGGTCCTGCTGGTATAGAACTGTATGTACTATATAGTGATACTGGTACTGCTACTATCATTTATGTTGTGTACGTCGCGTGGCTCACCAGCCCTCCTCTCTTTCTCTCTCTGTGCAGAGGGAGAGAGAGAGAGAGAGAGCGACATTCCGGTTGGACGGGGCACTGATTCCTTGAAAAATTGCCAACAACCGACCTTCTCCCTTGGCTCCGCTCTAACCTATCCATTTTCCCGATTTTTCATTTTTTTTTCTTCTTCACCCTTTCTTCCTTTTCTTTTACTTTTTCTTGTTCTCTATCTTCCCCTCTTTCTAGTCGCCGTAGTAGTCTGCGTCACGCCTCCTACTTCGCGTGTATGCTTCACCACAGTGGAGAGTCTCTCCTTTTATTTTATAGCTCCTTCGGGAAGAATTTAGCTCCTCCCTGGGGATTCGCTTGTTTCTTAGATTATGCAGTGTGTGCCATGTCGTGGGATACGTTTTTTTTTGCGAATAGGTATGATATACCTGCCTCTGCCCTGTTTAAGCATCTGATTACGAATGATACAGAAATATTCGTGAATACCTTCAAATCAATAATTGAATAAGTAATATTATTCAATGATTCTCTTTAAATTCTTCCTTAAGCATCTCAAGTCCTTTCTTACGAATAAGAATTGTATTTCAAAATAAATTCGACTTTCGCAACTGGTATTCAAACGAGTGAAAATTCCCCAAAAATTAGGTATAAAAAGTAATGCAGGAGAGCTACAGAGAAAGCGAATAAAGCGCGGGTATAGAAAGACAAAGAAAAGAGGCAAAAGGAGCACGGAACCTCGAGGACACTTCAACGTGGACCAAGGGTGGACCTTAAGCCTTAAGACCTTAAATCCTTAAAACGGGTCGTGGCCTCCCGACACGGTGGCCACTCCAGACTCAAAAGAAGAACTCTGGAACAGTGGAGGGGGGCCGGGATACTCGAGAGTTACTCGAGTGGTGGGCGACGCGGGACGCCAGGCGTCATTCCTTCTTCGCGTCTATTTTTCCCGTTTCATGCCGGATGTGTCGTGGGGACGTGCTGCTGTACGCTCGACTCGGAGAATTTATCGGGGTACCAGTGTGGAAACCAACGTCGCGGCGCACGACGTCGCACGGGCCTCCACGGCACGTACGTGGATACCGAGGGAAACAGGAGGGGTGGGGACACGGCCGTAGAAATTCCCTTGGGAAAATAATTTAATACCGAGAAAATTACGCGCGAAGCATCGGAACGACCCGATTAACAAGTAGATTGAGAACCGACGACAACCCGACGCCTTTATTTACGAGCCACGAGACGCCGGCAAGTTCACCGACGTCCACCCGAGAGGACTCTACTCGGTAACGCCCTGTTCGATATTTACTACCCCTTTATATATGGATGGACTGCGTTTCTTCTCTTCTTTCCTCCTCAGTTAATTTTTTCTCAATTTATCAAAGCGACGCATTTTTATTTTTAAAGGTAAAAGCAATAAGACGTGTGAGGTAACGAGTATTTACCAATCAGGACACCAACGGAGTATTTTTTTTATTAGTCTTGTGCCTGTATACTCGTAAATAGATACTTGAAAGGATAACATTGTTGGAACTGCGAAATTTAACACCCGGTATACAGTCGTAGCAAAATCTTCAGGAAAGTTACGGCGGTTATTAGATGCAATTTCGTAACTTCTTCCACAGGCGTTCGCGCAGTCGACAACAGTTACGGGCTGCACGCAATTCGCCGTCGCAATTAGAAACGCTAAAGAGTCACCTTGACTGCTGTCGCACGGTCGCTTACATGGGAATAAGAAGAAGATCTATTTAGTGCGTGAGCGTCTTACCAGGAAAAAGATTGAAATTAAATTGCCTATGGGATATAGCGGCAGCCATATTAAAATTCTTAGTAACGGTATTTAAATATTCACAGGGGAGTTTCTTGGTAATTTGTGTATCTTGTTTCTTTTTTTTCGAGAGAGAGAGAGAGAGAGTATAATTACGTAGGTTGGAATAAAAATAAAAATTTCTTTTTTTGGATACGATCAAGCCTCTCCCTGAGGATCATGTAAATGGAGAAGAGAAGGAATGCTCGTGGAATTACTGTATGGAGAAACGCTTGGATTTATGGTTGGAAATATATTTTTCCATTCGACTGCGAAAAGTAACTCCTCCAAGTGTCTATATGGGTTTCATACATTGAGAATACGGGAATATCTAGGAGCGGTAATAGATACCGAGATTTTCTACAAGGAAAAATGATCCAATCCCATTCTATCCCGGGCAAACAGTAAAGTTCATGAATATCAAGATTTTCTCCGTATGGTAAAAGCAAGAGAAAAAAAAACGAAGAGATTAACTTGAAAACGATATTAGATTCTCTGCGAGTAGTATTTAGGTACGGAGGGCTGCGCGTGACAGGACCGAGACAATTTGAATGAGGAAAAGCTTGGTTGAAATCTTTTTTGAAATTAAACAAATCTTTTTTTTACCTCCTAAGATATGGCAGACGTCGGGCGAGCACCTTGAAGAAATTCTCGTGGTTTTCGTTCCATTTTTAAAAGCGCATTTCTTCAGGACCAACCAGTTTGCACGGGGATTAGGTAAAAATCCTTGTAAACAGCAGCCACTACAAGTGGTTGGGTCTGCCGCCATCCCTCCTTTAACCCAGGGGTTGTTTTCTGACGTCATCCTTCCGTGAAATATCGGATCGAGTGTAAGGTTTACCGTCGCTATATTACGGAACACGGGGTTGTCCTGCTCGGGGATGATGTATTGCTGCTTGAGATGCAGGTTCTACTACGAGGAACTACCCTTACGCCTTTAGACGCTTATATAACGTTACAACGTTACACCCTTACATCGTTACATTCTTTTTTATCTTCTACTTTCACCTCCTCCCTGTACTCGCACGGAATTAATCATTGATACTTTCTTGTATACCGTTCATCTGTTAGAGGGTTGCGAGCTGGCATAGGGGCGAAGAGTCGATGGTTCCCGAAGGGTGAAAAAATTTTCTGTTTCAACGTATCGCGGCGATACGGAGGAGCTGTGAGAAAATTAATTTCCATATCGCGGGGACCCTCGTCACTTTTAATATTCAAACTTTTCTAGCCCGAGTATATAATTTTATCCCTACGCCGCGTAAATGTAATTCGAAAAAGATCATCCTTAGTCGCGATACAATTTTATCATCCCTTTCCGATAACTCGTACCTTTCTCTCTTGTCTTTACCGTCTCTCATATTTTCCCGCCATTTTTCCGCCTCGTAATTCGGATTCAAAGAGTCTCCTCACAGCAAAGGAAAGAAGCAATACTCTCAGCTCGGTGTTTCCAGCTTTCTCTCCGATAATTACCGTCTCGTTTTCCCGTAGGCGTAACGATATTAGAACCCGGCCAACTAGGACAAAGAAAGGTCTCCCCAACCGGAAGTCAGTCTCTTTTATGTCCAAGTACAAAGTAGTTAGGTTAGGTTGCCTTGGTCGTTTGGTCGTCAAGTATTTTGAGATTTTTCCACAGTGTCTCAATGGCTCCTGTGACGCGATGTACGAGGCAGAGGAGGATAGCGTTTCACGGCTGAAAAGAAACTGATAAAGGTACAGAAGAAAAAGAAAAGAAAAGAAAAAAAAGAAAAAAAGAACAACGTAGAAACGCCGTAGTGCGCGAGAGCCGTTGATGGAGAACGTGGAGAAATGGCAAGAAGAAGTAGAAATAGTAACGAAAGAACTAGTGGTGGCAGCACTGCTGGCAGTAGTAGCGGTAATAGAGGAGGAACAAGAAAGAAGAGTGAGTATAAAAGTAAGAAAAAAGAGAACAAAGCCATTCGTATGGCTTTCACGTCTGTCCTAAGAGTCTAACGTTCCAACGCGAACACGCGGTATTAGAAATTGGAATGGATTGATCTATGCTCGGCTGAATCCAGCGTTCCAATGCCCTCCAACCATCCCTAACCTCAAAAGACTCCTTTTACAAACCTCTCGAAACCTAGAAACTCTCTTCAACCTAGTTTCCCCTCGCTTTACCATACTCCATGACCTTATCGGATCGAGTCCCGTTTACGAGAGGTCGATGCATCTTCCGTAAGAATCGTTGAATTACGCGCGCTGACTTCTTCTCCTTCTCATTCGCCTCCGTCCTCTTTCACGAGAGGTCCTGCCTTCTCTCTATTTATGCAAACGAGTAATAGGAGCAGCGCTACGTAGAAACGCGGGGAGCGTGTAACGTCCTGGACTTAGGTAGCTACGTACGTATACGTGGGTAACGTGGGTAAGGAGCCTCGTAAACCGTTGGATATTTCGTATCCCGTGAGTAGAGTACGAGGAGAGTGCACCAGAGTGCGCCACACTCTATGGTGAAATAAGAAAACTGAGTCATAAATCGACGCGGAGCAGTGTACCTTCCTTGGATGAAAAGTTCAAAAAGGTTTTCCGCCTTATAACGTTACTACCAACGTCCTTTTATAAGAGTACCAACCTGTTACCTATAACCATCCACAATAGTGAAAACGCGGCTGCAGGAAAGCGATTGCTTCTCAAATAGGTTATGTTATTTGTGAAAAGTACGGCGTTCTTCGGCAGTGGTCGGAAGTGTTCGGGAGAGTTCGGATTTTTTTTAATGGCGGACGATAGCGCGAGCTACTTGACATGTGTACTCAGTCCTTAATAATGAGTCGTGTCCCTTTCGGGGATGCCCACCAAGGATACAAAGAGTTCAAAGAGAAGGTAAGAGACACAAAGAGATTTTTCCGAGTCGTGTACAGGGCTAAGAATTTTTCTTTTTCATTCTTTTATATTATCTCAGTGTTTACCTCTGCCTTGTATCCTACTGGCGACTCTTTCTTTTCTTATCATTACCTTTTAACTATCTACGTTTTTTTTTTTCCTTTTTGGCAAATCCAGGCTGCGCCCTATAGGACCGCAGAGAAATTTAATCACTCTCGTAGTCCGGTACGGTTCGTTGGGAATCCTTAAGGCAGGTAAGTCCTCCCGGGACTTTAGAGGGATAAATCGAGTTCCGGGAATCTAGCCTGGAGAGTCTCAAAGGAAACGCCGGGTGCAGCGGCGCGCAGTGCCGAGAGTCGGATCATATTTTTAAGATGCAATTTCGTCGCAAATCTCTCTCACCGCGGCGGCAGCTGTTCCTTGCATACCGTAAGGGAGAAGAGAATGAGAGAGGAGGAGAGAGAGAGAGAGAGAAAGAGAAGCGGAGATCCTCATCCAGGAAGGCAAGACGGGAGGAGCAGTGAGGAAGGTGACTGGGATCCCGGAAGCGGAAATCGTAGAGTGAGAGTTGGCTAGGTTTGGTACCTAAGAAATCCGCGATATCGCCCTAGTAAATAATCCTGGCGAGTTAACGAGGAATGGCATTACATGTCTGATTAAACACTTAATTAATATTAATACGAATTTACAAATCAATTATAATATCATCTAGGATTAGGATCTTAAAGGTCGCTTCCGTATCCTCTTATTTTGTCGAGGATAAAGGCCTGGAAAGGGTGGCAAGATTCTTTGACGCATTTCGTATGCGCACGTGCTCATATATTATGCAAATAAAGGATTTACACTTCCAGCATCTGGCTGATACGGCGCATTACCCCGGATAAAGGGGGTAGCTACCATAGTGGGATAACCTGAACTTAACTCGACACACGTTTATCCCAATTTTGAGGGTAGATACTTTTGTCGCGTATAACTTTCTCAAATTTAATATTCGAAATTAAGGTTATTGTTTACTCACGTTATGAATCCAGGTGAGTTTCGACCATGGTGGATTCGCCTTGATGTGACACTCGAAATATACGTCGTCGCCCTCTTTAATATCTTGTGGGCTAAGTGTGGATCCTAATCGCAACGAGACTATTGGTGGATCTGAAAGGAAAAGAAGGTTTATTATTTATATATTTTTTTTTCATTAGGCCAGCTGTTTAAACGATTCTTAGAGTTATTTCGGCCTTCGGGGTCTCTCAATCTTCAACAAGCACTACGGGATTGTTTGTTCCACTTTGTTTGACTTTGCCAATAGAAAAATCTCTCTTGTTATCCTTGAGACCGCGGAATCCAGGAAACTGTAGGGAATTATTAAAGAATTTTTTCGCGTCACTTTTCATCGCTCAAGATACATACTATAACATGAACAGAAGTACCGTCGAGTATTTACAAATCCTGCGATTTCCTCATGACTAACTGGTGAACGTTCCGGTTTATTTGTCACTGTTGTTCCACGGGTAAGATATCCTGTTATTGTCTCACGGCAGCAGCCGCGGCGACGTCGGCAAACGAAGAAGTAAAACAACCCAGTGACAAGCAGAACAATGGCTGCCAGTAGTTTATCCCGGATACATATTACGGGACATAGATATTATCCTCGGAAGAAGTCTTTCTTCTTGGCCGGAGGAAAATATCCTTGGCCAAGGAAAATTCTTATTTCGTCGGGACGACAAGGAATGTAATTAAAATCGGGAGTCGCCGTAACTCGTGGCATCGCGCCACGTAACGGGTGTTCGAGAAACATTCCGAGAATCGCATTGTCAAGGTATATCAAACTTGGTACGAGACTCTAACGAGTCTCTTGATATGTCTTTTCTTCTTTTTTCTAATAGTCATTCTCACCTCTATCTCTGCCTTGAGAAGCCGAGCAGTCCTTGGCGACACTCGCTTATCCTTCATCAAATGTGAATTTGCCCCGAAGAGTGACAGGGAGAAATATAACGGGTGTACTTTCTTTTTTTCTAATTCTTCTTTTCCCATAACACCAACGCAACGCGGAACGGTTCACGTGGCGCAGTGCTTTATTAACGTTGTCTCGCGAAATTTCATCAGGACGATAGCGGCTTAAGGTATCTCAGCTTTTAATTCTACGAGACCGTCACTCGCGCGAATGGCGACGGCAGTTATATACGTGTACGCCTTCTTCTTTTTTTTTTTTCGTATTTTCACCTCCCTCCTTTGACTCCTGAACGTACTCGCTTTTCCGCCATCTTGGAAGACACTGATCCTCTTCCCTTATATATCTACTTTTCACAGGTTTCTCTACCTTTCGCAACCTACCCCAACTCTCATCTGGCTTCTTACGTTTCTTCAGTCACTCAGGAAGCTGACGAGGGATGCTGCCTAGGGGAGGGGATGGTCGGGGACGACGCCGGATGTGAACTCTACTACTATGTATCCTAGGTAGGTTATAGGTGGCTGAAGAGACGGACTAAGGATACCGTGTTTCAAAGGGGGTGTAATTTCGAGGATCTCCGAGGACGGTCAGCGTAATTGAATACGTGCCGTGACGTCATTTCCCGTACTCCGCACTTTTACAGTGTCCCAGACTTCACGGAAACGGTCCTCGGGATTCGACGGAAGTGACGATCTAAGAGTGTCTTCGACGTCGGAATACAAAGCGCAGAGTAGTATATACCATAGGGGAACAATATCATATATATATCTCGAACGTTTTCATTGAGAGGATGTTCCTTACAAATTGGTTATCCGGAATGACTGTGAAAAGATTTTAAAAAGGAAGAAAATACATACGTTCCCCTTAGGTATGCAGGTAGGAGAATTTTTCCTATCCACATATTGATGGTAATCGGGGAAAAGCGAAATGGCTTTCGCGCGGACGACACGATAAAAGGCGAAGTGAAGGGAAAAAAAGTCGTTTAAAGAAAATTTCTTACGGCAATACAAGAGGGTGGGTTTTGAAGTTTGAGGGGGGGGGGGTGGAAACCTTACGGGGGGTAAACTTTACGAGCGACTATGAATGTAATTTCATCATCAATTTTTGCCGCTCAATAAAATCCCGCGGTATCGTGGCGTCGCACAAGAATGACTAAAAATGGCTGTTAGACGAAGGGACGAGGGGGGAGGGTGGGGGAGTGGTGGTAATGTTCCGTCGCTTTCTATATAGGGACGACGTAGACGTCGCGTGGAGGTGGTGATAAATAAAAATATCCCTCATAAAATAGCAAACGCTCAAATCTGTCGACATACCGACTATAAGTCGCTGGTCCCAAGGATTCCGACGGTTAGGGATTCCTGTGGTTTTCATGGCGTCGCATTCGCGATTTATTCTATTCCTATATAGCTCGAATTCTATGGGATAACCTCAGTTCTTCAACAGAAGCGTATAACGCTGTCGCGAATGACGTTACCCTCGAAATTTCACGGTTCGATCCTTGGGAAAAAATTTTTACGGTGACCCGGCCTCGCGCTTCTTTCCACCTTTTTTTACGGCAAATAAAACGCGTCCCGACAGTTTCGACGCGGTCGTTCGTTCCTTCGGTTTTTCGACGTGCATAAAGGGCGACTGCGCTTCTCTTTATCTATATATACATATATAAATTTGTCAAGGGGTAGTTACGAGGGCATTGCCGATTATGCGGCGTTCACGACAGCAAGGTGAAATGTTTAGAAAAAATTAACCTCGGGGCATCTAACATTGGAATTCTAACCTAACCTAACCTAACCTATTTCTAAGCCCATTACAGTTCCGTGTGTCTAGCATTGGAAAAATTTTGAAAAATTTGATGTGACAGTCGCTTTATGGTCCTTGCAGTACACCTTATATATCAAAATCTTGTCAGGACCGTCCTGACGAACTACAAGTGTCCTCGTAACTACCAATATTCGTGACAAAAAGTCCTAAAAACTACCCTTTGTAAAATTTATGTATATATGTATACACAGGCATGTATACTGATGGCGGTGAATTTCAGGAAGGAGAAATCGCCTAGTGGAAACCGAGAAATTACGAAAGACCACCGGATTGTTATCCGCATTATGCGTTTCCTCCTTCGCTTCCTGATATTACTCACATACGACATTGATTGTCCAGGATGTCTCCAAGTAGAATCCTTTAACGTTAGGATTTTCCGCTCTGCAGGTCACGGCCTTCCCGTCGTCCTCGACGCCTGGAGCAAAGTTCATCAAGCTCACCGTGCGATTATCGGCCTTTTCTTCCTGCAAGGAAAATAAAAAAATAAAATCAACGAGTCTAAAGGTAAATATGGATTAGCGAAGGTTCTCTCGCCGTTGTTTTTGTTTTATCGCGTAAAAGTTTATTTACCGAGAGCACAAAATTTAATTATGAATCGACGCATTGGCGACGAAGCATTTTGCGCGTGGTTGCCTTCGATTAATTTATAGTGTGTCGTGGGCAAAAATAAAAAGCGAGATTAAACGACGCCTGATAAGCTGCACGCCATTTTGAATCAGGGTATTAATGCATTTGAAAAACAAAAAAAGAAATTCAACCAAACCTACCCCACGATCCCGTTTTCCATTCTGACGCGTTTTAACGCGCAGACGGCGTCGGGGGCGTCGCTACGCCAACCTCGGTAAACCCTTAAGCACTTTTTGCCGGCTGTGCAAATGCAGACAGTGAATTCAAACAGTCTCTCAGGGGGTGCGGTGGTGCACCTAGTAGGGTGTGTGTACCCTTTCACTCAGGCAGAAGTCCCAGTTACGAACTGGGATATCTTGTTACGCGACTCCAACCCCTACCTTTCAACGTCCACCCCCCCCTTGCCCCCAGTAAATCATTTCACGAACGCCATCGTGGATCTTCGCATCCCGTAAAATATTATCCTTAGCCGGATGTAGCTATAAGGGATGAGAAGGAACGACATTCCGGTATCTGTCGATAAAAGAAATGAAGATGAACAAAAGGGAGGGACGGGGTGAGGGGGGTGGTTGTATGAAAAATCTAACCAATAGCAACAGATAGACGGCTATGACTGCAGACATCTTGAAATAGACGAAGGGATGATTCTTCACCCTTGCCAATTGCATCGAAGAACAAAGCCACCCCCTCTCTCACCCCTGCCTCACCCCATCAATCGGTTAAGGATTTCCATCCCTCGTAAAAATCCGAGGCCTATCTATTTCTCCTCCTAGGCGATTGGTGGGATATAGAGGTTGCGTGTACCTACACGAACGACGACAACAATAGTGGCACCGAAGGTGACATAAGCTTTGACTTTGGTCCCGGATAGCGTCGCGACGCCCAGCATTCGCCGTGTCGAATTTGAGCGGCTCGTAAAATTTCTATCCGGTAGTTAACGGCGCGCGGCCATTTTACGAGACGATAAAAGATACAGGGATCGAGAGAGAGTTACGTTCGTCTAGAGGGTAAAGCCCGAAAGTAGTAACCTCCCTATAAACGGCGCTACTCACGGGAACCTTTTCGCAAAGCATGAGAGACGCCGGGCGTCTCGACGCTCTCCCGCGAGATAGAGAAACGTCCACGTCTTTCTTATCTGTATGAGATAACGAGAACGACCCCTTCCCCCGCCCCATCTTACCATCTTCTGACCTACGAGGATGCCACGCCGATCGTCTACTCTGACAGTTAGGGGTAAGTTTTAACTTACCTTAAAAAAAAGGGACGAATCCTATTGGCGTGTTTTAATAGCGTCGACGCCGTATAAGTTGAATGCACCTTAGATCGAGTTAATGGGATCTGTCGAGATTTCGGATATCGCCGTCGGTTTAGGAAAAATTCAAGAGAAAGGGTGAAAGGGCTGGCGGCGGCAGTAGTAGGCCTTAATGCGATTACAGCATCGGAGGGTGGAAAATCTATTCAGGGCTGGTGAGTGTCAAGAGAGCCTTTCGATAGGCGCGGTTTTTAATTTTGTATTCAAAGTCTGATTGCGCTCGACATTGGTACGTATATATGTACATACGCTTAGACCGTCGTATTGCCTCACTCGAGTAAGGGAATAAGGGTTGGTTTTGCAGAAGCGCTAGACTATGCCAACTGGTCTTGAACCCCCTTAACGGTTTTACGTGTTCATCCCCCATTTGTCCTTCTTCTTCCTCGCGGTCCCCTCCAGCGGTCTCTCTTCATATTCCTACACTAATTATTGGGGGCAGGGGGATGAGGGGTTTGTAATTTAATAAATAATTTCTCCGAGAAAATGCATAGAGTCTTTCAACCCCTTCAATATCAAACCCCTACCCTGCTACCATCACCCCCTCCCGTGGCGGTTCTATGTATACCCTTTGTGCCATTCTGGAATACGGACGGGGGACCTTGCTACATTGGGTTAGGGTTGCTGCTGGGGGTGGGCATGAGACAAGGGATGTTGCCGGAGGAGGTGAGAAGGGGTTCTTGACTACCTACCTGATTCCGGCAATAATAAGGGAAAGGGAAAACCGCAACCTGCTCGACAGACCGTAAGCGTCGTGGCGCCGGGTGCGCGGAATTTAAACTCATGTAAAATGGGCCTAAGTCCCAGGCGGCAGATGTCGGAAACAAAGGGGCCCACGTAGGAGGTGACGCAATGAACGATCCCGAATTCTCGTGTTTCGAGTAAAAATGAAAACGATGCCATTCCTCGAATTTCCCAGAGAGATGGGTCGAGGAGAGCGTGTTGAAGTACGCCATAAGGGATGCCGAGGGGATGACGATGGTGAGTTTAATAATGAAAAAAAGGAAAAAAAGGGTAAAAGCCTAATCCTTAGTAAATATTAAGCAATTTCTCTTTGTTAGGTCATTGTATCATTTTGAGTTTAACGATCCTCCTTCTCTCTCTCTCTTTCTCTCTCTCTCGCTCCCCCTCCCTCCCTCCGAATAACATGATGAAGCGTCACTCCGTGCGTATCCCGCTCTCGTAGTAGACGTTGTATAGCAGGGGTTGCTATGTCGGTAGGTACCAGAGGTGGTTGAATGGGGGGTGGGTGAATGGCTATAGGATAATCAGGATGGTAATACGGTAGAAGTGCTCTACGTGATCCGTCGGCTACAGGATCTGCTTATGTTAATATCTGTCCTCGCCCGGCTGAGAATCTCCTATCTAGGGGTAAATTCAGTAAGGGGTGCAACACGAGAGAGACGTGGTTATACAAGTAGTATGGCCAACCTCTGGATGCTTCAAGAATCCCTCGCATGCCTGGTAATATTTTATTATCTCATAGTTAGAAAGGGTCCACGAAGAATGTTAAAGAGCTTCCGTACATCTACCACCCCTTTTCTTACACCTTCTAACCCTCACTCTAACCCCTCCCCCACCCCCTCAACCTCAGTGAATTTATCTAACCCCTACAACCCACTATCCTGACCCTCATCTTCGGTTACCTATCCTACACACATCCAAACTGCACCCCCCTATAAGTATACACCTAACCTCACCCTTATATTCCAGCACGCGCTTTCCAGGCAGCTCGTGCACCAAGGGTATTTAACAGCCCCCGGCAGTGATGCCAACCCTGGAAAAACCAGTATCTTACATTTCACAAGGATACACCAGCCAAACGAGAGGATCCTACGACTTCAGTACCCTCGCCGAGTCTCGGCACGTACCCTCATTTTCAATGCCTCCTGAACTTTGACCCCATAGGTACCCATCATATTCTCCAGGCTGTATATATTAGGACACCTACCCCTCCGCCCCTTCGATATGATACGAGGAATAATAGTGAACCCTCTACATTATTCTATTCCATATTTAATTATCCCCCCTCCCAATCCCCCCTTCACCCCTTCTCTATTCTCTCTATTTGACGTTACTCCACTCTCTACTAACAATCTCTGGAAACCGTCTTAACTTTGTGCGCATCTTCCAGGCTTACGTAATACACAGACTCATCCGGCTCACAGCGAACAGTACTACCAAACCCTACTGTCGGCATTGCGGTCGGACCGGTAATGAACTGCTCGAAATTAATTACGCTCCCCACGGCAGATTCTCCATTGGCAGCGACTCCGAAGGCAGGGAGCAGCGACAACAAGGACGCCCAGGCGTCTCTAAGCTACGTAGCCCCGTACGGAGAAGTTACAGCTATGATTCTGGATTATCGATAATACGGCCCCCCCTACCCCTACCCCTTAGCTCTGGTGGCTCTCGTACCGCAGTCTCTCCACTGTGCCCCCCACTGCCCCCTGTCCCAACCGTCCCACAAGCCCCACTCAGAGAAACCTAACTATCGCCATTCAGACCGAACTACAGCAGCCCCTGCTTTACCCATTGCGGTTTCTGATAACAGTCTCGAGCGCTTCGCGAATTCGAACAAGCGTCAGCTCTAACGCTTTGGCTTTGTTGAAGTCAGCTGGGATCGTCAGGGACATTGCGGAGTGTCAACAATGGCTGCTCGTCGTTATGAAAACAGACTGAAGAGCACGTGCTGGTATTGATGATTGCCATTGAAGTATCGAGAGGGCGATATCCTGGATCCTTATTTACTTGCACGAGAAGTGGATGAAAGAGATAATATAATTTGTTGGTTTAGGTTTGGTTAGGTTATAGAATTTTATGGTAATGAGAGAACTTAGTGATTTCCATAATAACAATGTGGTAAATAACGTTTAGTTCCATTACTAAGGAACAGCAGTATGTGCCCCACTGGATGCTATCGCTAATGTGCTGTTGGGGTACATACATTATCGCAGGGAACATTGAATATTCCCAGGGGGGTTGTGCCTGGATGTGAATCCACGCTGTCTTCAACCCTGCGATTCGCTCGATGTTTGTCAGCCTTTTTGTTTCTTAATTGGATACTCAAGGAGTCGCGACGAAGGTCAAAACGGTGGATTAGCCAGACAGACATCTCGTAGTAAAAAATTGTAATTGTATATTGACTTTCGGTGACGTCACGCGGGCTCTTGTTTCGCTTGAACGAAGAGAGATAAAATTGGAGCGAGTGAAATTACGCGAAAGGAGGGTATATTGATAGAAACAAAAAAAAACAAGGTAGTCGAGGATTCGGGGATGATTGGGGTGTAAAGTGGTGAGGCGACACTCGTTGTCCAATCGCTCGCTAATGAACGCTCGCTTTGCCCAACAATATGGCGCAATTAAATATAGAGGGAAATTGCATATTAATCGGATGGCAGATATAGTACGTACCACTGTTGAGGCGTTATAGTTCTGGGGTGAATTTTGTAGGGGTTAGTTTTGACTAAGGGCGAGATTGGACGTCGGGGATTCGGAGAAATCGTATTTAATTTGTATTGTTTAATTGGCAATTAGCATACTGCCAATGAAAATATACCTGCAACGGACAGGTGTCGTTTACTTAATTCAATTGCACTCACTTCAACCCCTATTGCACCGGCGAGTCGAACCAAGCTCCCTTTAGAACCAACCCGTTACCAGTACTGCCAGACCATCAGCACCATCCCTACTACTGGGTACCAGTAACCACCAGCAGCATCATCATCACAGCCCAGCAACCCCGTTTCGTACGAACAAAACTACCTTCTTCCGATTCAAAGAAAACCGGCGAAGCCGGTGAGACTACGTGAAACGTGGGCTTTCCTTTTTAACCTCCAATCCCCTTCAACCCCTGGAAGCTCTACTATATAACAGCGAAAGCCAAATCCAGAGTCAGCGCGCTTTCAACCCCATCGATTCGAGTCACTTGAATCTTCTCGCTTTCCTCCTACAGGGTTGGTGAAGTCCGAGGAAGATTCAAGTTTATTAGAATGGCCAGGGTGCATTTCAACCTCTGCACTAACTTCAACTTTGGCATTGAGCATCAGCCACTGCAGTGGATGCAGCTTCAATCGAGAGAGACAGAGAGAGAGAGAGAGAGAGAGAGAGAGAGAGAAAGAGGGAGAGAGAGAGAAAGAGAGAGAGAGAAAGAGAGAGAACATACAGATCGACCATTAACTTCCAAAATGACTTACCTTAACGTGTTTAAGTTGTCTCTTTCCCTTGTACCAGGTGATCACTGCAGGGGGTTGTGAACCCGTGGTCTCGCACTCCACGTCGTACCGTTTGTCAGCGAGTAGACCACCCTTGTCAACGGGTTTGTTAATATTCACAGTGAGCGGTTTGACTGTAGGCGCCAGAGTCGATCCAGGGGTGGCGTGAAAACAAAGTAAAAAGAAGGGATGAAAATTAGATAATTTTATCTCAGCTAATCTCGTTACGGGCATAACCAGATCAATCGACGAATCATTGTAACCGATCCAGCATGTGTACATACACGTCTACGCGTTGGGATCACATGCGAAAATTTGACTTCGATTCGCAGAATAACGCGCAGATTTTACCCACTGCGGGATTACAACCGACCAGGAAAATTACATTTCGGGATTACAGCCAATGATTCCGATCCATTCGCGAGAGCGTGACGCAGGGATTAATCGAGTTAGCGGATTTGTGTAAAATTGCAATCAGCCAACGAGTCACGGGGGGCGGTGGAGGGTGGGGGTAGAGGGATGATTTCCAGTGGGCGCCATGAGGTACCGCCGGTATATACGAAGAGTTTGTTGACATTGAGAGTGACTTCCGTCCCGTGTGTTTACGTTATTTGCACTTTATACCTTGTGATGCAATTTTGAAATATTCTATCGATTACGGTTAGTGTACTTCGTATGCATATATATAGCGCATATATCCTCGACGCGTCTGCAGTACGTGCACTTACGGATTTTTCACGTTTCCACCTTCTTCTTTTCTTCTTTTCGAACCTTCCGGTCCTTCCGGTTCGATCTATTTATTTATTCGTAAAATACGAAATGCGAACGAGAAAAAAAGTAGTGAAAAAAGGATTTTAAAAAATATTATCGATACCGTTCTAAGCTGTATTTTCCATTAACGTTGACTTTTTAATGCTTTATGCGAATTTTTTACATATACCACTTCTTGGATATATCTATATCTATAATTATGGTATGCTATAAGTATATCTGTATCTGTTCTATTTTTTTTTTACTCTACACGTATGTGTGTACTAATATACACGATAATGCGGAACAGCTGTTTATATATGTATAATAGAAAGTCATGGCAGGAGGGTGGAGAGGGGGAGGAGGGGGGGGGTCATATCACGATGTATACGTTATTTTTTAACGGTACTTTCACCCTAAAACGAATACTCTGGTAATCATCGTTCGCGAAAATCAAAGGGATCGACAACGTCGTTTCACCCCCTAGTAACGAATGCGGGGATGTTTTATATAGGTGGATGATGGTTGCTATTCAGTGGGGGGTTGAGCGAGGTTCCGAGGGGTTGAAATATTACGAAGTAGTGGTACTGGTATAGTTGTAGTAGTAGGGGGTGAACAGAGGACACGAGAAACACGTCCCTTCAATTTTCAAGTGAACGACAAAAATTTTTGGTCGTTTTTGCCAGAGGCGACTCACGCAAAGCGTCAATTTTCCCTCGGGATAATGGAAGGATATTTACGCGGGATTCGATCAATTCCCTTGTCGACCCTTACTGTCCTTTTTTTCTCTCCCTTTTACTTTCGTTCACCTATTTCTATTGTTACGGCTTTATACCTGCATCTTCATCCCCTTCCCGTTGCCTATATTCTGTATATTTACCCTATGGCCTTTTATGAATTGCCCAACCTGTGGCTCGATATGCACGCTTTCGTGATTTTCGCTATAAACGCATATATATGTGTATATATATATAGACTTGTCCAGGGGCAGTTTCGAGGACTTCGCCGATTATGGGGAATTCACAACGACAAACTGAAATGTTATTTAAAAAAAAAAAAACTAAACCTTGGACTATCACAGCATTGGAATTCTAACCTAAACTAACCTAACGTAGCCATTTCTAAACCTATCACAGCTCCGAGTGCCTAGTATTGAAAAATTTTTGGAAAATTCAGTGTCGTCGCCGCTTTATTGTCCTGGAAACTGCCCCTGGACATAAAAATCTTTCAGATCAGTCTCGGAAACTGCCAAGTGTCCTCAAAGCTGCCACTGCATATGTAAAATGTCCTGAAAACTACCTCAGAACATGTATATATGTATATATCAGGGTTGCTTTTTGAGCAAATAAAAGGAAATACCGGAAATAGTGGGAAAGGGTGAGATTAGCCCTCTGTCTGCCTATGTGATGTGTAAATGTGTCGTATATGACGTCAATAAAGAGTGTGGAAACAGGGGGTGTCAATGGGTAGGTTTTTCACCCTTTCTCTCGCGGTTAAAAATAGAGTGATCGACTTAACGAGCTACGTCTCGGTCACGAGAGGGGAGGGGGCTTGGTTACGTCCCTGGTGAACCCTCTTGAAACCCCGTGTATAGGAGAGTTCTCGTTATTTTTCGCAATTTCATTCGCTACTCGAAACATCCCCGTAAGCCAAAGCTGCAAACAGGTGCGAGAGTCGACCGTAGCGAGTTTCGACTTTGAAACTTTTTTTTTCTTCATTTCTCCCTCTCTAGTTAATAGGAACCGAGTAAAGTAGGTTTAAGCGATGCGCCCAGGGCGACTGGTTACTTTAAGGGTTGTGGGAGGAGATCAACTAAATCTGAGGGTAAGAAGAGCCGTCCGGGCCTTCAGTTCGACTCCCCTCCCCCCCTCCCTCGACCTCGGGATACAATGTTTAGGTTGTCAGAGGGTTGGAGGTTTGGGATGGTTAGGGGTGCTGGTACCCGAAACGGGGATGGACGTTTGCCGGGAGGAGGGGGATGCCTGGGAGGATTTAATGTATTTCCTCTCTTATCTCGCGTTTAAGGGTGGTTCCGAGGGCGTGAGCCGGAGGGCCGGGCCACTTCTAGTGTCTCATAGATTTTATCGTTAATGTAAGGCAAGCACCCTGCGCGTGATAGGGGCTGTGAGTCCTGATTTGTTAAGCGTCCGATAAGAATTTGTTTTTTTCTTACCCTTCCACCCTCCTCCTCCACGATTTTCCCTGTCTCGAACCTCAGAACCTCGTCTTCATCCGCGTTGGCTGTCGAGCACGCGCCCTCTGTATTTTCTCTCGACTTCTCAGGTTAGGGCAGGTTTTCAAGCTTAAATCACGCGGCGAAATCTTAAAGAAACCTCCCCTCTCACCCACCCCCTTTCCACCACGTAGAAATTCCGTATAAACGTTGTCGACTTTAACTAGCACGCGATCCATTCTACACAGCTACGCGTGCAGGGTTCCTCAACCCACTTTCTATACGTACTTCGGGGCCTATACCGATCCCATAACAACCCCTCAGTCCCCCCCCCCCCCACACCCCTCCTACTGCCTCCCTATTTTCACCCTGACATCCCTTAGTAAGACGTTTTATCGGTCTTTGGCTTTTTCAACTTCATTTTTCTTCTTCCAACCCGAGCACGAACCTCCTTCCACTTCCTCACTCTCCTCTTCATCGAAACTCCTATCAACGTGGATCCTGACTGAGCCTAGTGGAACGGGATCGATGTCGACGGTGTGAACGATGTGTCCTGCTTTCAGGACCTTTGTCCTCGCCACCATTGCGAATCGAAGGACAAACGCCGTGACGTTCAAGGGTTCGTTTGTTAGAGACCAATTCGAATCAGACGATGACATTTTTTTTATATTTTCTAATAAAAACAAAATTTCGATATCAAACGTATACACGTTTATTTAGCCTGCGAATGCAGGGAAAAGTTCTATGAAATATAGATTAGAAATATTTTCCTAGCTTCTTTTCCCGTCCTTGTACGTACAAATTATGTTTTTCATAAAAAATACCTTGAAACGTTGATACGAATTCGAATACATCGCTAGTCAAAGCGTCACGAGAGCCGGAAGTCTTGGCAAAACGATGACGGGAGACGCGCGAACTAATCAAAAACTTCGTCCCACGTTATCTGAAAATTTTTGACTTTTTTTTTCCCCCATCACCATCGTCCAATCCGGTCGTAGAAATACTAGAAGCCACGAGCCTATCGTACGCGAATCGATCTTGGATATTTTAATTATTAAATTTAAATGTCCTTGACTATTCATAATTCGTGTCATTATTGAACTATTGAATTGGAAATTTTACGTGACTATATAATCGATCGATTCTCTTTTCTCTGTAAAAAGTAACAATGCCCGTGGAGAATAATCGCGTAACAATCGTTTACGTTGATAGATTCGTCCTTAATCGATTATACAGTAATCGATAGCTTCTTTTCTGCCTGTAAGGAGTAACAATCTCTATAGAGACTAATCACACGCAATAAACGTATACATTGTGTATATTGATACTACTTAAAGGACGCCATTACTCACGATTGAGGTCCAAGACAAGCGAGGTCTCCTTTGGCTCAACCAGATTGGTGTTCAGCGCCTGACACGTGAACACGGAATTGAGGTCTGCACGTGTGGTCGATGGTAGAATTAACCTAAACGCCAAAAAATTAATTGGTGAAAGAAAAAGAAATTTATTTCTCGTGAAACGAGTACATTCGAATAACGAATATATTTTAATAAGAGATTTTTTCAAGTTTTTTTTTTCAATATAACAGTCAATTTACATGACAAAGAGTATGATATATATATATACTCACTTATTTTCAATGACGTCACCAGCAGTGTGCTCCGATTGTTCGTCCCGTATTCTTCCATTGACCAGCCACCTGACTACGGGTTCCGGTTTACCTGTAAAGCACAAAAATGTGAAAAAATATTAATACACAATATTTTTCGCTGAACTGACAATTAATAATTCGTCATAAAATTGCACGTATGCAGCTCCAGTGCAATATACGATATTTTCTTTTTCTCCTGAACAAGGTTTTCCCCATTAATTATTACAATTGGTAACATTGTATATGGACATTTCGTACGTTAGAATGTGATACGTATTAATGCAACGTACGTACGTTTACTCGGTTCACCTTTTTTCTTGTTTTTATTCAGTTATCAATAAAGTCCCAGAATTTGTTCCACGTATCCTTGTACGTACGCGGATAGATATTAGTACAGGGAATGCAATCCCAGTGGATAGACGCGAACGAGGAAAAGAGAAAAGAGCTGCCAGACTTTACAGTCGTAGTAAATTCGAAATAATTGAATTACGAAAATTCCGCGTGCATAGATGCACGTATGTTTTGCGTCGATAGAAAAATTAAAAAAAAAAGAAAGAACTAACGCAAGCATATAATCGCGTACACGAGACCTTTTGACATATGAAAAATGTAACAAGGCATATTCAATTCAGGTTTCCCCTTATAGGATTTTTGCCCTAATTTTATAAAATTCTCTCTCGCTCTCTCGCCCCCCCCCTCGTCTTTTATTTTCCTTCTCTCACGGGAAGAGTAATAAACTGATACGAGAGGGTGCCTAACCGTGCCGGTTCTCGAGTCCAAAGGTACAGAAGGGTGAGGGGTCCAAGGGTCTTTGGTGGGTGAGGACTGATGGATCTTGCATAATTTACATTATAAAATTAGCTCGAAATTGGGCCGTATAGCGACGTGGCCGTAAAGTCCCTCTAATAACCGTAGTAAAGATTTTACGGTTGGAAAAAAATGCGAGAGCTTTACTTTAAGAGGGAACTGCTCGTACTGACGTTACACTGGGCAAAAGGAGTTGGGGGAGGGTAGATGAGTGGTTGCCAGGTATACTTGGAGCTGTTATACTACTATTGCTAATAATATACCCCCCTCCCCCCCCCCTACTAAGAGAAGTATAGAGTTTTTAAGTAAAAATAAAGATACGAAAGCATTATAGTAATAATAAAGAACACACTCGTTATACGTAAGGTATATGATATATTAAGTAGTATAAAAACGAAGGATTTCTTAGGGACGCGTGGTTTGAGGTATTATTATAGGGGATGACGTGAAACACCCTTTTTCAGTTCAAAGCGTACCCCGCGTTGGCAGGAGGGGTTAGAGAAAATTTCAGAAGGTCAAAGGTATTTCCGAGTAGCATTAAAATTCAGAGCGCTAGCGCGAATATCAAATTGCTATTTAATCCATTGGATACAAATCGGCTGACATATAATATCTATCCGGGATTATTTATACGTCGTAGATACTCCAAAAGAGATCTCAGTTTGATCGGATCTTTGTTATTCCGCGTGCTTCACCAGGATAACGATTCCTTTTTTTTCTCCCTTTTATTCGCCGCTGCAGAATTTCGGCTTTCGCGTAACAAGGGGCAAAAGGCCATAATTAAATTTTAAATTGAACATCGATCCGAAGCAACGTATTCCCAAATTTCACAATACTTATGTATACACCCTCTATCGATAGAGATTATTCAAGTAGAAATAACCTTGAGGCGATTCAAGTTACGTAAATGGTCTATTAGCATTAGGCTGAATTTATCAGTAGAATCAAAGTCCGACTCAAGACTCAAGATTGTTCGCCATTACTAGTCGTAGAATTCGGCATCCGTTAACCTTCACCCTCCTGTCTATCTAGTCCTTCTCCTTCTCCCTCTTTCTCTTGGTCTCTCTCTCTCTCTCTCTCTCTCCTCCCGCCATCTGGCTAATCCCAGTAGATATCGTCTGGGATCGGCGGATTAAAATCCGGACTTTGGCGAAGAGATAGCGGCGCCCGTTAGCGCTGGAAGGAGTTCGAGTCTGGTAGTTAAAGTCAACGCTAGGGGCGGACCTACCCCTAAGTACTAACGTAAACGAGCGGGCGAGCTTACGAATTAAGCAGTCCCCGTGGTAGAGAAACGTGGTCGACTCGCCCCACCCGCTCACGTCGAATCGACGGGAATCACGGCGACGCCAAAGGCGTCCCCTTTATTTTCCTCGGAAAAGACGTTAAATCCATTGGGTTTTGATACCTCACTTAGCAAGCATACAGTCTATGGAGATTCCATGGAGAGTTACTTGGAATTGATTATAGAAGAGGAAGACAGTTGTCGTTTGACGGCGAGGCAAGGTTTATTGTATATTTTTCGTTAATTGCCTCGATCGACAGATTAATATCGTATTTATGAAAATTTTATAATTGATCCAGAGAAATTAATCGCGGAAGCTAGTTAATTTTCTGATAAGGCATTAGTTACGGTTGATTGAATCTAACGATGCGTGAGCCTGCACGTATCAATTATACAACGGGGGGTTATATATAGTATTTAGGATTGTGATTATATATATATAGGATGCTGGTACATCTGAATTTCCTATTACAGAAAACTCATGTACGTTATTGGAAATAATTTGTCCCAAGTGAAATGCTGACTTTCTCGATCGAACGGCTCTTATGTGAAAGAAATTAAAAATAAATGCACGACCGAAGCCACCCCCAACGTATACCGAGAGTGGTTGACGCTGTACTCTGGGGAAATAGGTAGAGTGCTTCGTGGTTAAGAGAAAGAAAAAGAAAGAGAGAGAGAGAGAGGAAGAGAGGGCGGAAAAAAAGTTATTCAGCAAGTCGGGGATAATTATCGAAATAAACTGGTTGCTCTCGCAGCAGACTTGGCCATCGGTATATGGGTAACAACCCTCCTTTGGATTTATTAAGTCGGAGCACGTGGAGCGTCTTGCACTTTTATTTGAGGTTAGGTTTCTTTCTTTCTTCTTTTTTTTTTATTAACGTTCCAGCAGGTAACCATCTGGATTAATTTGACTCTGGCTGAATTCTCGGGTTGGGGGTGGGTTAGAATAACTTGGTGACTGGAGTATATCAGTGAAAAGGGGTAGGTTTTAGATACGGGGGATCCAAGGAATCGAGGTAGAACTTCCCTTGCAAGGTGGCAGCCTCCATTCTCATAAAGGGACGCTTGTCACGGGGTTGGATTTAGATAAGGGTTGTTTTGGAAATTAGATGGGCAGATCTCCACCGCATCTCGACAGGCCTCTTTTAATTGGTGGCCTATTTTCGGAACCCGGATTAACCGGTTCGACCTCCTTCGTCTTCGCGGGCCCTAACGAAGCCAGGCCCATGGGACTTACTGGGTCTCAATTGTGACGCGCTCGTAAATTAGGGAAATTTATTCGCTGCAATGCCGCTATGCGATTGCCGGATTCGCCTGTCGTCGTTGTTCAAAGTCGTAAGACGAATTGGAAACAGTCCTGAGGGGGACTTATTCCTATGACGTTACCAAACACAGAAGTCCCCTCGATCATTCACCATCGCGCCAGCGCCACTGTAATTCACAGTTGCACAAGGACTACGATATTATAATCCATCACTGTAGACTATTATATTGTCATCCATTATCAGTGACGTATATGCACGTTTTACAGTCCCACGCAATATACTGATTTCCCGAATCGCTACGTAATTAAAATATTTTTATTCCCCGACATCCGTTGCACTACTTTTTTTTTTTTCAATTGCCATAATATTATATTAATATTATCGTTCGATAAACCGAATATTTCATCGCGTCGAATTACTCTTGTAGCGGACTGTCAAAAAAAATATTTTTCGCCATCGTTAAACTCGCGTCATTTCCATCGGACTGCATGCTCCATTACGTGTAGCTAATATTGCGTGCGGTTTGTGCAAGTGTATTAGGCGAGTGGGGGGTTGTTCACCAATGACGCAGTTACAGGGCTGTATATGTGGGGTAGGTTAAATATTCTCGTGGCACGAATGAGAGCGCCGTTATTGGTATGAAATTTCGACTCGGAATGGCTTAAACGTTTATGTCGAGTGTTCCGGATGTGTTACCCAGATTTCCGTTTTGATATTACTGCTCCATATATTTACTCGCTACATTTTATTCACGTTGTCCTACAATACGCGGCGATTCTATTTGCTTTATGGTTTGCTTATCTCGACGCGAGCTCGTTCGATCACGGATTAACGATTACCGACTCGGTAACAATTTTAAGGTTACGTGCCGATACCGGCACTCTACTCGGTGGCGCCATCGTGGAAACCTCGTGACGAGTTGCGATATTATTTTTAGAGTCCTTTCCGTTTTAGTATAATGGAATAACGGGAAACTAAATAAATATGACGTAATAACTCGGAATGGAACGGTATAAATACTGGTAATAATAATTATTGATTATTTGTATTTTTTTTTCGTACAATCGAGAAATCAATTGATATACAATATTGACGATTGAATTGCATGGAAAATCGACGGCTTACGTGATAAGCGTTGTTTGATATCTATGGCGTTTCGATGAATTTGATAATTTTTCTTCAAAATCGTGAAAAGAGTGATACAGTCAAACCTCAATATTCCGAACGCCCTCGGTGCACTGACTACTTCATAGTTACAACTCGATTTCGGGTAGCGGGGGTGTAGTAGTTCGTTTACAACACTTATCTCGCACATCGGGAAAATGACCTCCAATGTTAAATGACCTTGGTTCCCGTTGCATTTCAACCATCGAGATTTTACTGTACTAGAGGACTATTGCGCACCCCGTTTCATCATTCCCGAACGATTAAAGAATTATTTTACACCTTTAGATTTCTAAAGTAAACCCAATCTGTCAAACTAATTGCATGCCATGAACGCGTATACTAAGCGGCAAATTTACAAGCATTGAACGACGACAGCGACGAGCAATCGGCATCGTGGAAAAGTGACAACAATACTACCGGCATATTTTCGACATCCGGTAACTTAAATCACACATGGATCTTACGCTCAAGGGATTGTTGGAAATCGTTAGCACTTTTCAGAACACACCCTATTTTTCCTGTAGGCCTATCCGTTCCAAAGTTATGGCCGAAAAACGAGTTTCGGATCCTGCCTCCCCATATTGCAAAAATGGTCGTATCGCATTGTTTCTATTTTCAATTTGTTGGAAATTGTTCGCATTCCCCAAAACTATCTGGTGTTTATGTCGAATCTTCTCGTTGTTGCTTAATGGCCCAGAAAGTAATCGCTATGTGTCAAATTGACTGCATACCGTGAACACGAACGCCAAAGGGCAAATTCACATGCATTCATTGACGATATCGACGACCAATCATCGTCGAGAAATAGCGACAAAAACACGTTCATGATACTTCAGATATGTCGCAACGTATCTATAACATGACTTTTTTACTGAAAGGAGAAATGCTGATTTTTTATTGTCTCTTAGACACTTTATTTTCCTCCTTTTGGAAAAATCTTCGGGTAGGAAAAGAGAAGAGAATTGTGGGAATATCGAAAATAATGAATCGAACATCCAAAAGACACTGGAACGAAAGCTGTGACGTCATGGCGCATCGACTAGTGAAAACTGTCTGACGTCATATATTTCAGGTTTAAGATATTTTTCTGAATCGTCTATACATACGTCACGAGCCGGTTTCGCTTTTAATGAACGAGGCGCACCAATCAGCGTTGGCGTGCAACAAGAAGAAACTCGAGAGAAAAGTTTTTCATTGGCTCGTTTGAAATTAACGGCTTTCATCGTTTAGCCAATGGGTGCTAGAGTATCTGGCCATTTTCGTAATGATGCACAACAGAGTGCACTATCTATGATAGGATGCATTTATGCAGCATAAGGATGCACCATCAAGAAAATGAGGCTTAAAATACGTTGCATGGGATGTGCAACGTAGTTTCGGAAGGGATGGAACTAGATTTTTCTTTGCTAGTTGTTGGATTATTTGTAATAGATAGTAACTAGGGACTTTAATCCTTCTCCTTTTGCGTTTAACTGGCTGGATTTATCCTGGGGGATTTTACCGTCGTGAACTTCGACATCGGTTGACCTCAAGACTTTTACCGGTAGCAGTTTGTTTTATCCGTACGCGACGTTACATCTGCTCCGATCACGTTGTGGATCGTCATTTTATTTATCAGAAAAAAGTGATTTCTATTCTTAAAAGATCACAGTCCCGAAGTCTAGGTCCTTTTCCAATGTCGATTCTGCGCCACTTAATTGTTCCTCAAAGACATCCAGAGAAACCGTAAGAGTGTAGCAGAATACAGAAAAATCTTCGGCTTCAGTGTAAATTTCATTCTACCTGTTATCACTCGTTATACGCGATATTATCTAATACGAAAAATCGAGTGGAATAAAATAATTTAATAAAAAAACGATTACAAAATTACACCCCTGTTTACTTTACCAACTTTGAATAAAAATACGACAATTTTTCTCGATTTTCAAAATATAATTTCATAACTGTTGTCCACTTTTCAATGTCAAAAACAAACATGGCTTACTTTACGTAAAATGTTATTGCGGATACAAATAAATAAATTGATATACGCAAAATAATACCGAAAAACCTTGGGCGTCCATAAAATCGTTTAATCAAGTTAGGCTTGGTATTTATTTTCTTCTCAATGGCCTACTGTATACGAGTATCGATCAAGTATTCACTGGCTGATACTAAGGGATCCGGGAAGAAGAGGGTCACGTGCTGAAGAGGCCTATCAGAAACGTCTATAACTGGCGAATGGGAATGTCCATTATCTCACGTGACTACCTATGGTCGTTCAACTCTCATTTTACTTCATTACATTGTCACTATAGTCGCTTTTGACAATCTACGCGAATATGGCTTTACATTTATTAAACCACCATCTGTATTTAGCTATAACTGGAATCTTATTGTATTTGACATTGTTTCATTATTTCAATGGGTCTCTGCGTATACCTTCATTGTGAAAAAAAAAAACGTTTTATCGCAAAACGTTAGTCCTTGTTGCTTTATCATGATGATGGTGATTATTATTATTATTATTATATATAAAATATTTAATGCACAATTCGAATTTTCGCCATTGATCGATCTAAGCATATCACTTTTGACATTTCGTCATTATTTCGATGGTTCTCCACGTATGCCTTCATTACAAAAAAAAACGTTTTATCGACAAACGTTAGTCCTTATTTCTTTATCATGATTGTTGTTATTATACATGAAATATTTAATGCATAATTCGAATTCCCACCAGTGATCAATCTAAGCACAATACCAGATACGTATAGTGAGAGTGAAATGATGAGTGACGTAAGAGCGTAAACCAATTCGTCATACTTTTCCGCCATTTTGGCCAAAATATTACTAATGCAAATCCCGATTGACTATGTAGATCAGCCAATGTATATATATGCAAGAACTCGGTTATGGATAGACTGTCAAAATATTATCGATCGATACCTGTTATATCATAGAGACAATATCTGACATTGATTAAATGAATTTTGCACGGAGAAAGTGACGTCAGCACGATTAGAGGGGATGATCCCCGGGTACTTCGAATCCCCTTCGATCCTGATCCCTTTCGATCGCGATTGGTCGTTGGGAAGGTTAACTCCGTAGAAGTTGTTATTACGAAGTAAGGAAGGAAGGAGGGGGTAAGGGATGGAAATAATGTTTTAAGGGATTCAAAGTTGCCGCAATTATAAACAGAAATTTAGATCTAGTCGACAAAGTAAACAGGGCACTGTAAGTTTCCATCGACGTTACCAGGTACACACGTACTAGTAGTGGCAGTGGTAAGAGCCGTGTACAGATCCGACCGTGCGAAGGAATCTTCCACCATCCCCTACTCTTGGATGATCTGGGAAGGTGAATCCTTCCTTCCTTCCCCTCCCACCTAGGTAAAGCCTCACATTCCACCTTCGAGTTTCACCCTTATAGCGTCTAACTGAACGTGGAACTTTTCACTTAGCCTCAGTTGCCAATAAAAAGTTGGCTGATCTAATAACCGGTGACACTACTGGTTCTCTTCCTCGGCTTTATACACGGCGTATACCTATATATAGACACATACATCTACTCTCTATTTCTATATGACGTAGAGGGAACTTTTGCGCAATTTCGCATGCCGGCTAAAAGAGTGGGAAAGCTGTTCCCCTTTCGAACAGTTATCTTTCTAAGCATCCAGACTCCACGCTGAAGTTGCATTCGTTCTAAATATATTATCCAATTCGGATAGCTTCCATTATTCTCCTGTAGCACCATTAACTCCAGACATGGATGCTGGCTCCAGGGTGTACTTCGCTCTGAGGTTTTAAGGCACTTTAACACTCCCCCCCTGCCCCTCCATCCCCTTACCACCTCGTGGCACTGCTCTTTATAGGATCGATCGTCATCGCGAGATCCTCCTGGGTCACTTCCGGTGCACTTGGAATTCTCCAATGTTGACGCTGGAGCTCAGGACCAGGGTTCCGTCTTGTTCTCTGTTAACCGTCCTAATCCGTTTACTCGCAAAGATCCACACGATCTCGTAGAAAGTTTGACCGTTCCACGTTCGACTAACATCGCTTTCATAGAAATTCCCAGGATCGGTCACCTTGCAGCGCGTTAAAAAGCAACGGTCATCCTGAACTCGGTTCTTCAACGTGGTTATCTCAATGCGCGTCTGATTCTCAAGTTGGTACGATTGTACCGTGTTATCAGAGACTTTCCAGGTACCTTCGATAGGTACGTAATGAATTTAATTGTTCCATACCGTGAAATGTCTCTGGTCCATTAACCGAGTATCAAGCTTATAAAAATATATCCTGAACCGACGAAGTGTACTTGTTTCAGTCCCTTTAGAAGCTTTTCAGCCTACCCAACCTCCCTGTCCTTAGTTGGCCTGACTTACGACATTCCACTTATCCTCTTTACCCTCTGTATTTCGGTTCACTAGGTTCACTCTGGCTTCGCGCAGGATTGAGTCTATATGGTTAAATGGCTGCAGATAAAACGTATCCCCAAGACGTCCTTCCCGTTTCTACCCCACGTGACCCGAAATTACTTTGAGGGAATTCCTTGGTATTCCTTGAAGAGACTAGGGAGAGATGGTGACGAGGAGGGGGGGGGGGGGGAGGGGGGAAGGTTGAGAGATAGGATACCTCAAGGCACGGACGACAAGCCTGCCACCTGATGGGAGAAAAAATATTTAATCGAGTTCCAGGCGTGCTTTCCAATCTCGTGGCCGTATACGGAAGACTTCCTAGAGGATTTGGTGGGAGATACGTTGACTCGGGGGAGGGGGAGGGGGCGTTGGCGAACGATCATCCCCTAGGAACATCCGGAACTCGTGGAACATTAGCGTTAGCGCAAGTCTCGTTACGAGACGAAAGCCCGTACGATATAATTTCTCGAAAGCTCGATGCGCCGGCTCAGGAGCTATTAGCATTATGCCACAAAGTTTAAGCTTTTAATAAAGGTTTTAATATTTGAGCGTCCCTCCCACCCCTTAGGCAAGTCCACCCCCTAACCCGCCTCATCATCCCCTTTACGTACACCGATGCCACTGGGACGTCCTTGGCTTCTTCTCTTTTTTTTTTACGTCTCTCTACTGCCCCACATAGGCAACCATGTGCTACGTACTTACAACCCTCAACCGCGTAGGGGTTGCCTTAAGCTAAAAAGCTTCGAAAAAAATGTTCTCTCTTTTCTAATTACGTTTACAAATTTACATAAATTCCCAGAGGACAAATTACTCTTCTCTAATACCCAAGGAGCCGTTCTGCCGATGAAAATTTTGCTACTGTCTGTACGAGACCGTATACTTGCGTGCCATGGGTGTCAGCAAGGAGACGAAGGGTGATCCTTGGCAGAGTATCGAAATACTCTTTCGCATAGAGATATCTTGTATCACGCATCGCGTCATTATCTACCGTAATGAGGAGTTTCGAGAATCATGGAGAAATTCTCGGTAATTCTGGACTCCTTTCGTGTACGAGGAAAATTATTATAATACGCTTCTAGCTAATAGACGCTGTATTTAATTAGTTCTTGGAGATTGAAAAGACTTACCGCCGATGACGCGACATGTCAGCAGCAATTCGTCACTTTCCTTGTAAGGGCCGGCTGTTCCATTTAACACGTGTCCCCATCTGTCGAGAATTTTTGGCTCTTCCGGTGGAACTGAAACGCACAAACGAAAGGACCAGTTTAGAACAATAAAACAGTCGTAGCGATGATACGGCTTATCTATTTAGTTAGTTTACTTGTAATCAATGATATTACCATTGGTTTAAAATTTTCTTTTTTTTTCCCTTCGTATTTCCTTCAGCTTTTCTTTTCACACTATTTTCCTTGTTTTCTTAATCGACCTACCCCGTCACCTCTTATCCCTATTTTTTTTATCATTTGTATGACGTAACGTTTCGCGGATGATTTTTCATCCGGTTCTCATTAATAAAGCTTAGTTAATGATCCTCATTAATAAAGCCTAAATTAAAGTCAAAGTTCAGAGAGCAAGCGTGCGTCAACTCCAGTTGGCTGACTATATGGCTTCGTATCTACTTACAACCACTCTCTTACTATATAGCGTATACTGTATACATATATGTATATGGTATATGATATATGACATACGGTATACGATATACAGTATACAGTGCATGACTCTTAACGGGAACTAACCCCCATTCTACGGTACCCTTTTAAAAATGGCTCCCCTCCATCTCTAAAGCAACAACTCCCATTTGCAGGGTAGCAGTAATTATGGCAGAGTGGCCGCAAGGATGCCAGCCTGAAGAATTAAATACACTGGGCCTGAAAGGGATATCATTTTGGCAATTTATGAAAATAGTAAATAGACTTGTATATTAGAATCTATATACACGCCGGCAGTCGAGCTAATCGGGTGGATTATTTTGAATGGGGTTATGCAATATCTGTAGGATACAGTATACCATGATATAGATATAATCGGTGTGAACGCGTCGATTTGCCGATAATAATAATTGAACTGCGGCGTGGGAAAATATTGCGTCGGATGATAATTCGCGTCACGTGAAGATACTCGATAGAAATTCTATGTATTTATTGAATCGCTATTTCAATGCCCATATACGGTCATTTGTGTACGACCCTCTGAATTCCCATATACGCGGAATATTCGCGCACTGTTTATTTTTTTTTTCCTCCACCCCTTTCACTCTCACGAAGTGGAAAGAGCTACTCGTGACAATTTATTTGAATATACGCGTAAAGTACTTCGATTGAAAAATAATGTAAAGGGACCAGTATTCGTCCCTTAGTTTAGTAAACAGACAACCATAGATATACGTGCGCGTTACCAAAAATATCCTAGGATTGACAAAGATAGAAAACGGAAACGAATATAAGGTAATCTTTCTTCTGTCCAGGTATTATTTTCCGGACACCCAGTAGACGATGAGTTCTATTCGCACAAGCCGGAAGTTGAGACTTCACGTCAAGCCGTCACTTCCTGTCGCACGAATCCAGAAGCGCGAAAGTCTTCTCCGCACGCGGAATATTATCGCGTCGGCTAAAAGGGAAGTTGCGGCTGAGGTCAAGAGGTCAGTAGAACACGAGGGACGCCAGGGTAGCGTCGCGACGCTAATCGACGTACGTGAGGCCCAAAGTAATGACCTGCTTTGGTTAACAGTTCAGTTCTGCACTCACGTTAAAGAGGGAGACTCTCGCCGTATAGCCTCATGCCGGGTGCACATGTGTCGCGTTATGTCGCGCTTTGAATACTGTACGATGGAAGTAGTTGACTTTGCTCGTGGACACGAGTAAAGAGAGGAAGGGAGGAAGTGGGTGGGTAAGGGTGACCGATAGAGTGTAGTAGAGTGGAGGGGGAGGGGGCGGATTGTGGGTTGAGGGACTCACTCTGTAATGGCAATTACCGAGAGAGTAATCAATGGACCTTCGTTCAGACCGCAGCGATAATTTTAGGGGTGCTTCGAAAGCTCGCACATCAACTCGCCTACCGTATTTTCAACCCCTTGCGCAATTTTAATTGAGTTAATTTTCAGCCGCTTCCTCCTTTCTTCTTCCTCCGCCTCACTTTCATCATACCTCTACTGTAACGTCGACTCTTTGCTTTTATCCTCTTTAACCTTTTTTTCTTTCACCCTTCTTCCGTGGGTTTTTCCGATTTTACGATTTTACAATCCTTCGCGTATCTCCCGTGAGAATTCGCATTTATACTGACAAAATCCGTTTTTTGGCGAATTGAAAAAAAAATAAATAAACATCCTCGTCATCTGTTGGGTTTTGATCCTCGACTGACTTTAACGTCCGTAAACGAGGGACTGACTGAATTTCGAAATTTGACATGCCACCGCCATTTTTATTATTCGAAATTATTTATCTTATGTATACGCCGCTGGATAAAGATAACTAATCATTCGAGAAATGCCAGGAGTATACGGAGGAGGGAATTCAAGTATTCAGGGAAGTGGTGAAATCAAATCTTGCAGATTTTTCTTACTTTCTTTTGTCCTCTATTCTCTACTTTCCATTATTTTCTCCGTATGCCAACCTTTTCTTCCGTTCCTCGTTCCTCGGCAATGCCCCGCTTCTATTTATTCAGAAGCGCAGCCGAGTCCCGACTTCTTTTCTTCTTCTCCTCGTATTCCTACTATGTACCGGTATACCTGCATTCGTACTTGCTCTTGCCGTACTTGTTTACTCCTGGAGTTGAAACCCCACAATATCCTACATTTACGTCCTGATATCAACTCCAACCAGTATTAAGCTCACTCAGCTTCGTTCAGCATCAAGCGATTGTATCAACCCCTCAGCCATATCCGAGTTTCAGAAGGGTGGCTATGGTAGCTATAGTACAGTAGGGGGGGTACCACCACACCCCCTTTGATATTCGAGGAATACTAGTGCTGTTACTATTCCTAGTAGCATAATACTGTTGTTCATTACTATTGTTACTACTACTATTACTATTACCTGTACTGTAGTAATATGATTCAACTGTGCTGAGTTTGGTTAATTTTTGTTGACAGAATTTCGCGTAAACAATACTAATATATATCGTCTGGCTGTGCTCAGAGGATTCTAAAGGTCATTTAATGAACGTAACAACTATTGGATGACGGTAGGAACTACAGCATACCACCTTTTTCCCCTTTTCCAACTTTTTGTTACTCCAGAAATTTTGATACTGTCTGGCAGATGTGCCGGATGGATTGAAATTTTATTTTTTGCGTCATGAAATTTCTCTTTTATTTTCTCGACGTCCGCTTACACAGGCAGCTCTGTAATTACTGGCGAATCGAATATTTTTAATGGAGATTTTCATTAAAAAGCTCGGCTGAATAAGTGAAAGCAGAAATGGTTTCCCAGGGATTAGACTGCTGAATAAAAGGAGAGCGAGAGGCAAGTTTTAACTAGAGTGACTCGGTGTATCAGTTTGCGTGAATTTTTAACGGAAATTTCGAGTTTGCAAAAACAGTACAGAACGGATATACCAGGTACGCGAAAGAAAATTCTATCAGACAAAAAAAGACGTGGCAGTGGAAACAGTAAAAGAAGGGCAGAATACATTATGATATATTACCCGCACTAAGAGCAAGTAAAAGTAAAGAACATTAATTCCAGCAGGTAATAAAGATGGCAGATAAAGGTCAAAGATAACGTACAAAATTTAGTCCTGTACATATCAAGTGTGGAACAATCTCATTTGCCGTACATAAGATATATTTCCAAAACGGGATCCCATATCGATCCATTCCACACATTGAAATGTTCACTCGGGTATTTTCAATAATTCAAAATAGAAAGCCAAAATTGAGGTTATCCATAATGGGTAGAAAAGGACGAATGAAAATGTCGATTATAATCTAATAATTTTGGTCGAGGTTCACAATAGTAGCCCTATTCTGTAATTCGTCTATTGGGACAAATTATCGGTATTGTCATCTAACGATAACTGAATTTTGTCCAATTACAATTCCTCCCTTCTCATAGGTCTAACAGGCAATTGGCTAAAATCCAATTATCGATACTTAACGATACCGGCTACTATAGACTGGAGTTTATAAAATAGGGTTACAGGCCCTTTCGCAAGGGGCCTTTGTATGTACATATGGCGCCTCCTGTTGCTTCAACCAGATAACTATATATCAGCCTCGTACAGTGTAGAGTTAGCTTAGGTCGTAGAGTGAGTGATGCCCATTTGCGTAGGTCCCACGTTACCGTAACAAGGGTTATCCGTTTAATAATTCAGGTGTTAAAATGATTAGGGTTGGCCCTACGTTACCGACCGGATAAGAGTCGAACTTCGGATGCTTTGAGCCGGGTCACTGATTACTTAAGCTTCCTGAATTAAAGATGCCGGACTCATACCACGGTATCATCCAATGTACAGAGAGTATAGTTGTCGGGCCTTATTTTATCGATACGTTAGCCACTCGTAAATTATCTGCTAGATAGCAAAGTCTATATTTTATTCATCAGTTTTCAACTCGATTTAACGATACTTCCATCGACCTTAAACATTTTCCTTTTACTTCAGTTCTGCTTTTGATTAAGGAAGCAGCGACGTAATTATTAGCCACCCTGTATTAGGGTTTCTACGAGCTTCCATTCGCGTCGGCTACGTCGCTACCTATATTGCTGTCCAATAAATGCTCAGCATCACTTTTACACCCTTTTTGAATAAAGGGGTTATTCTTTTTCTTTTTTTTACGGTACGCCGACAACGGGGCGGAAAATTAACCGCGACGTTTCCGCACTTAAAGGCTCGATCGGTAACCGACAAAGTATTCCGTTTCTTCTCGTGGAAGACGTCGCCCGCGACGCTCGGCGACAATGGCGTCTAGACGCTTATTCCAGAATCTTCCTCAGGGAATAGTCGCCGTCTGGTGCTTCTAGAAAAAGCGTCGGGACTTCTTGGCGCATCAACTGATTTGAATAAACCCAGCCTGAGCCGCGAAACTCACCGAGTGGGAAGCCGCCATTTCCTTTCGAGTGACTATATGCGCGTGTGTGCGTATATATATATATTCGTCAAAATTCGCGATTGGCGAGACATCGACGATGACGTCACGTGTTCACGCGAACTGTCAATAGGATTTGTATATCCTAAGGAGTCGATTTAATGTCATTTGTGACGCTTAGGAAAATTCCAATGATTGAAAAGGAAATCGTATTCGACGGAATTCAGAAGTCACTCGGCGCTTCTGAAAGAACGTAGACGGCAGTGGCTTTGATAGAACAAAAAAAAAAGAGGCAAGAAAATTGAAAAAGGAAAAAAAAAGTAAGGTATTGATTTTCGATGGACTTTAATATAAATTCGTGGAGTGGTGTATATCCTTTATTCGTCTTATCGTTTGAATCCGAACTTATAGATTTTAATGTTATAGGCGTCCTTTTACCGATAAACGTGCAAGTTAATAAATAAATAAAAACGGCGGAACGTGGGCAATAAATGAAACTTCTGAAACGGCCGTAAATATCAAACCGGAAATTCGATGGCCGTACAGAACCTGCACGCATAAAGGAGTATACTGTATATAGGTATCTACACCTTTTCAATTTACTCGAATTTCCTTTTTCTTCTATTCCGGTAAAAGGACTGGGCACAACCACAACGCTCAGTAGTTCTGCCGGGACCAATTAAAATTATAACTTTAAATATGCATAACGGATATAAATCCAGCGATTCGTATACTTATTTCGCGCGAAAGTGTTTATTGTCAGAACGGATCAGCAGTGGATTTTGTTATCTTTATATAAAAAGTATAAAAAATTGTTTCATCCCTACTTTTAATGTTTTTCCCTAATTGCGAAAATTTCGTAAATTAATTCATTAACGTCGCGGTCGTATTTGGCGAATTCGCGAATTCCACATATACATACAGGATATCTATAAAGACGTCAGGGTAACCGGAAACGCGGATCTTCTACGTCACCAAGTAGCCAGTCGAGGATTTATCATCCGTCAGGATTTCTGGAGAAATAATGGAAGACCGTGGAAAAAGAGGGAGGGAGGGGTGGGGTGGGGGGTAAAATCGTCCTCGAGAATGCAGACGACGCGAGCGATGCACCGACGAAAGTTGAATAAATTCAAAATGGAGGTAAGAGATTACTACACCGAGGGGGAAAAAGTGGAAGTGGACTGGAGGAAGGGTAGCTTCCCTAAACCCCAACGAGGTGGATGCTTCTCGAGTTGAGCAACGAGCGACGCTAGAAAGGGGTACGGATCGGCTTGCCTTAATTTTTTCCCCTTTATTCCATTGAGACGTTGAGGGCTGATTGCGTGGGATTCCGTAAAAGGAACTGGAAACTTTAGCCGCGCGGCCGGAAATGCGGGGTACTTGGGGAGGGGCTGGCACTTGTAAGGGGGTTGAGGGTGAGAGGGAGAGCCAAAGAAAAGTGGCGAAGCAAGCGAGCGAGAGTGAGTCGGAAAGCGACTTCGATAGTCGGTAAGTCAAAGGCGGACATTTTAATTATGGCGTGTACCCCGGAAATTGCAGGGTACTCGAAAACGGTAGGACGAAATCCAGATCGGCTGTAATCTCGGTAACCCACGGCTGTGGGAGAGGTACCTAGAGAGAAGGAAATAAGAGACAGGGGATGGAGGGTGAGGGAGCAAAGGCAAAAGAGAAATGGATTAGATTTAGGCAAATTCAATTTCAATTATAAAATTAAGACAGTGTCTACGACGATCAATGGATCGACTGATCTCTGTATACAAGCAAAGGTATTTTGAGTAGGAATGAAAAATTCCTTCTTTTTCGAATTTTCCACATTTTTATTTCATACTTTCTCCATAACTCACTTTACTTCCTTTACGTCCCGTATGGATGTACCTTTTTTCGTTTTGAACTGGGAAACCTGATCGCAACGCGACTTCCGGGTGGCGTGTTCTTATCTGACGGCAATTAAAACTTTGGAGTGCAATTACCGAGCCTGAGTAAGCCTAAGTGGTATAATTTTCCATGAGCAAATGGCCATCTTCTACACGACCAGCCAATCCGGATTTCTGGTATTGGACTGGGCACGGTCCCGGGCCCTGATCACCAATCAATAATATTCGAACCCAGTCAATCTGGAGTAGATGTTATTGCGATCAAAGTTTTTTGTGCTCATTCAAATTCTGTCAATTATAAAGAATCATCGGTCCAAGTATAAAGGACAAAACGCCGCCATGACATACCGAAGTTTTGCAAGTTTGCTTGCTAAGGATGAGCAGCTCGAAAGGAGCCAACCAGAATAAAGAAAGAAGGTTCCTTCCTCTTCGCCAGCGGTGGTGAAGTGGGGGGTGGATGATGAAGGCTGGGTTCCCGAAGAATGAAAAAGTGGCCGCGATCCCAATAAAGTGATTTTAAGTGAGAGCCCGTTCGCCATCGCTCGGCTGGAACTTCCCTCAGCTGAGATATGGCTGCAAATATTAAAATCCACCGGCGGTTGCCAACCCTTCTCGACCTAGAGGGAGGTCTCTATATGCTTTGGAGGTTCTCAACTAATTTTCATGAAACTACAAAAAAAACATTCACTTTGGATTCCACTCACGTATTTCTCAAATCCGATCAATATTTATAACAATGATTCACGCTTGAAAAATAATATAATTATATCAATCATGAAAATCCGTACCCTCCAGTCGATACGTCATAAATTTCAAACCCTTCACAAGGGTTGAGAATCATTGAAGCAAAAGTGAAGGAGTGCAACGTCGGGCCAGACGGGGTCGGCGCATCTTCTGGGAAATGCGGAAGAAGCGTGCAGCACCACTTGCGTCCACCGGTAAGAAAGTTGTTAGGTCGGACATATTAGAAAAATTGAAAATATATTAAGGCTGGGTGAAGGGATGGGTGGGTGGAGCAGATACTCTCAAAACCAGGTAGTCTGACTCCAACGGTGAACTCTACTGGAGGAGTATGAGGTCAGAAGGGTGGAACCAGTGCGCGGGGGTTGAGTATTAACGTAAACTTGAACCGGAAGAGACTTCTAGAGAAGAGCGTAAGGAGGGACAAAGAGAGGGGAAGACAGGGGGGGGGGGGAGAGAGACAGAAGAGAGGGAAAATGAGTAAGAGTACGCGTGAACGCTCGTAAAGGGGAAAGCTTGATATACTGAGTAATTGTAAAAGAGAAATTCTCGTAGAAGATGGTCGTACGGTGAGAATTTTATGTACTTATTATATATATATATTCTATATATTGTACCAAGACAATTTTGGTATCAGGAAGCGGCGAAGATGAGGCTCCAGTAGAAAATCTATTTACTCTTCAAAATTTGCTAAATATTAAAGCGACTAGTACATCCGGCACAGGGAAGACGATATTAGACAGTTAAACATCCCAAGACTTCTGCTAATAATATAGATACCTAAAATACTGAATCCACTGAATTTTTAGAAATTCATGATCTACAAAGAATCTTTACTTATGTAACTTAATTCCATTGTTTTATTTAGATTCATCCCTTGTTCGGTACCCAAGATCCTATCTTCTTAATCGGGTAAAGGAATGCCCACAATTCTCACCACCCTTGTAGTACTATTGGACAACGGTAAGTAACCGACAAATTTGGTTCAAATTCCTCGGGTTCTCTTTTCAGTTCGGCAGGTTTTTCAAAGGAACATGGAATAATTCTAGTAGTTAGCGAGGGGGGAGAGGGGGAGGTTGTTTATCACCATGAGACACTTGGGCGACTTCGCTTCATACCCGGATACATAGTTCGCCTAAACCAAAACCGCAGAATGCGGTCTGCGTGAAGATGCTGCTCCTGCAGGAAATGGCCGCGCTGAGACCTACCTTGGATTTAGGATTAGTTAACGCTTCTTCGGTACATAAGAGACTTGGATACTTGTATACTATATATTATATATATACCCACTGGTCTTGTTCTAATCATAAACACAATACAATTGGGTTGATACACCCAGTGGAAGGTTACTTTGGTCCAGGTTGAATACCTTGAAGATATTTACCTAGGTACATCCTTGTAAAATTCGTGAAGGGCAATGGCCGCCATTTTGAAACGTCTAAGAGATGGATTGGTAGAAGATGGGAGACGAACCTGATGTCCTCGTGGTTGGAAAGTCCTTGAATAGTTGTAACCTGGGGGAGACTGGAGAAATGTAAAGCGTCCCAGGGATCGGGGGAAGGATCTGCTGGGACCCAAAAGTTCCCTTACCCGTAGGATGATCCTTTCCCTGATTATCAGCGTTCTCACTCCTATATACTTCATCTCGAAGCAGAAATCTTGAAGGACCACGTCACGTGCTAGACTTTTTGGAAGTTGGAAGTTTCCCGTCGCGTTCTCCACTGTCTACCTTTCGCCCTACCCTTTCCTCCGGGACTTTAATACGATTCGCCTGTTTGCGTTTTCCCGTAGGAATTCAAGAATTCGCTTAGGTATACTACAGTATGTATATAGGATACAGCACAGACTATACCGTGTGTACCGTACGAAGGGATCCTTCAATTGGATTTGTCAGTTGGCATTGGTGAACTTCGAAAGGATAACGATCCTTGCGATCGGTCGGAATTTTCGGTTGGTATATAAGACTGGAAGAGTGATACTCTCCATAGCGGTCATCCTGTCCGAGAGGATCGTTACTCGTCTCTGCAGGGAGAAACGGGGTGTCCTGGAACATTGCCAGGATCATCCGGTTCCACATTCCCTGGGGAGAGAAAGAAGCCGAGTAAGGAAGTATATAAGAGGGTGGAGAAGGGTAAGGTCAGCGTTTGGACAGCCCCTTGGCTGGACCACGAGTACACGCGATCCTCGTTACTTGGCCACCCTGGTGCAAAGGGATGCTGGGTATTCGAAGATATCTAGAGGATACGAGGTCATACTAGCAGAAGCCCTCTATACGTCCTGGCGAAAAGGGGATACCGTGCAAAAGTGCAAATTGTATAGTGGCTGCTTTGCGCGTTAACCGGATGAAGGGGCCGCGGGAGGAACCGGAGATCGTGAACCTGGGTACCAGGACGACGCGTACCGAGATCCTGGGAAATAAAGGATCGGGAGAAATCACAGCCTGTAAAACAAGCCCTTCGAATTTATGTGGTCATAAATTCATACGATTCTTCCAAGCGTTTTTCTGATTCTCGCGCGCTCTTTCATTTCCTCCAATTTACTTTTTCTCTTTCTTTTTTCATTCTCCTTTTCTCTTCTTCTTTTTACAAGTACTTGCTCTCGTACTTTACTTCAGTCTATCACTCGTCCACTCTTGTTATGCTCTATTTCCAATTTTCTCCCATTATCTTTTATTTTTTTCTTCTCTATCTCCTGCAGCCACCCCCCACCCCCCGCCAACCTCTCTCTCTCTCTATATATATATATATATATATATATTGCTACTTCTCTCATGGTCAGTTTGCTATTTAGCTGGTTGTGGCCGGCCCAACACCGTTTTGATATTGTCGAGTTCCAGGGCGTCGCGACGGCAGCCGTCGATGGACAAAACTTGTCGGGTTCACAGTCGCTTGCCCATGTGACGAGTCGACCGCGATGCCAAGGGGGATCCTGGCTACGGTTTGTTGACCAATCAGAGCACGGCTTTTTACTCCGGCCACCCCATATAGCTCCTGTACAAACTCTCTCACTCTCACTCTCACTCTCTCTCTTTCTCCCTCTCGCTCTCTTTGTCGGCTCTATGAAGATGGAAGCTCACGGGAAAGGGTTGACGACCCCTAGGGAATACGAGCCCCACGATTCTTCTACACCTAGGTGGGTTTGGATGCAGCTGCTAAAAGAAAGGTTAAGCAGAACGGGTACGAACGAGAGAGAGACGAATAATGGCGAGAAGTTTGCAAAAGATCGAGAGGAATTGGTAAATCCACCGATGAACGTGTCGCCATCTTAATCCCCAAAGGGGTTAAACCTATTCGCGGGGTGTTTCGTTACACGTCGCAAAAGAGTATCGGAAACTCTTGCTAATTCCAATCCGACTAATTAGACGGAAGCCAAAGAGGGTAGAAGAGGGTAGCCGTCTGTGGGGATTTCCTATGAGACCACTGAATTAAGCTGCCGATAGGGATGGTCTTTTTGAAATTCTAATTCCACCTCTAATCTCTTACTGGTTACTTTGTCCTCTTCTTTCTTCCTTTCTTATTCTTTGCCCATCCTTTTTTTTCTCCCGTTCCTGGGGTCGGAATGGCGTCGCGACGCCGAACGTTCTCGCAGCGTCGAGCATCGGGCACAGAGACGCGGAACTAATTGCACTGTATTTAATTAAGCCGCGGATTATTTCCTTAACGAGGGCAGACCTCCATTCTTCCGGACGCGAAGCTGCTGCCATCCTTTACCATCTTCCACGTATTACCTCAAGTATATCTCTTTCGCATTTTCTTAATTTCTCTAAAGCGAGACGCCCTTACGAATTTCACAAAATTTTACTTGTCCATCCTGCCTCCGATCGATGGACCAAAAGTAAATCTTTGACAATTTCTACGTACTTTTTTTTTCTTCGTCACGACCTAATATTCTAGAAACCATAAGGGCTATTGGTCCTAACCACAAGGGTTGCTCGGGGTGGGTATCGTTTTCATTACGTCCCCTACAGTATGGGCACTTTTTCGGAAGACATACTCGAAAAACCAAGGGGTACCCGGTATCACCCCCAAATATACATATATATACAGATGTATGTATGTGCATATACGACTTGAAGAGTCTCTTTAGCTACGCAGGTTTTCCGTGGATATAAGGGTAGCGGTAGCAGTGACGCTCCCCAGTGAACGAGTAGAGGCCTTCGAGGAGGGTGGCAGTAGGTGAGTAGGTAGGACCGTGAAGGGTTGGCAGAAAAGCAGCCGGGCAGGGATGTAATCTAGAAACTCTAGGGAACCAATCTCCTCTGATGAAAATACCGTCCTCATCTGAGAGGCTGGCTACACCCAATCTCTCGCTCCTTTTGGGATACCGCAAATGCGTTAGGCCCGACTCTTTGTTCCTTTCGGGCCAAAAAGAGTGACGAGAGTCGCCAGAGTTAAGAAGAACGAGGAGAGAGAGAAAAAGAGAGAGAGAGAGAGAAAGAGAGGATAAAGAGCGAAACGAAAATGAGAACGAAAGAGAAAGGCATTAGGGTGCGTACACACCGCGATGTCTGACATCGATTGGCAGAGTCTCTTTGCCAACCTCGTTTCATCTCGGGCTTCTCTATCTTTTTTCACTCTCCCACCTTCGTCTCCTTTAAAGAAATTCTCTGATCTCTTCTGACTGTGATTAAGATGCATGCCTCTGTACCCAATAGTATCCTTACCGCACGGTCGTTACTTCCTATCCGTCTTTCATATCTTTTCTCTAGCAATACACGTAGAAAGGGATACGCTGCATATAGCTCGAGGATTGCCGCTAAAGATGGATTCCAATATCCGGTATTGAGAGCAGGGATTTTCGTAGAAATTCAAGGGACGAATCTCATTCGCGAATCTATGCAAAGTTACCCCGATCAGTCCCCCCCTCCCCCTCTGTCTCCCTACAGCCCCTTCAATATCTCCTTCGACAAAAGTCAGCCACTCTCACGTATCTTGATATATCCCCCACTCTGACCAAATCCAGTACGCGTTATTCCGGAAGACACGTCGGTGGCTACTGGACTCTTCTTATCGGAAGTGACCACTCCTGTATCAAAGCTGGCTGCTTTCGAATTGGTATTATCTAACGTGCTGCTGTAACGCCTTTCGCTACAGGAGATCAGGAGGGCAGTTGAAATTCTTGGAAAATATTTAAAAAAAAATATCGATCCTATTATTCGATTCTGATTTTAGATCCTGACTTCGATGGATCGTATGGACGAAAGGGCGAGAATCGAAAATGCTTTTGTTAACGTAACGAATGGCGGATACGTGTGTCTCTTGTGTATGGCTCATGTGTACAGACTCTGTATAGATATTCTTTATGCATATGCATGACAATGCAGAGGGAGTAACGTGCATGTTTCTACGTAGTAAAATCTCTTAGGGGTAACCGTACTGCAGTCAACCTGGCAGGGAGGCAGGCAGGCAAGTATGCAGACAGGGCAGCACGTCTCCGATTGGCTCATGCATTTTTCAGTAGTCGCCATTTGTTTGATCAGACTACCCTTCCCATGGCGTGTTCAACCACCACCTCGAAATTCTTTATTTCTCTTTCTTCCTTGCATCTAGGTGGTTGGACTTGGTCCTGCGTTCTTCACTCTTTCACTGGTTGACAATGAGTTGACCTACGTGAACTCGACTATCGGTTGACCCATTCGGCTTTCAATTTTTAGGATTTTTTTTAGCGTTTTCGGTTTTCTAATTCTTTTTTTTTCAGGTACAGTCAAAAATATGGACAGATTTTATTTTTGGTTTCTCCATTAATATATACTCACCGATCACTGTCAAATTGTAGAGGAAACTGCGACTCTGCGCAAGCTTGAAGTCGACTCGACATCGATACGTCGCTGCGTCGTGCCTGCGAATGTCTTCCAGGACCAAAACTGCCGGACGCTGGACGGACGTTCGAAAATAGGCTCTCGGTCCGAAACCAGCTGTGTTTGGTACGTGAGCTGCTTGCGTCAACGACTTTCCACGGCTGTCAATTCTGAAACAGTCAATAGATTTGGGTTAGTGGGGTATTGTTTAAAAAAAAATAATAATAATTTTATCCGCCAATCGTATCGACGTAGAGGGGATTGATGCATCGATGAAATATACGAAAATATATCGAATCGACAATTATCATTACAGGTATAGACTGAGAAAACCGAAATTCACAGATCGCAAGAGGGTGTACTATGGATTAGGGTGGTTTTTCAAAATAGTACCAAGGACGTTACAATCTTATTACAATCGCCATGTTAATGCATCTCTATGAGTTGCAATAATTACTTCCTTTTTATACAACAGCTCGAATTTTCTACAGAATTAATATTTTGGTTCACTCTTCATCCCTTCGTTCCGTTCGTCTAGGGTCTTACGTAAGAAACGACAACAGGTGTGGCAGCCATGCACAGGGGGTAAGTTACATGGAAAGCAATCGACTGCCTAGGGAATATCACAAGCAATTACTTTATTCGGCAAAATAGATAAAGTCTCGCGAAACTATCCAGCCTCCTTCTGCGTTCCCTTTTCCAATTCCCCTTCTCCCCCTCCCCCCTCCCTCCTCCTCCTTTCGCAACGTATGACGTACGGCGCGCACGGAATATCAGCGCACGAACGGAATGTAGAATTGGACCGATATGCACGTACGTACATTTGTTCTGGAAGTCCCACGCGAGGGGTGCGCCAACCGGTGGGGCGAAGAAGGAGAGGGGGATGGGTGTAAAGAGGGAGTTGGCTTTTACCGGATAGTACAAGGGGTTGGTTTCTCGTGGATGCGAGAGAGGAGCAGCGACAACGGTCCCCAGGAGTAATGGCGGAGGGGAGAGAAGTTGTCGGGCACTCTCGTACGCGAAAGAAACGAGTGAAATATTAAATATTCATAATTTGCAAAATCGTCCCGTAGGAGCCGCGTTAGTGTGATAGGGTAGTTATGGGGATGAGGGGTTGCCGGGGGGAGGAGAGGGAGGAGGGTGGACGTAACGCCCGAACGTAGACGAGGGAACGGTTTTGGAACGCCCCGGCACCAGGGATAAATGATCGGACGGACGAGAGGGATGAGAGTAACGAGAGGAAGGGGAGGGTGAGATTGATGAGGCGGAGGTGCTGGTGTCGTGAGAGAATTAAAAAATTGCGAAAGAGCTTCGAGGAATGGTGTGCGAAGGCACAGAGAGACCGTGAATGGAAGAGTAAGGGGAGAGAGAGAGAGAGAAAAGACGATGAAAAAAAATGGGAAAGAAAACGCAGTGTCGGCAATGGTGAAAAGTTCGCGTCTGCGAATATTTGGGGTGAAACCAGGGTGTCTGGATTATTATTGCTGTCGCTAATTATAATTATTAACTGACTTTTCTGACATTTCATGGTCGTGTCATATAGGGCCGTCTGGGGAGGATTTTCATTCGTATAATTCATTCGTGCATTGTTGGGGATGTTTTCTTGGATGGGTTATGTAATTAAGAAAATTGGTTAATAAGGGAGGTTTAGCCCGTTTGAGGGAATCGTTGAAAACTGTGTAAACGAGCCCGGTAGGATTTGGTAACTTCGAAAGATTTGTATTATTAACCCTTCGCGACCCCGGGGTTTCCTTTTATCAACCCCTTCTCTAACGGCTTCACGATTTCTCACCCTTTCACTCGTTATAAAAATAACCATTTTCGAGCTCGATGCTAAAAAAAAACCTCGAGCGATATAACCACCCCCGTTTCACCCAGTGGCGCCGTGGTTGTTCAGGTGGCTGTGGGTAATAGTGAAGCCGCCCTCTTTAACGGGGGTTGAGATACCCTCTTATCGTCCATTTTGCACAGCTCTTCCCAATTATCGGTTCCAGTTCCGCCATTTTTATCCCTCTAGGCGAGTTACCTTCGTTCTCGTTCGCCGCCAAAGCTGCCGCTGAATATGGCAGCCAATTGTATCGGTATAGGGGTAGTTCGTTTTCTCCCCCCCAATACTACCCTCGTGCATTGGCATCGATCTTTTACAGTTTTCCTTTTTAAATTTTCTATCTTTGCTAGGTAAGTTATTTGCGCCCATGCTATTGGCTACTGGATTGTCCAATCCATTTTCTCAGATTACGCTTGTTGACTTTTCGGTTTGCCTGAAGTAGAAAAAGACACGTTACAATCAGACTAGAGAAGAATCTTACCTTCCTTTATATACGAACCGACAAAAATCTCTATCTATATTTTTCTATACTCCTATATCTATTCCGTACTAATAATATATAATACACATAATAATATTAAAAGGGAAAAAGTTTGTGAGTTTCATTGTTTATGTTCGATGATCTCAAAAACCACTGAACCAATTTTGACTTGACGTTCACTGTTGGCTTCCCTTACAATCTCTGGACTATCATAGACCGTGTATCATCACACTGTCTTATCAGGCGACTGAGCAGTGAAAAAAAATGTTGCGCAGTCGGAGAAAAAACGCGCTAGCGCCACCTAAAATTTCATACGCCAGCTAATCTGTTAGAAATATGGAGATTCTGCGATTTCTACGCGTGCGAAATCGCGGGCATCCCTTAGTACGTAATATTTACTTTCCCCTACGGTATATACGTATAGTATGTCTCCAGCTACAGTATAGTATATACAATACCTATCCTGCACATCCTATATGGGTATATGGTATATCCAAGGTTTTGGTTTCTTGCGATAGAAGGCTTCCGGTCGGTAATACAGAATCGATGTCTGTTTTATGAAACGTTTTATCTGCCGGCTACCTCGTTTCCCAATATTTCACGCGATTCCCTCCCTTCTCGATCCACCTCGTAAAAATGATACATCCCCTACGGCCAAAGGGTAAATAACAACCGAATAAATGTATAGGGCTGCACACATGGTGCGCCATTTTTTCTTCCACACCCCTTTTGATGTCTTTCAAGTTATCTGCTCTACTATTCTCCTTGCGTGCTTACCCTAGTACGTATACCTGCTGGCGTCGCGACGCTCCCCCCACGCCTGACGTTTCCGCTTGGAAGATACAAGGCTAAGTGTGACGTTTTCGACGTGGTGTTTTGTCTGGAATCGTCTTTGGCTTTTATTACGATTCGAACCCTAAGGTATTGCCACCCGTGGATTGGTTGACCGAGAAAACATCCCTGTCTGTCGAGTCTCTTGGTGTATCTATATCTGTATAAATAAATGTGTGTTTGTGTTTCACCCCTCATAGTATGTAGATTCCGTTATCTCCGAAAAACCCTCTATCTATCTGCAGTTTCCGCCTTTAGAAAATTCACCTTGGATCTTTCGAATATACCTAAAGAAAATTCAGGCCGCGACTGTAAAGCGGCTGGTTTACATCGAGCGACGCTAAACTCGATGAGAAAAATGTATATACGAAATTTTCAGGATTGAATGCTCAGTCTGTTTAACGCATCTCACGTACACGGTGTCCTTTGAAAACTTACGGCTACGCACACATTGAAAATACCATCCCTCCGTATCCTGTCGATATAGGGGATGGAGATCACGTGTAAATCGAACTGCGATTAAATCAATTTGATGATCAAAGAAATCGGAATTTCCTGTGAACCTTGTGAGCGAAAAAAAAATCCTTTAGGTTTAAAACGACAGTCTGATCGTCGTTCTAGGGGCTGTAGCGACGAAATACAACCCTCTTGGCTCGAACGAGTAAATATACTTTGTAGGAGGGTTGAGGAGTTCGGAGCGTAAGAATTCTTTGTTGCGAACGATGCAGGAGTAAAATCGACGGAAGGGGGTGCTCCTTTGTTAAATTAAAATATTTCTAAGTTTATGCAACCAACACGGAAAAACTACCCCTTCCCATCCCCTATACGTATTCATTAACAATCGCTATTCATTTTCTTTGACAAGTGTAAAACCCTTGTAAAGCAGATCGGACCGATTGGACACTGTGCACCAGGTGGTCCAGGATCGTCCCCCCCCCACCCCCCTCCCCCCTTAAAATGAACATTTTCCCATACAGCATAGCAATGGCGTAACCTACGTACCCAGGTTATAAATGGCTATAGCTCAACAGATTTCAGAAGAAATAACGATATGCAGTCAGACATATCTGAGTCGCGCACGTAGTTGCGGCTGACGCTATCATGACGTACTACTGCGGTCTGACTGTGGAACCGACGTTACCACTAGTTCGCCTACGTAACCACCACCTTCTGCATTTCCTCCAATACTCCCAGTAGAAACGGCACTCGCACCACCGCCAACTACTCTTGTCGGCTTGCCTCGAAATACCATGCGAAATATATCGGGTCTGGCGTCGAAACGCTTCGACGGCAACAGCAGCCAGGCGATATTAAATTAAAAGTGTTCATCGCGTCATAAAATTGCGCTTGCAAATTGAACCAAATGCCTGGCTGAAAAAGACGGCACTACTGTTCCATTTTATCTGGCTGGTTGGGAACGGCCTTTTACTACTGGCGTATATTTAATACTACACCGGCATTACTTTTACTTGGCATTATGCATTTTCAGCGGCCGATTGAGGACGCGGCCGCAATTCAATTTAACGGCTGACAATAAGTATAGAAGGAGGGGGGAGGGAGGGGGAGGTATCGTTAAGGACGTTTCGGTGCTGCTGTTGTATTTGGTATGGCCATCAGGGTGCAGGAGCTTCGATGAAATTTCTTAAATGCGTATATTACTAAGGGTTGTCCTTTCATGTTCGCGAAACACGATAATTCCGGCTCGATATAGGAAATTCAATATTTTCTTGGTAATGGGAACTAATGCGACCGTAATTTGCCTGCATAAGACCGTGTTAATATTTAGGGTTATTACGCCGCGACACGCCAACCAGTGCATCACGCACTTCGTGCATTGCGCACGAGCCTTTACGACAACGCTCACTCGTGACACTTAACAGGGTTTTTTTCTCTTGCTTCTTGTTTTCTTTCAGTTTTCTACGTGGTCTAATAAGCCGCGCGGTTATCCAACTTGGTTATCTCGTTTAATCAGAGAACTAAAAAGTGGGTAAAGGCGAGAACCATCTTCTAATTAAAAGACGTGACCATCCAGTAGTGGATTCTGATTCGGTCGAGTTTCTAGAAAGGCGATTTCAGAAGCTCGTTCACGAGGTCGACCTGCTGCTGCCATTTTTATTCCTGGGGTCTGCTTTGTTTCCAGGGTTAAATATTGTTATGCAGATGGGACAGACGGCATTGTTGTCCTTGCTGACTTTCCCCAAGGGATGAAGGATGAGGGAGGGTGGATGGAGGGGGGTGGGGTTAGACTCGAAGACACCCCAGCGGTAGCTGGTAGCACGGCATTCTTATGATAATTCTCAGGGAATTATTTTTCGTAATTTCACGGGAATACCGTGAACGCGATTCCCTCGTTCTGGAATTGCGTTGGGAAACGTAAATTTGTCCCGCGGGGTCAGAGGGCTTCGCAGCGCGAAATCTCCGCGAATATCGAGGAACGGACGATTTTCATTTAATCGACGATATATATATATATACATCAACCCCTATAAGAAAACATTCTCGCTGATGTCCTATCACTATGGAAAATTGGCCCACCCCGACCCAGGAACTATTAGAAGCAAAAATTTACCTAGTACCACCTAGAGTAAAAGTCTCTGTAGGACATAGTTGAACCTTGGTCCCTTCGACTTTCTCACCTTCAGCATCCGCTTAATTCCATTTCCTTGAGACCATGAAGACGGAGGGAGGTTAAACGGCCGAAATTACTCCCCGGATACAGAGTGTTATGTATTACTAGCGCGAGAAGGCGCTGCCGTGAAAATTCGGGGGTGGCTCAGGTCGCACCCTCCGAGTTCAGACGGTTATATTAAAACCTATTTAAGCGAAGGGGCTCGTGTCTACAATTCACCTAAATTATGTCCCTCGAGTCTTGCGTAGAACGTCTCCTCCTCGTCTCCTGCCGACATTTCTCAACTTACACGTGCATTTACGAGCTCCCTCGAATTGCTATAGTTCTTCGTAATAACTCTCTCCAGTCATTTTTACTACGAATGAATTAATCAATTGTACGTGAAACGCGATGGAACTGCGTCGAGAGTCGAGAAGGTCGTACGACTGTCCGTATCGCTTGCAGTGTCAAGGACAATTTTCATTGAGCGAAATCAAGACACGACGGGTGAGCTTTATCGTGGAAGAATATCATTAAGTCTGGTTTACGCGAAAGTACATAAAAATAAGTTCGTGCACCCTTAACGCAACGCAACCAGTCTGTCTCTGTGCCATTCCAGCACTGCTGTAGGGTAACACGCGAGCGCCACTTATTTATATGCAAATGTCAAAATGGCAATCGTAAGCTCGGTAAATTCTTTCACGGCATTACCCCTCTTACTTTTTTCTCGCGAATTTTTCATTTAAAAAGCATTCGTCGCGCATGATACATTTCGCGCCACAGTTTCAGTTATGGACCACACACCCTATAAAATCATATATGGCACAGTATGCCTAAAAATATTCAAAATCCCCTAGTGGCTAAAAAAAAAGAAAAAGAATCAAAATTAGATTGCAATTTTTTTTTTCCCATCGCAGCCATCCCATGGTGGATAAGCGGAAACGGATGTCTCTGGAGTAAAGGGGTCGTGTCGAATCGGAAACACAGGAAGGGAGAGACGACAAGCACGAAGCAGCCAAAGTGGGAAAATGAGGGAGAAAACGAAAGAAAAGGAAACGAGAGCAGACGAGTCGAGACGAGATTCGAATGAGAAAAGCTACTGTGGCGGAGCTTTTAAACGGCCGCGGTCCGCCGCTTAAAAGCCAGACTGACACTGCTGAACTGAGAGCCGTAACGCCTTTACTTTCCGGATGCCAAGCTGCCAGTCACTTGGCGGATTACGGCCGCTTTTAAAGCCCTGCTTCTTCCGAGTCCGGCCCAACTCCTGGCAAATAAATATTAGCCGACTACAGCATCCGACTATCTTCGAGTTCTGCGCGTTAACGGCTATTTTGAATGCATGGAAGATACCTTCTGAGGTTACGTAATTATTTACGACTATACAGGGTGTCCCGAAAGATTGTGCACCTTTAAGTGCACTTTGCATCAATAATAATATAAGTAGTTCGCTTGTGAGTGTCATACCTTTCAATAGGATCTAGTCATCTGTAAATTAGATTTTCAAGCTAGCTTAAGGCCATTATTGCCTTATTTCAGGATATCGCTCAGATGATTTATTGACTATTGTACAGGCAGGTGGGGATGCTGTATTTCTATCCCGTAGCCAGATCGAAGCTGCACCGATGTGTGCAACGTGGAAGTTGCAGCATGCGGGCAAGCCTTATCGTACCGCGGACAGACATCACATCGCAAATGCCGCGCATGCCGTGGATACAACCTATCCACCGATAATAATCGCTCCGAAGAGCTAATCAGGTCGGCCTTACGGTCGGCATGGCAACCAAATATCTATCCTCCAGGTTAGCTACTGCATTGTTCCTGCTCTGCCTGTATCACCTTGTATCACCCTGCGTCCTCCTGCATCTCCCGTCGCACCCCCTGACCGTCCACTTTGAAGCGAAGCACCACCAGCGTGCACAGTACAGTCAGTATAGTCTCTCTATAGTCTGTATAGTCAGGATGGTATTCGACGCTGCAGCATCCAAATGCTCGGACCTGCTTCGATCCCTACTCCATCCCGTGTTCGCCCATCCCACTCCCTGATTTAGGCAGAACTCGGAGCTGCTAACTGATTGAGCCTGATTGACGCTTCACTCGAATGGCGGACAAGCCCGATACCCATTATTTACCGGGAAAGTCCTGTGCACGACGTTATAATTGCAGTCAGCCATTTCCCACGTTCCAGGTGACCTCTGCCCGGCACCCTACGACCTTTCCTTCTACTCAATCCCATCGGTATATCCATGGTCAATAGGCGGATTGGGAAGGTATATGGAACAGTGAGGACGCCGGTCAATTCCTGCTGAGATACGTTATGACCTGGGGGATACAGAGAGGTGTATGGTAGGAGAGAGAAAGATGAAAAAAAGCTCATAAGGTCATAAGCCGGAAGGTAAGAAGATGGAAGTACAACTGGCAGTCTTATATATAGCTGATAGTCAACCAGAGATATTCTGTACTCTCTCAAGGATTTTCATCGAGCAAGGATCATCGACTTCCGGCTCTTCCCCAGGAATCACGTTCCTGCTATGGCGACCTATCCCTTCTATTGCAATGTATCATCTTAATCCACGAATCCTTTTTACTCAGATTCTTCTTCATTCGCACCCGGCGTGTACCTACTCGACTGGCCTTATCCACTCGAATTACGAGGAGGCACGTTCTCACAGCTAGTGCCACTAGGAGGAACTACTTGGAGCAGCACCTAAACTACGGTATGCCGCCACTTCCGGTTCTTGGACGCCTTCGGACACCCTGGACGTCGTCCAGCTTGCCTAAGGAAGATTCACCCTCGAATGACCTGACCGTATTAAAACCCCCACGGACGTGACCCTAGATTTTACTGACACCCACCCACCTACCACCCATCTACATTGCTACCTCCGGGTCAAGCACACACGTCAGAGTAGCATATCACTGGCTGGACCATCCTCCGGTGCTAACGTATCTCTACCTGGACGCCATCCTTGTCATGAAAAGCACTAAATCCAAGACCCAGGATTCCCTTGGAGGATTCGTTTCTGTGTACCCCAAGGAGTACGGGACAATGAAAAGAAACCGAGATCTCTAGATGACAATGACGTCTTCCGGTAACGAGGCTCTCTCACCTTCTGGATGACCTCGGGAAACCCTAGAAAACCACTTATGGACAACCTGGACGAAAAACTTGATTTTCTACGAGACCCACCTTGCTACCACTTGGATGAAATCACCATGTGACGTCACGTACAACAAAGATGGTGGCGCAATCAGGCTAGGTCGATCAGTCAGCCGGTAAAATGACGATTGTAAAAATTTTGACCCAGCCCATAGTGCTCTCGGCCGTCTTATTCCGGACAATAGTTTATCACGATAAGGAAGCACGCGCTTAGCGATGTCGCCGGACCAAGCCAACCTTGGATTTAGTATCCTTTGGCCTATAGCGACCTATCCCTCTCCTCTTCTCTCCCTTTTCTCTCCTTTTCCACCCCTTTTACTCCATCTCACCTTCACCCCCTCACACATCTACTTCCTACTACGTCCATATACAGGTACGTAGACACACACTCTCTATTTAGTTTCTAGCTGGTACTCCCTGTGACCTCTTCACCTTCTCACACTACCCTCCTTAGCTCTCTTTATGGAATTTCTCGCCTAGCTACTCACCTTACCCTCCACTCATCCCCCTGAACGAACCCTTCGAGTTACTGATTAAACCTAGGAGGACATAGGCAACGAGAAAACTGCCAATCTTCCGGCTAAAGTTACGTCTGACTATCAATACACCTTATCTACTTTGATATCGTCTTACGAATTCCCTAAGATTCTTTACCCGCGGACTTTGATTAAGTCAAACACTTTTTTTTTGAGTAGCTTCGTTAAATTTTTCCTTCTATCATTTTATCGCGGTAATTCCATTACTCCGAAGCCTCAAAGCTCAAAGGTGTAATCTCGAATCACAGTGTCTTTTACGTTCGAAATACTTAGTGTCAGGAGCTCCAGCTTATAATAGTGTTGATAAATAATTTTAGGTTATTTATTATTTATCCGACGCGAGGGTAGGGTATAAAATAATATTGACAGTTACCGGATTATTGTTCATACACAAGTTTCTTATTATGAGCGATTAATTAATTAATCAATCGCGATCGAAGATTTATTATCGGAAATTTCGAAATTTGACCTCATTCTTTTTATCGTAACTTTTGGACTTACTTAATAACATATAAGTCATTAGTATTCGATAACGTCCAAAATCATGGCTTAGTTATAATTTGATCGACGGTAATTACAGCTGTATCTTAATTTACCTTTCTTAAAATTTAATAGCAATTATAAATATTAAAATAACTACAGACACGTCTGTCGATAAGATATATTTTAGAAATCTTTCACGAGGCATTCCTACTTAAAACTGAAAAGTGGGTCGAGAACTAAAATTACACTTTACAGATATATATATATATATCCCAACCCAACGTCCCAGAAAACACAAAGCAACAGTTATATATCGGTAATCCCTAAGTAAGAAATTCCAACTGTTACATAACTGTTATTTACAATTCGCGTTTGCTCAGGTACAATAGATAAAATGACACAGAAATAATTAATAAACGTGAACACGTTAATGACCTCGACTGACAATCAAGCAGTGACAGAGTATAAGAGAATCATAAAGTCCAGGATCCGTCAAAACGGAGGGCCCGCGTGCACGTCGTAAAGCAGTCCTGAGATTTGACGATGTAAACTCGCAGATTCCAGGCTTTAGCTCGTAAAGCAACAGCAGTGGAGAGAGCGTCGGAGACGCATGGCGTCATCAAACGCCCAGACGCGGCCGCTTCTTAATTATCAGCCTAACGCTTGAGTACCTAACAACCACCATAATACGAGCCTGTAATTAGAGATCGAGGACTGACTTCGAGAATGAGAATACTCGCAATCGGGTCACCCGTTATACGTTCATCCTGAGGATCCTTTGTTTCCTGTCTCTTTCAAGCTCTCTCTTTGCTGTTTCCACGCTTACGCCAAGTAACAACGGAATTTCTACTAGCCGCCAGTGCTGCCATCTGTGTCCCCCTTTCTGTTGTCAAACCTACCCGAGGCTTGGGTAAGGTTGGGTTTGGTCGGGTTAACATTTTCTCCAGTTACGTCATCACGCTACCTTCACTGCCTAACTCGACTCCGGTCTACGATGCCTGGTGACGGGTTTAAACCCGTCTCCATACATTTCAACCCGTTAGCTTGGTGCCACTGATTGTACCCAGTGCTGGTGCAGTACAGAGAAAAGTAGACGCGTGTAAGGTTTTTGGGGTCTAGTAGGCTTTTTTTCACGTAAGTCTAATTCGTTTCTGGCGAACCTCTACGACGACGACGGTAACGTTCCGCCGCCAATTTCTCGAGAATTTCCGCGAAAAAACATTAAACGAGTTCGACTCCGAGGCTCTTTTAAAGCTGTGCCTGCTAAAGCGACTCGAGTTACTCGAGCGTGACTGTGTTCATAAGTGAGAGGGTGCACCACCCCCTTTTCACCTTACACACGCACCCTCTCACACATCCTGTCGTTTTACGACCGAAGCTCGGTACAACTACCGTCTCAAAACAACCCCCTATACGCAACTTTCATATACGTATACGTATGTGGGTGACCTCTCTGACCTCTATACACCGTTACTATTTCTTTCGCAATTTTTCTATTTATTTTTTTCCCATCCCCTCCATCTCACCCTTTATCCGGTCGTATTAGTTTCCCGAGGCCAATGCGCCTTTACGAGCCATAAAGCGGATGTGTAAGCGACTCGCGCGTAATTCTCGAGTCGCTCGCCAAACCAATTCGCGTATGTTCGCAGAATCGCGACACGCGCGACAAGTCACGCTCGCAGGCGACTGTCGTCGTTTCGCGTCAAGTCGCCATGAGCCACGTCAATGCTCTCTCTCTCTCTCTCTCTCTCTCTCTCTCTCTTTCTCTTTCATACCCATTGAATCATAGTGTCTTGATTTATTTCCCGATCGCAAATTCCCTCTATTTTTTTTCTTGTTACCTTTTTATGATTATTTACACCCCGCACCCCTCATCAACCCCCTTTTCTTTCTTTATGCTCCTTCAACTCACTCCCGTCGTCATTGACCTATCTACAGTATACGTATCCTCTTTTCATCAGTTCTTTCTCACTGTATTCTCTCTCTCTTTTTTCTTTCCTTCGTCCACCATTTATTCGCCATTCTCCATTTTGGCCACGGCGAGTGTATATCGCATCAAAATCCTATCGCGGCTTAATCGACTTCCGGGCCAATTTCGGGCTGAATGACTGGCGTGCCACAAGCTTTACTGGCTTTTTGTCTCGCGATACGTGGCGTCGTCGAATCCAGGCGTCTATATTCGCGTGACTGCGTCTCCGAGACGTGTGTTGCGACGCTAGATGAATCCGTAGCCCGTATCCGTACGGTCGTAAGCTGCGCGTGTGTACATCCGGTTAAGCTTGCGGAAGTCGATATCACGTAGGTACCCAAGGTACTCCGAGAAATTCCATTATGTTTAAGAATTTTCGAAATACCACCGAAAGCTTTGCTACGCTCGTTTCGCGCGACTCGATTTAGTGTCCCACAAGTTTATGGATTCCTCGAGGTGGCAAGTAACAGTAATAATACGCAGGTCACGGGAAGATGAAAAGTTCAAGAAGCCATGAAGATCGAAAGGACCGGTCCGGGTCGTTCTTTAGTACGAACGTAAAACAGACTTATGAATTCCACTTGAGAACATATGCAGCCTTGTGAGACAGGCTTAACTTTACCGCAGTCTCTCTATCGCAACCGGGAACGACCCTTAAACTTTCACCCCCTATTTCTCACGACTGTCTTCGTGCATCCCTTTGTACAGTTGATGCACGGTGAATTAAGTGCGATCGTGCACGCAGAGTCTGCGTAATTGCAACGAGTGCGAGTTAATTGCCTGTTAAAGTATAACTTCAACAGTATTTCAACCCCTTTCGTTCCGTACCGCCACCCCCGCGTTCTATTTATCTATTTTGTCACGACCTTTTCCAACCTACCGTACAAGGTGGCTAGTTGAGCGCGAAGAGAAAAGAAATAAAAGGAAGCCTAGAAAAAAGTTCCACCGAGTTCACCAGGAGCGGAGTAGGTTAAAAAAGGTGAATCTAGCTCTATAAACACGTGTCACTTCTCGTCTCGCGGTGAACCAGATACTTTCCAAAAGATTAAATCGCTCGAAAAACACTCCGCGTATCCATCAACCGGAAGTCTTTATGTTCCCAAATGATACGGCTTAGCGTAAAAGCTCCGGGTATATATGGAAATTGAAAGGGCATATAAACTCCGGAGCTTAATACAGGTCGTTCCAGTCGAGCTTTCCCGGCGTATACATATATAATACCCGGGTGCACCGACACGTGACACCTAAGCGGTACCTACTGCTCCATCCATAAGAGGACTTACCCGCACGTCGTAGCCGGACGTGCTTGTAGCAAGGAGACCGCCGTGTTGCTGTTGTTGCTGCTCCCGAAGCTGGTGGTAGTGACGAGATACGAGACGAAGGGTGGCCAGTGTTTAGTTCGGAGGGTAGTTAAGGGCACTGACGTAACTACTGCAGCTAATGAGGCATAAACAAGCGGGGTGCGAGCTCTGTACTGACCCCAGCTGAACCCACCCTCAACCCTCTGCCATTTCAGAAGCCCGTCGATAGTTCAGTTATCGTTATGCCCGAACTAATAATAACGAGGGGGGGGGGCAGGGGGAGGGGGTGGACCTTTTGTCATGGCTAGTTTCCATTCATGACACAGACGATACGGTAAGGTAAGCGTGTTGTATTATACGATGGCAAGATATACATACGTGAAGAGTGAAGAACATGACGAAGGGTGAGTAGAGGGGGATGAGTGGGAGGGGTAAAGAAAGAAAAATGGGTGGTGTATTTACAAAGCTTGGAAACTCTAACGAGGGATTTAATCTTTTGGTAAGAATGGAGTAACGAGTCCCCGGTACTCGCCACGTTGCACAGAAAGGAATTCCCTAGTCCCTTTCTCTACTTTTACTCCGTGCTGCTTTAAGTTCCGCCTTTTTCACCGCGTTCGCAAAGTCGAGAATCGCGTCTCGACGTTAGACGAGTGGTGGCGGCTCGTCGCGATATCCGGAAGAGCTTGCTGCTGTAAAACTCCGAGGCGCCCGCGAAGACTTTACTTAAACAACGCTAACACTTTTCCTACCGCGCTTCCACGAGCATTTAACAAAATTACTTTGAAACGCGAAGAAATATACGTCGAGCTCCATTTCTTCTGGTCAGACTAGGTAGTTCTCGCTTTCTCTCTCTTTCTCTTTTGTTTCTTTTTCTTCTACCTTTACTACCATACCATTTGCTTTCTTTTCCTCTAGTCTTTCGTTTTACTCGTCCCCCCTTCCCCTCTTTTTTGTTTTATTTTCTTTTTTCTCTTTCTCTGGCTCCCCCAAGTCTCCCCCTGGTCCCTGCATCTTCTTGATAGTATCTGCCATTCTTCATCGCAGCTTCTTCCTTTTAGTAAGACCTATTTTAGTCGCTCTCCTTTTCTCTTTTTATTACTCTCTCTTCTTTGACATAAGTTTCTTCTTTTTCTTTTGCCAGGCGTCTGTCTCTCGCTCTTGTGCAGTCTGGCTGATGCCGGACAGCTCCCGTAGCAAGAGAGAGAGAGAAAGATTTAAAAACAACTCTTTAAACTCATTAGGATTATATCCAGGGTGCGCGTGGGGCCCTTGGGGCTGCTGATGGAGGGGCGGTCGGAACGTTGGCTAAACAAAGTCTATTTAATGTAGATACTCCATAATTATCGCTGGAAAGAAGAGAAGGGTTATCGCGTAACTTGGATTTTATTTAACAAAGAACCCTCCTTACGCGTCCGGAAGTGGATAAACTTTTCTCGAACGGTTGAGGGGGGGGGGGGGGGGGCTGGTAATCGCAGCTACTGGCAATTTTCCGTTGGCGTCTCAGTTATTCCTTTATCTCTCTCGTATCTCGGCTCTTAAACGTTTGTTCGTATTTTTCTTTGTTTCCCGCCAGTGACGTCACGCTCGTCATAAATCTATATATTACGGAAGTACAGTCTGCCGTACACGTATATATACGTAGTTACGTACTACGTACTTGGAAGGGATTCTCATTGTCTTCAGAATGGATTTATCGCAGTGGCATTAATATTGAAGCCGATAAAGCGTCGCGACGCTCGTACCCCACCTTTCTCAGCTGCTTTTAACCTAGCTCGGCTTCTACGATCGCGATCGAGCGTCCCGCAAAAACGACGCCAGACAGGAGACAGCCAGATCTCAGAAATAAAAACCAGGCAAATACTCGTGGGACGGATGGTTGAAATGGTTGAAATGGTTGAAACGGCTGAAACGGCTGAAACGGCAGTGGCACTTGCCCCAAGCGAAAGACGCCTCTCCAGCTATTTTATATTTTCTCTCTGTCTCTCTATTTACTTCTTACGCTCTCCCCTCTCGCTCCTTCTACCACTCTTTATCACCTACGCTCTAACCCTGAATGAACCCTCTTCCATCTATAGGAGTGTCGTGCCTTTCTCCGCTACATGCTTGGCGAAATACTACTTAAACTTTGAAGTAACCACCACCCCCTCCTCCCCTCCCCCTCCCACCCCCTTCGTTCCTAAAATGTTTCAGCGAGAAAAGAAAGCCATACAAGTGGAAAGCATACGTTACCCAAAGAAACGTCTCTATTTAGTAACGACAATGGGCGTTCCTGACTTGACAAAATAGAAAGGAGAAAAATAGCAGGGGAAAAGAAGAATGACCCATTCGATCCAGTGACTGAAATCACCAGGAAGCCGAAGGTTATGAAAAGTACCGCAGAATTCTCGTAAGTGTATCGCGACTTTCTCCCTTCTATATTGACAAACACTCTCCGGCCCTATCTTTCCATTGGCGAGATAAAAGCACGCGTGCCGTAACTCAGCCCGAAGGTTTTCACTAGCTGATACACGTTGACTCTATATATATATATATATATATATGTCATATAGAGAAGCCCTTGCGATTCGGTAGGCTGCATCAAAATACATGGGACAAGGGTCGAGCATAGGGACTATCCTAGGGCTTTACATTATGTCGGAGCCCTTTTCGAGTTGACGCTCGAGTAGCTTCGAAGTCTGGATAAGTGGGCAGGATATTTTTATTCATGGAGGTCGACGCGGGCTTCTCCACTCGGGCAGAAAGAAGTGCCGGTGGTAAGCGTTCGACCCGCGGCTTTATTCATGGGACACCATTAGTACGACCGTTTAGACTGTTTACGCCGTGGCGACCGCGATTACGCTGAATTTCATTGGCCGTGGAATTTATGGTGATGAAGGTAATCCAGCGTAAACTGCTAGCAATCGGTACCCCGTTAAACTGGCTGTGCGCTGGCTAGAGCCACGTCGGACGGCGTCCAGTCATCGCAGCGACTGGCTGCTACCGGCGCATATAGGATAGTCACTGTCTGGTTACCTGCTAGAATTCTCTACTGACTCGAGAAAATCAATAGGATTTTCAACGATGGTATATCGGATGCACTCAGAGCTCCATTGGCTAATTGGTAGAAACTTTGTAATAAAGTGTATATATATATATATATAGTCGGTAATAGTCGGTTTGAGTTAACCCGAGAAAGAGTCTGACTATAGCAGTGCTCAGCTAGTGTTGCACAGAGGGTAGTTTGAGCTACGACCATAACGAGGCTGTTACTGTCCACCGGATATAAACAGACGTCGGTTCCGTAAATTATCATTATTATGTGTTGGATAGCAAGAAACCCTTCTATAAACCGGATACATCGCCGATTATTCAGGCCACAGTAGACCGCGAGGCCTTAAGCGTCGTGCTAAAGAGTTATTAACGCCCTGGCTTCGCATGTGGTTTTCAACCTCAACCCCCCTCACACCACGATATCTCAAGCTTATCGCCTCCTCAGTGGGGGTTGAGGGCCACCGTTCGCTGTTCGCGCTGAGAAAATGGTAAATAGTCCTGGCCACGGCGTTTCCGTGTACCACGGTGAAAACTTTTGCCAACTACCCTCTTGGGCGAATAATTTTTTACTCGGCATCCTGCAACCCCCTCCACACCCCTGCCGAGAAAGATTTAACTATCGTGTCGAGGCATCATTCAGACCCTTTATCTTATACTCGAAAAAAAAAACCTTCCCGATGTGTACGCTTTGTTACTGACTCATTCTACTTGCCCACTGTTAAGCGCTACCACCTGTCACCTGTAAATATAAGGGGTGCAAATACCTTACTGCATACGAACCCGTCGCCTTTACGTTTATTTAGCTAGGCTTTGATAAGATTACGTTTTCAATGTTGAAATCCCTACTCGTATCTACCCCTTCATATCCCCCCCCCCCCCCTGGCAAAAATTTTCAACATAATCAGGAACCAAGTTGCAGCGTATTACCGGGTAATTTTCAATTTTAGCCCCCGACCCGTGTCGAAACTTCCAGACTTCAATGTTGGTACCTGTGTGTATCCACGGTATTAAGCTGAGCATGAGTTTTCGCGAGTTTCTTCGCTCCCCCTTCCCCTCCTCTATGTATACATATATATACACGTTAGTATATACTCATATACTACTACCCCACACACTCGTTCTCCATAATATCGACCTCACTGCAGGATCGAGTCGGTTTAGGTCACGCGCGCGAATCGAATGCGACTCTCCAGAAACTCGTTCACCTCCACGACCTCAATGCCGAACCTCCACCACTTCGCGTTCGTAGTGGATGGTTCTTTGAAAAATCGATGGAAATTTATTCAGACGTTCACCGGCAAACGCTATATTGGACTTTTGCTCCCGGCAGTTTGAACCATTCGCTGATCGTTCCGGTGACTGAAACTTCAGCCATGTTTCCCCGTTTCGACCCCTCCCCCCCTTAATTCGAACTTGTCAAAATTTCGTAAAATCTTTGGACCACGTCAATCTTACCCGTCTATGGATTCCGTATGAATAATCCTACGCAGTGCTCCGTAAAGACGTATCGCGAACTACAGTTTGCATTGGAGATACAACCTTGATGATTAAGATACGGATTTGAAGGAGTCATTACATTGAAATGGAGGCTGCAGTCGCAGGGCGTAAGGGCGAGTTGACACGGGCGAATTAGTGGAAGTTTCAAATCCCAGATAGACAGTAGAAAGTGGAGGTTTTAGTCTCGGGCAAGGGGGTAGCTGCGCGTGGAGGGTTGGTCATAAGGAAGTTATGGAGCTTAGACACGACGGCATAAACGCTGACGCCTGACATTCACGTACACAGAGGGTTAGAAGTTCATCCCTTTAATATACTCCGGCGCCATGTTGGATTTAGTTGGCAATATGCGGTCAACACGTGCCGCTGACGCGGCGGATATTCGAACGTTATTACCGTCGCGCGTTAATCCAGTTAACATTTCGAGGAACGCGATATATAGGTACAGAGTCCACCTTAAACCTCGTAATTTTAGGTTATCCGTAAATCCGATTAATGTTTCTATAGCTTTTAATGTCAGTCGACTAATCCATAGGCGTTACCCCATACGTAAGGCATCGTCGATCGTACGTAAATTTTTATAGAATTTACAAAAAAGAAATTTGCCGACCTAAAATGAGTTTCTCGCTCTCCACCCCCTTTGCGTCCTAGAGCTCACCCCCCTTTCTTTTTCTTAAGAGTGAAATTTCAAGGGAGGGGATCAACCAGCTCGTGGAACTCTCCGCAGCTTTCCATGGGGCCTGGACGGCGAAAGAAGTAATTACGTAGAAATATCGCCGACGGAGACGATGACGAGGATGAGGATACTCGAGTCTCCTCTCGCCTCTCAAGACGTGCAAATTAATTCGCCCGTTTGAATCGTAGCGCCGCTGCAATTACTGCTCGAATTCATCAGCTTTAATGTATTAATATCGTTAAAATGTGAAGGAGGAAAAAAAATTCGACGAGGAGGGGTGAGAGAGAGAGTCGGAGAGACATAGAAAGAGAGAATATATATATATCTCTTTGACAAAGAGAGATGAAAATATTTTCATCCGGGACAAGGACACGAGAGTTTGCCAAGATTAAGGAAGGGAAGGTAAAATAACGGATCTTGCACTGTGCTTGTATTACTGTCTGACCAAGTAATTCGGCTACCACTTGACAATGACTATAGTTACTAATAGCTGTATAGTGTATGTATATATGTGTATATATGGCACACTGGACAATCTAGGACAATTTAAGGCATATATATATAATATGCGACAGTTTCAAAGCATATAGGACTTTTTTTTGTAGCTTCCTCATTTAGAAATGGCAAGGATACAAAAAGCGATATGGATTGTCCATTGAAATATTAAAGGAAATAACGAGCAGGAAATTATTCGTTGACGAGTTTTGAAATGACGTCACGTTTATGGGAGTATACCTTAATGATTTCGCTGGATTTGTCACGCTACGGTAAAATCGAACCGTCCTGTGTAGAAATGACGATTAGGTTTGACCTGCAGGGTAATTGACGGAAATTCTGTGATGTCATTGACCCCGACGCTCGCCACTGGGCTTTAATGATTTTGCACGTAAAGTTCCAAGAGTTTCTTGAATATTGATCTCTGTCACTGTAGCTGCGTCGAATTTCGTAACGGAAACGTCGAATGACAGTTGCACTTGAACAACTGTTCCTAAAGACTAAAAAGAAGCGCGTCAATGACAGTAAGGTGAAATAATATCTAAATTAGTGAAAGATCAAGTATTTTTCCGTAAATAAGTGGACTTTGACAAGATTAAAAAATGCTGATAAATTGCCGGGCAAAGTTGGTAGTAGTGCGAAAAAACGCTTCCTAGTGTAAAATGCATGTCCCATGCTAAATTCTGATAGCAGCCAGCCAATATTTTCAGTAGTAACAGTCCGCGTCTCGTTTGGCAAGCAGAAGTGGGACTCGATAAACGAAAGTTTGAGAGGGTCCAAGATGGCGGAGTGAGAAGATAGTATGGCTTCGCCATAGAGAAATGGCGAGGGGATGAGAGAGAGAGAGAGAGAGAGAGAAGGTCAAAAGCCAGAGAGGAAGAGACTAGGGGTAGTTGTAGGTGGCACGAATGAAACGATAACTTAGCCTTAAGTGGTATTGCAGCGACCTTAGCCAGACAGGCTGTAGGGGTTGGAGTGGGACCTTATTCCTGGTGTCCTCGTAAAGTACCAAAACAGACTCCGGTTCACCTCTTGGAGTCCATGCTAACAGCCTTTTTGGTCAAACCGATGAAAGAGCGTTTCGCTTTATTACGCGTCCTCCACCCCCTGCCTACCCTTAGCATCTCCATAAAGAAGATTGGGATTAACCGTAACTTACTCGGTGCAACCCTCATTGCGTAACGTAGGATCTCAGGACCGTGCAAGTTGAAGTGGATCAAAATCACGGAGGTATGGGTATACTGAGAAAAATGGAGTTTCCCTGTATATCGTGGAATATCATAGTCCATCATAGCTACCCTGAAGTATATTAATTTATGCATTAAGTATGATTATTAATTTTCGTAGGTATGTGAATTATTGCCATAATCTTCGTGTATCTTCACACTGCCATAAAAATTCGGGGATTCAATACTCAGATTTCGTGCTTTTTGTGCCCAAAACTGAAACCTCATTTTTCTCCGTGTACAATATCAAACCCCTGAGAACAGTATGCGATTAAGAATGAAACAGGGGTTGTTTGCGGAACGTGAGATTCTTCGGAGGAGTGTCAATAGAATACGAGTCCCATTCGTAAATTCTATGTACATGGACGATAAAGGCGAAAAAAGAAATCGCGGCGATGAAAACCCTTGACTCCCGTGTGTGTCGATTTAACATATTTTTTTCTCCACTCCCTTATTGCTTTTCTTTTATCTTGTTATCAACGTCGTCGTCATCAGCCGCACTGGTCTTGTCGCGACCTATTCGAGGGATGCTGTGCGAAATCATCGAGGTACATCGAGCTCGAGAAGAAAGCACTCTGGATTTTAAAAACGTCAAATGATGTATAAATAGGGGGTGAAAGGGTGCCATGAGCTGGATAGACTCGAGTGCCGTTTAATGAAAACCTCCGTAAACCAGTTCCTTTGTTTCCAGCATGATGCGCGTTTCGTCGAGTAGTAAAAGAGGGTGGAAAGCCCCGAGAGTGAGAGACGGAAAAGGACAAAAAAGCCATAACCGTAATAGGGAGACAACACGAGGGTTTGTACGATTTCAACTCCTTCGTTCGCTTGTCCTTCGGGTATTGCCTCGTAAAGAAATATTATCTACCACCCCTAAGAGTATCCCTACAGACACGGAATACGGCACAAGTCATTCCGCTCAAGTGCGCATCAACTAAGGGTTGTGTACAAGAACCACAAAACTGTTAAATATTATTGAAATTACATCAGTAAAACTCGTACAAACTACAAAAAGTTTTCAGAAGAGGGATTAACCCGCTATAGATAAACATAGGGTGTAAAAGAAGCACATAGAAAAGAACGAAGGAAATAAGGGTCGAAGGCAGTAAAGAGAGAGAGAGAAAGAGAGTCCGGCCACTGTCCAGGGGTAGTATACACAGTTGTCGGTACATGAATGGCAGAAAATTGGAGCGCCTCCTGGCAGTCGCAATCGTCCGACTTCATCCTGGCGTCGCGACGCCCACGTCCCTTCCATACTAGACTCCCTACATAGCGGATCTACCCGGTACCCATCAGGTCAGGATCTCTGGATCTTTCCAGCTATGGAATAACAGGAGCCACCCGTTACAGTGCCTTGTGCTGGAGCAATGCAGCAACGTAACAGCGGATGTACGTTAGGATGTCAGTAATGGGACGTTGACCCTGAGTCATTCGTTCTTTCGTGGATACCCTATATAATATGCCTATCTAACTATATCTCTATCCGATGTATATACACATAGACACCGTGTATATCTCCCTTTACTTATCGTACTCTTCGTACGTTAGCTAGGTATGTCGCACCCTGGAATTCAAGCCAGGGTGCACCCAAAGTACATGTACGTACGTGAGTACATGTACGGGCAACACTCGTCCAGTGATGGAGCACCTGCCGTCGTAGCCAGACGAGAATTCGTAATGCACTGCCGCCGCCGGCAGAATAGGTTGTTCACGAAATTGCTTCTCGCACGGTAATTTCCGATAAATTTATTTATTTCCTTGTACCTACTACTACCACTTCGACACGTACCTGTCCTGCTAGGGGTAGCATTCTTCTTTTAGTTTTCTTTATCTTTTTTATTTTATATCAGAGCTATTTTATTTTTATTCTCTCCATGTACTAAACGTTTATCGATCGACGTGGTACTCTGGTACGACGTACGTGGTGTGCACGAATATACTTTATTTACGGTATCAAAGTAAATTATATGATAAGAAATTTTCGGTTGTTTCAAAATTTGATGATACGGATACTGTATGCCATTTGGCTTTCTGGCAATCTTTAATTAAAGTCATGTTTCAGGCATGGTACTTAGTGCAAGGTCATTAGAGGTTGCTTGGGAGTAGAATCCCTTGGAAGGGGTTGCAACGAGGCGTCGTCGTGCACTTTTTGTTTTGCGGTTGCGCTTAAATGCGGCGGCGGCGTCGTTAAAAATTACGACGCCGAGCGTCTGCCGTCTTCTTTTCCACTCGCTGTTTTTCTCTTTGCTCCGTCCTTCCTTTCCTGTTTCCTTCTCTTATACTTCCGGCGCGGTCTAACGTTATTTCCCTGAAGAAAAACAGGCGTCGGTTCTTTATCGGAGAACCGGGACGTCGCGAGGCAAGGGAATTGGCGCGAGCGACGCGTCGCCCCAATGTGGATCTTGCAGACTTTGCTTGGTGCATTTAAGACGTACAGACTGTATTCTTGAAAATCAATTAATTTTATATTATTCTGATAAGATATATATATATACACGTCCTTGATATTTTACTGCGTTTCCACCCTCGCAGTCTCGTGTACACGAGATACGTACAACCCTTACGGAATACCCATTTATACACACACACCCTTAATACTGGATAAAAGCACGACGTAAAGGTACTCGCATGGACTGTTCAGTGAGGTCGATCGATTATTCGGGCTGCCAAAGCCGTCCCTTTCATCCGGCAGCAACCCCTAGACCGACTTCTACCCCTTTTTTGATCCATAAATAAATAACGGCTCGCGCGACATTTACGGGCATCGTCGAATAACTTTCCGAGCTGTCGGGGAGCAATGGCTTCTTGGGTCTTCATGGGCAATAAGTCGATATAAATCTTCTTCCTCCAGCAGCGGGAATACTGATCTCAAGATTTTTCTGTAGCTGTAAAAAAGAGAAGGAAGAGAAAGAAAAGAGAGAGAGAGAGAGAGAGAGAGATGGTAATCTCACGTAAAAGCCTACTAGCTCAAAAGCCATAAGGCCAGACAAGTTGGGTCAAGTGGGTAGGGTGGGAAAAAAAAACATTGTGGGGTAAAAAGCCAAAAAGGGCATTTCGAAGTGGGAATAATGTCTGAATCGTCATCGAGTCGACGGTGGATTTTAATTGGCTGCTGTTAAGAAGGGTGAGCTGAAGGGGTAGGTGAGAACGAGCGTATTAGCTGCAAGGGTGGTTAAAGAGGGATGGCCGTAAGCAGGATATACCCCATCTCCGCGAATAGCTCGAAAGCCCAGAAAAAAAATAGTCGGCAAAAGGACTCGGTCGTTAACGTCAGTAGTAAAACTCGCACGACGTCGGACAATCAAATAAAGCCCAGCAGTGTTATTTATTGCGAGACTGGATCCGCGAATGCGGTGAGCAAGGGGTGGTTTCCAGTCGAAGAGGATGCTGCGGAAGGGGTGGCCCTCATGAAGAATACAGATGGCAGGTCTCGGCCAACCCTTATACCCCCGGATTACGTGGAGCGCGACGGGGGAAATTGTTCCTGGCATGGATGTGTGTTTTTGATCGTTTTGCGCACCCTTTTCAACCCTTCCGCGATAACGAGGATAAGGGAAGCTCACGAGGCGGTAAGGTAACAGGGCATGCCACTTTGCTCCTACCTATACGTAGACGCGATTCTACACTGATGATGGGCCTCAAGACGACGTGCGTGCGTCGTTTACAAGGTTTTACAAGGTGAACGAGGGTGGCAGACGAGAGGTAGGGGTTGCGGCGCACGCTCTCACGGACGTTCCGTTCCCGAGGACATTGGCGTGTCTCGCGACACTAAATTCCTCCCCGGCGAAAAAGTATGTCAGTTCGTGTTACTTGGTAAGCTTTAAATAAAGCGATAAATTCATGCCGAGGTTAGAGGGTGGATCGCGGGGGTAGGTAAGAAGGGAAGAAATAATGACGAAGAAAAAGGGTGAGAATGGATCCTGAATAGTAGCCCCGAGTACCCTCTGCACCGGCCATTCTGTCCCGGCTGCTCTCCACTCCTGACCCTTTCTTCGCCGGTCCTTCTACCCTTCGACCCTTAAACCACCTACGACCTACCATCACCAACCCCTTCTGTCCGTCAGACCTTTGATTTACGGTGTTGGTGTCCGGACCGCCGTGGCGTATGGGGGTTCGCCGCGGCAAAATAATGGCTAGAAAAAGCCACGTGTCCCACCGGCACAAGAGACCGTTAATTACGGAGCTACCCACTGATAAGGGCGGATACCTTCAACCCTCACAACATTATAAGGGAGACACCAGACGGCCACTGCGCGCACACACTAATATACCCGATACATGGAATGCGAAGCTCTTTGCCATGACCTCGCGACACTGCGCTGCCTCTAACTATACATATATATAAATCTTCCAGAGGGCCACGTGACAAAAAAAAGGGGGGAAGAAAAAGAAAGAAACTCCCTACCAGGGAGAAAGTTCAATTTCCATTATTCCTTGTAACGCGACCACCTACAAAATCCTCGGATGAGAATGGGAAGGGGCAACGTGGAGGAGGGAGCGGAAGTGGAACCTGAGAAAGTAGAAGGTTACAGTAAAAGGGGGTGAGTTAGTAGATGGGTGAAGTTAGGAGAGAAGGGCGTGCAACGTTTAGTCGTGGACGTAGGAAGATTTAAAGCGTCGTGGGCTTAAGCCACGTTTACAGTGGAGGTTGTCGTCCACCCCAGGCTCCCCCATCATCACGCTCACCCTCTCCTCATCATCCCGCATAAACTATTGCGTATAGCTATTCAACGTAATGCTTTCTACAGACTCGAAGAGCGATCGCCATAACCTAACCTAACACCACCTCCATTATTATCCAGAGGCGAATAACGCCACGTGTGGACGCACCGAGGCTACATGACCGTACGTAGTAGGAAAGGGTTGTCGCGTCGGTAATCGGGCGTCGCCGTCGTAATGAACTATTAAAGCCAACCGGAAGCCCCGGGGAATCGGAAGATGTACCATATTTCCGTGGGAAAGCTCCGGGGCTTGAGATCTCGCCTGGTATAATTGGATTTGAATTTGAGTTATACGTTGAGGCCACCTGACCTCATTAGCTGCCCCGTAGTACCTGCAAATCTGCCATTGCTATTTGGTCACAGTCTTCTCCCTGTAGTCTTTACTCATATGTTCGCTTATTAATTCATATACATACCCCTATTCGCAGTTATGCAGATATCTGATGGATCAACTTTTTAACTTGCAATTTTTTTTCGACGTCCTTGTCACGTGATATTTCCAAATTTTCGTCAATTTTCAATTTAGCGAACAGTGGCTGGATACTTGAGGATTCTTCGAGTTCCTTTGTTATACGAGATGTCTACGTATGAGGATACGACGAATTTAATTCTAAAGGATGATATAGGGGTGGTGTATAAGGGTAAAATGGGTTCTATTTATTTTTATGAAATTTTACAAACATTTTCTAGTCTGGACGAACTATTCGTTTCAATGTACCGTCACTTGTTTTATTTTTTCTTAACTTTTCCACCCTTTGCTTCCAAGCATCCCCTACTTGTCGGCGCAGATGAGACGTGATCTCTAAATAGAAGCAAGAGCAAGTTCGCACGAGAATCACTATCGAATTTCCTGTTGTTTTCAATTAGATAGGAAAGTCTAAACTCTCTTGCCTCGCAACCAGAGAATCTCTTGTTTCTCAAATGTGGCAGTAAATGCTGGAGGATAGTGGATGCTGAGGATGGGGATGATATCGGTCCAGGAGATACGTGGCGTAGAGCCATCAGACAATCCAAGCGTTTCGGGCAGATGCGGCACCAGGGTCGGTCGAATTAATTCACTATATTAAATTTCTGTTTAATTAGTTCGTGCATCAGTAGCTCGTATAAGGGATGAGGGTTGTAAGTTAAACCAAATGCAAAACCCGGGTGGTAAACGGTCTCGTTGTTAAATTACAGACGTTTTAACGAGGCTTTTCGTCTAACTGTCAGTACGCGGATAGTTTCAAACATGTTTTCGAACGTCGAAACCTTCCAATATTTATCAAACACCATTTATACGTGTGTGTGTGTGTGTGTGTGTGTGTGTATATATATATATATATCAGCAGATCGACTGAAGTTTCCACCATACAAATCAAATTGACGAAATAATTTCATGTAGCCCATTGATCTCGAATAATCCTAATTAGACAGATATTATCCATGCATACGCAGCAACGTGTACTGCACAAATTATCAGAGTTCATCCCCTAAAAAATATTAGAAAAATAGGATAAGCACTGTAGGTCATTCGTATTTTCAAAATTCTGTGCATCTTGGCAAAAATATTCTCGACGTGACGTCACGAGAAACAATAACAGACACACTATAAAGGAGCATACGCATGAAGTAGAAATAGTAGAAATAGTTATGTCAGTCGCAAGGGTTATTTCGAGATGACGTAAAAGGGTTGAAAAGTAGAAGAATCTAGTGCAAAGAGAAGAGGCGGTCAGAGATAAAATTGCTGTCCCAGAAGAAGGTGCGCGTTGTCGTCTCATACATTTTCTAGAGGGTCGTGGGAATCCGGTCGTGACAGGTGGGGGTGCTGGTCTTCCGGTCGTACATTCGTGGCCCAACCTTTGACTCCTCATGGCGGTCCCTTAGATCGCGACAAAATTTTCTCGTCCGTTTCAACCGCGACTGGCAGTCACTGCGGAAAGCAGGAACCTGAATTATTTAGAGAGTATGGCTGGCTTAGCACTTGCTCTGGGACACGACCTGGTGGACTTCAGATAAACTATATGTACGCTTGTAACAGCTTTGCGTAGTTCCGTCGTCGAGGAACCTTGGAGACTGCCGAGTGGCGTCTTTGTGGTTGAAGGAGAGCCAAGAGCGTCGGGACGCCGTATATATCCATATGTTCTAAGCAATTCGTCTTTGAACGATCCTGTAGATTTATTTTCTCTTTGAGCAACGTGGTTCATCCTGGATCTGCCAGTTAAGTCACTGGTATCAAAAATAGACCATATCCAGAACTGACAGGGCAGCCAAATCTATAGTTTGTTTCAGCTTGGCATATGGGGGCTGCTACCCTTGGATAAGGGATGAGCACCGCTGACGAGACGGAAACGTCGAAAAGCCACGGGAAACGAGCCACGTTTACGAGGAGATCGCACACTCGTTCACCATCCCCTTACACGTTTCTGGATCTCAACTTCCACCCTTCCGTTAGGGGGTGGTGGTTCTCGTATCGCGAAGACACGACAAACCCTTACGAAGATATAGGATGCAAAGTACGTTGACGGGGTGAGGGAGGGGGTGTGAAAGTGAACGACGTTCTTTTGTTCACATGTGTTTTAACCCTGAGCTTTATCTACTTGAGTGTACGGGTGACTGGCTGGCTGGTCCTGGGTGACTGGCTGATTGTCTAGATGAGTAAGTACTGTGCGTCCGAAGTTCGAATTTTCCTCTGAAAATTACCTGGGAGAGTTGGCGTTTAATAAAATTAGTTAGCAAGTTCGGCCAATAAGGTCGGCGATGAATGACGCGGGGCGCGCACCGCGGGACGCCCGGCGTCGCTGCAGCGTCGGTGATAATATTACTAGTCGAGCTTCGCTTGGCAGTTTGACGCGAAAATACGAGCATGGCTCGCGTTGGCAAGTTTCCTGATTAAAGCGTTAATTTGTAATTAAAGAGAGAGTGGTAGCGGGCGGTGCAGACACCGTGGCACGCTCGCTGGATTCCAATGACGAACACCTCTCGACGCCTGACGACGCCCGACGACGCCCGGCAATTCCAGTTTCGACCAAGGAGCCACTTTGACTACCAACCTCCTGTACTGCAGGCCAGACTTAAACGCGTCAACCTAATACTTTTCCACTTTGTGTCCTGCTTCGTCTTGTTCCCGTTTACACTCTCCCTCTTTCTCTTCCTTTATTTCTACTTCGACGCAATATAAATCAAAGCTCCTTTTAAATCGGACTCCAACTTTCTGAAGGTAGAACTCTAGGGTAGGTTGCCTCGCGATACAAAGCATGTATAAACAAGATAGTGCGCCCGGATGGCACGTGCTCTGGCTACAGAACAGGAAGGTACCTAGATGGCACTAATATCGAAAAAGAAAGAGAGAGCGAGAGAGAGAGAGAGAGAGACAGAGAGAACGCTACGCTAAAGAGAGAAATGGCTGTGTGTAAAATGTCGTCGACAATTCGTAGGACGCGTGGAGAAAAGAAAAAGATGATCACTATCAGAAGACAACCACTGCGATGCATCATTCTCTCCCTTGAACACACGTGAACAGAGCTACGCGCAAGGGATGCTGGTAATGATTACAAACAAGGGTGGCAGTTACGTTCCCCGTGCTTTAAGAAGAAACAACGTGTCTCAGTAAACGTGTCTAAAATTAATAAAAAATACAAATATTTACATACCAATTATATACGGGACCGCGTGTAACAAACATACCAGTCGAATTTGACAGCTGTCACGCAATCCTGCTTACGCGTCATTTATGATAATTAGACAGTGAAAGGCGCGCAAAGCTTTTCCACGTCTCTCACTAAATATTAAATACACCAAATATTAAATAAGTCCCAAAGGACCGCGTACAAGTACGTTACGTCAAAGTTCCCTGTGACTGACTGAGCTCAAACAGCCTGTATAAATACATATATCTAATTTACCCACACTATATACGCATTTATGTACAGTATAAATGTAAATGGATGTGTACATATATTAAACGAAGTAGGCGTGTCCCAACGCTGCGAACGATTAACGAGCCTCGCGTCGTCCCGAGGGATAATTGCCGGGACGCACGGGACGTGACTTCAGCCTGACAGGATAAGGAGCAAGTGTCCTGGCGTCACGGTGGATGAGAACGCGAAGGAGCTTCGACTTCCGGTATGCTTGCTCCACGTGCTCCTTAGGCACGTGACGCACTTGCGTCATTAGAATGCCAAATTAACCATGTTGGTACATATCGTAGACACTACGAAACACTATAGGGTGGGTAATTTAAGTATCAAAGGGTTAACAGATTCAAGAGAATTTCATGTGCATCCATATTTAATCATGCATATATGCAAATATATATATATATATCTGGCACAATAGCTCTAAATAACACTGTATATGCTACATACGAGTAAATGGTTGCGAGGAAATACCATGTAAACAGAAGTAACACGATACGATGAGAGCTCAGGAGGTGGACAATGAGAAAGGGTTTATGTATATATGTATTATGTACTATGTAACTGTGTTTATATACGTAGTATATGGTAGCAAGTATATAATGTATGAGAGACGCGTGATATGTGTTTACTATTCCCAGTAAACGTATGTAACGTGTACCTAGAATACACGTATGAGTACACGCGTGGAGATCTGTACATGGTTTAGTGCACGGTACATACATAACCAGAATCTGGGAATATAGAGTGCTATAGTATGAGACTGTGGTATAAAAGAGTGCTAACGTACGAAATGGCGTTAGTGTAAATCGTGGATTTCGGGAGTCGCATCTGCTGGGAGAGAAAAAAACCCTAGCGATATCCGATCGCGTCGGCCATGTTTCTCACTAGATTGACTCTTTGTATTTGTTTAGAGGAGAATTTAACGCTTGCTGTTTTTTGAGGATTGCTTTTTTCTTTCTTTCTTTTTTTTGGTGCTTTTTCGACTTCTCATCGTTTCTCCTAGGGAATTCTTGTCGGTTTTCATGGGGATAAAATGGGGGAATTTTATGTTTGTTCTATTTCTACGCATCTGTAGTAGTCACTGTGGCAGTACTTTGTAAAGAGATGGTACGTTGCAGCATCCGATCTTGTGTTACTGTGCTGAATTACTCGGAGACCTTAAAGACAGTGGATGAGAGGTTAGATTAGGTTCCTTACGGGACGATACGACGCGATGAGTAAACAGAATGTAGGAAACGACAGGATATAAAGTTGGTACGAGCGCTTGTCGCTGGTTGTAGACCGGGTACAAAAATGCAACCGTTTCAATTTCAGCGAGTTCACCTGAACAAATATCCTTAGATAAAGAGAACCAACGGAAGAGTGGTGACGCTGGGGATGGCTAATGGCGCAGGCGCATTTGCTTGCCGTCTCTCTCGCTCTTTCTGTGTGCACTTAGACGACACAAAAATCCAATATTAAGACTCGGGGGTTTGCTCCAGGAATTGAAAGTTCCGGGAAAATATGCGACGCCGGGCGTCGTCCGACAAATTATGCAGCTACGCTACTTAACTGCTCTAGGACGCCCGATTGTTAAAATGGAATAATGATTTCCAGCTGAGAACATTAAATTTTTTTTTTTTCAACCACATAAAACATATGACATATTTATCAAACATTCGCCAGTCTTTCTGCGGTCTCGTAGGTCATGGATGCATCGGCTAGATTACGTATCCGAAAGCAGTGGCGGGAAAATATTTTCAAAAAATATTTATATTTTCAGGTATCAGCAGTAAACATCCCTTTATCGCATTTTTAATATATTCCGGAAGTGGGTATCTACGATCTCTTTGACTTTCATCTCTCTCTCTATATATATATTTATATCAGTATGTATTATGTTATCGAGTATGCATATACACATATATATATATAGACTTGGTTTTGACGTCGTCGAAACTTCGGGCTGGACAAATAAACCGGTGCGACAGTAACCGTATTAATTCGATATTTAATCAAAGTTCAGTTTACTCGAAACGAGCACCTTCCGGTCCAACCATCATGGTACTCCCTCAGCTTCCATCTCAGTCACCCTGAGACGTCATCTCTTTTCTCCGTTCCCACTATCTCACAGCGGTGAGCTTTTCCGTCAGAGACCATCCGTATTTGCACCCGCACTCCATCCATCCATCTACCGGGTGTCCTTGGCGAAACGGTAGGAGCTTATAAACCGCCGCGAACCCCTTGGGAACATCAAAGGAGCACTCGAGCCATCCGGCCGTCCCTCGGAGGCTCGACTCACCGAGTGCGGAATATCGAAATGAACCAGAGACAGAGGAAGAAGAGCGTGTGCGTAAAAAGATACGATCCCTTTCAGCCAGACTTTTAATTTCATCCAATCAAGACTCACCGTTCTTCCCAAAGTATGGGGTCTGTTCCATTTTCCCTCCAAAAGAAACTCAAGACCAATTTCAATGCATACAGTATTAATAATTCTATGAATTTCAGTGCTGCCACCTATCGGAATATTTTGAACAGAGACCATGCATATGGGTACCTGATCAATTATGCAATCATCCGTAAGGACCGTAGAGAGTCAAGGGATACCACTGGCCTAGTATCTGGTACTAGTATCTAGTACGTAACTACCTACTAGGCATTATCTAGATCTCGAAATTTTTTTCTTCTTTTTCAACCTATCGATAGTAGGCACCCGGTTGGACGGCGGTCCGAGCTTAATCCGAGATTAAACTACGGTTTAGGTGTCATTAAGCTCGGACTAAACGGCGCTGGAATACGGCGTACGGATATCACACGGTCCTCAGTATTGATTGAACCTTAAGCCAGGCCGAATGGGAAACTCTTTGGCCATTGAATGACCCCAACGACTCCATGGCTCCTCTCACTCACCGAATGGATTACTAATGGCTGAGGATTGTCAATGCTGTCTGCTGGGGGTCCTCCTCATCGTCATCCTTATCCTTAGTTGCTTTTGCCTCTGGCAAAGTACCTTACGCTAATTGGCATCCTACAGTTTCGCTATATGGCTCCCGATGGAATTGGCTTTCGGCGCAATGCCTTTGTACGCGTATTCCATATATGTGTATATATATATATACACACATTACGCAATAACATATGCACGTATTTACCCATCTAACTTCGCTGAACAATATAGTCGAATCGGGTATAGAAAATTAGACGCAGCCGGTATGGATGACGCGGTGTACGAGGTAGATAATGATATAACAAGGACTATGGGATAAGGTTAATTAATTTTATTTAAAAAATTATACGCCACCCTCTATAACGATTTACGTACGAATCAAGATATAAGTCCGTAATAGGTGTCACGGATATACGATAGAAGATATGACCAGTGAGATATAGTTAGATAAGAGCGGGACAAGCAGTTCATCGTGTTGCTTTACGATCGAGCAGCGACATTAATTCGTACGGGACAGGTTTGGTACGATTCGAATCGGGGACGCGTGCTAAAGTCAGTAGCCTACGGCGCGGCGCTGGGCGACGCTGCGCGTCTCGACGCCGGGGATGGCGTGGCTGTTTCACTTAACGGGAGAATGGGCACTCCAGTGGCTAGATACCTACCCGACCTGCACGTATACGGACCAACTTGAGGATTATTAATGGGTGTGAGCCACGGGGTCATCCCTCACGGGGAGAGTCGCTACCTGAACCGGCAGGGGATGAAATCCTCTGGATAAGCCAGCCCAGCTCGGTGCCCTTCCGCAGGGCTACTAACCCTCTCGATTTATCTATAGCACGGCACTGGTTCAGAGGCTTTGACGCTTTTTTTTTAATTTTTCACAAATTCAGTGAAAATCAACCCCTTCTTGGTTGGCTACGTGTCTGCACTGGCACTGTCGGGTACTACTGATGCTGGTCCTTTGATCGATTTGAATTTCAATTCGGTCATCCTGGTTACTAATGCATAGTTGTTGATGAGGTTAGGTCAGGCTGTGTTTGCTAGTGAAGGAAGGTTAGGGTTCTGTGGTACCTCGAATGGGTTAAGGGTTGGGTTAGGATGTTGCTGGGTGCTTAGAAGATGTACGAGGGCAAAGGTCATTGGTATCGTATATAAATATATTTATTTTTCAACGCGAAGCCTTTACCTTTCACAGAAAGCCTCTTTTCATCGAAGGTGTATTTCTCTAAACGAATGTCAAGCAGAGGATGAAAATATGAATCGATTGATAGAAAGCGCCTTTACATGGTTGCGTTTGATAGAAAAATTAATAACGAAACTTTCAATGCGGCTCTTTTAACTGTACTGTAGGTATTGATAACCGATTGCTGGATACTATTGCGTTTGGAGGAGCGGAAACGCGACGGTAGAATCGTTTCCGGTCTGTTCGACGATTCTGAAAATTTCACGAGAATTCAAAGTCACTCTACCGTGAATCGCGGTGTGGAGACCGCGGAAGGTCCCAGAAAAAGTTTGTACCTTGGAATTGGAAACTTTCTCTTCCTTTTACATTTTTTTTCTTTCATTCTCTCGACTCTCTCACTCTCGCACGCGTTATATCTTCTACGGGAATATTGTAAAACTGCAAGTCCGAATTATTTCCGCTTATTATATTTGCGTTAACTTATACTTTAATTGGCGACATTATTGACGTCCTAGACTGTACCAAAATACTCGGCGCGTCCGACCGCGTTGAGAAATTCTGTAGACTTTCAATTACGAATTAAGTGTACACCGCGTAGAGTAAAAGGACTTGAAGGAAGAGCAGTACACCCTTCCCCCTCCGGCACCCCTAATTTCGCAACACCAAACCATCGATCGAATATTCGCAAAAACGAACACCCACTGAATTTTTAAAAGGAGAAAGGTATATGATCCAGAAGTTTAAGGGTGGCGCGAGGCGAAAGAGCACGAGGGGTTAAAACATTTCAAAGAGTGCGGAGGAGAGAAAAAAAAGCGAGAGTATAAAGCAGGGATGATATTGAGAGTGCTGGGGGGTGGTTGAGGCAGCAGCCCGGAGGGATTATTATGTGAAATAAAATTAAATCTAATTTGCTCTCCCTTCGCCGCTTTCACTCTCCCACCCCACCCCCAACCCCATCTACACCCCCACCCCACCAGTCCACGCATGAACGTCGTCCTCTGGTCGTCATTGAATAATTGAGAGATCTTCGTAGCGCTATTATTCATTTCATTAGGTAGAGACCTAAGCAACCCCTGTGGAATAGGGGTGATAGTCCCTACGCGGATACCTACTTCAAGGGGGCAGAAGGGGTGACCGTTCGACGTCGGACGGCGCGTGCAAGAAACGCCAGATACATAATGCATAGGTGCGCGATATTATTTTTCCTCGCGCATATATATCAAGCAAGGAAATTACAAGACCGCTTCAATAAGTAATAAATAACGTTGCGAACAAAGTGGTGGGTACGGCACGGGACGATCGTGTAACATTGGCTTGCCCACCTTCTTTCCATTCCTCTTGCCATCAAGCTCACCTAGCCCCTCCCCCTTCGTCCCCCCCGCCCCTGTTGGTGGCTTGCTCTCACCCTCCTTTTGCGCCCGACGCTCTCTTGCTTTTTCCACTTTCCCCTACCGGTACCTTATACACTGTGTATAGATGTATACACCCACCCTCACACACCCCCTTGCTCACTCGCGTTTTCTCTTTCCCTTTTCTCCTGCTTTTTTCCATCCCTTGTATTGTTAGGCCGATGATACATTGGATTCTCCTTCACATTCGCCGGGCTATATCCAACCCCCATTCGTCTGGGCAGCCGGCGGAACCGCGCGTGCATCCCCTTTAGAACCGGAATCCAGGTCCTCGGAATTCTCTCGTAGGTATAGATGGCGACGCCCGGCGTCGCTCTGACCGGACTGTGTCCAAAAAAGTCCTGAATAAAAGTCGTTCGCTTGCGGTTTTCTTCTTTGACGATAAACCATCTGGCGAATTGATTTCGCCCTTGAATGAACGGAGTCCTTCTTGGAAACGAGACCAAACGTTCACCGGAAGAGAAAGGGAATTCACGATACAGTAGTTCCTTCGTTTCCGATTACTACGTAATTAAATGGGAATATTGGAATACAGTCGAAAAGACAAACCGCGTCCTATCAGACGCCATTCTCTTAATTGATATCTCCTATACTAACTGATTATCGACGATCGATCCCATCGTTTGCTTTAGGATTATCCTACGATTATTCGGCGGTGTTCTCAATGCATACGAAACACATAATTCCAGCGTCTTCATGGAAATTCACTAGCTGTGTATACTACGATTCAATGAGAAACGGCGAACAGGATGTACAAGTGTGACGCGGCGAGTATAGGTTTGAACGTGTCACATCCTCCTCCTCCTCCTCCTCTACTACTGTTTCTCCCATTGAAACATCCTGAAATATTCATGAGCGCGACAGGCGTCGCTTAGAGCCGTTCGGATTGTTAAATTTTAAACCGGCCGTTGAACAACTTCCCGCCGGTGCCGATCCGATATATATTTCAGTGAAATTGGCCCGGATATAATCCGATGCCGTGACCCCTGGATACCACAGATTCATCCCCACCGCTATCTACGAAACCACCCCCTATCCACTCGCCTGTCTCGAATCCCCTTCTATCTCTATACACATATACATACACACATATATATATGCAGAATATTCGTGACTCCTGACCCTCCCTCCCCCAGACCCCACCACGTCCTCATCCGGCACTCGCCGTGTTCCAAGCTTCCACCGCGCAAACAATAGTAACAGGGGTTGCTTTCGGCCGGCAAGGGGTATGAATGCGAAGTGGGTCAGCCGTAAGTAGCGAAATCACGACCTGTCCGACAAGCACGGCTTCCTCCCTATTCCATGACCATCTCTCGCACCCTCCCTTCTCCACCCTCTTCTCATACGCTGTACTACCCGACCCTATATGCCATCCCAGACCATCCCTCCTGGGCCCTCTTTCCCTTCCCTCTATCACCACCCCTCGGCCACACGCCGAAAGCACCCTTGCTGCACCAATGCCAGTCGCTGTGTATGCTACGTTACTACTGTGTCTATACGTGTAACCGGAAGTAGTTTCTCTGCCAGATTTTCTGCAGGACTGCGTGTCTGTGAGGTACTGGGTTATCTACTAGAATTTTTTTTTTCTATGCACGGAATACACTTTTCGTTCACACAATGCTAATTTTGGTTCTTGGAATCGACTTGTAATTATATTACAAGATTAATAGAATCCTAAACAATGTATGCTGAATTTTTTTTTATGAATGTGAAGTAAATATAATAACAATAGGAAGGGAGTATATTGCTAAGTAAGAGAAAAATAAAAATGTTCGTTTATCGGAGGAACATAGGGGGTAGTGACGTAATATGCAACAGAAGCGGGAATTAATGAAAGGAAGGGTGGAAATGGTAGAATAGATTAAAATCGAATGATGTGAATAAATAGAAAGAAAAATTTTCTAGTTTCCAACCGTGCGACCGTCTCCCCTATCGCATATGCCGCCATCAGAACGCGATATTCCAGCCTGCGACGTCGGGACGCTATTTTATTGCATATTCCCTGGCACAGTGGCTATGGTACCGGGGGGTGGTTCACCCTTGGCGAAAAGTCGGCATCGGTTCTCGAGAGCTGCGCGTTGTATTCAAAATAGGCAATAGCTCAGTGTTACGCAGGGGCTGTTTTATGGATAATGCATTTCACCCTGTTACTTTTATTTTGCGATTCGTCGGGGGGGTTGCACGTTGTTTATTTCTACCGGTGCGGTACAAGGGTTGCAAAATTTCACGCGTACACCACCCTTATAGTGTATAAACTGTAACACGGCTAGCACCAACATCCCTTCCTGATATAATTCTGTTAACATAGGTATTGCGCCTACGAGTTCTCACAACCCCTAAAGACCATTTACCAACCCCTATTACCTTAGACTGCAGTAGAAATGCATTAAACTACATTGAAATGCCCTTTCTCTCAGAGTTCTCCTACGACAAGGGTAATAATTAAGGCGTCTTTATCAGAACGACTGTGCAAGTAATGCAAGTTTGCACCTGAGCTGCGAGGCGTCGCGTTTGATTAACGGTAAATTAAAGTAGACGCCATTTTCTGTTATTACGATAATATTCCATTAATAAATGCGTAATGGCTTCAGTGAATCGATTCCCCAGAGTGCAAGTCAAAGCGGAGGAGATAAATTGAATTCTAGGTAAATGTGCACTGCTTGCGCGTTACTCAAGCTGCGCCCGGCATCCCGACGCCTCTCGCAGCCCCGACGCTCCCTTAAGCTACCCTGGGCTATACCACCCGACACCCTTAACCGATTAGCTGGCGTGGCAGCTCATCTCGGCGCGCTTTCACGCGGACGATTTTTCCGCCACTCGCCTCGGCGCGATAAGCTGAGATAAAGGATAATTAATCTCAAGCCAGAGGCGTCGGGACGCCCGGCGTAACGGCGCACCGGCGACCGGGAGCCGTCGCGCCATAAACACCGCTGAGACAATAACGCGAAACTTTGACCCCGTCGGGACGCCAAGCTGCGTCCTGTAAACGTAGCGCATCTTTTCCTGTTCTACTCGAGTAAACAGAGCGGCTAATAATATCAGTTTCCACAGGAGTCCTGTTCCTAGGACGACCAATCCCGAAGGACGTCGCACGGGTCTCACGTCCCAGTTCTGGACGTTCCGGAATATTGGCCTGCAGCATACGGAAAACAAAAACATCATAATAATACCAGACGGTATTTCCGATTTTCCTAGCAAAATGAAAATTCCTTATACTGAATTTTTTTTAATTTTCTCAAAACAGGATGCTTCCCGAGGACATTGGTCTAGCTTCCTGTTTGTGGCTGTGACGTCACAGGACCAGGAATATCCTGTCGATTCCTTGCAGGATAGAAGCAGACTATACCTACGTATATACATATAAATATATCTGAGGGCAGTTTCCAGGACATATATATATATATATATATGCAGTGGCAGCTTTGAGGACGTTTGGCAGTTTCAAGGAATGTCCTGGAAAAATCCTATATCCAAGGACAGTTTCCAGAGCCATCAAGCGACGACCACACTGAATTTTCTCAAAATTATTCAATACTAGGCACCCGGAACTGTGATAGGCTTAGAAATGGCTAGGTTAGGTTATGTTAGGTTAGAATTCCAATGCTAGATACCCCAAGGTTTAGTTTTTTTTTAAAAGAAACATTTCAGCTTGCCCTTGTGAATGCCCCATAATCGGCGAAGTTCTCAAAACTGCCCCTGGACAAGTTTATATATATATATAACGTATCCTGGTTTTGTATACAAGTACCATCGTACACGTTACAGAGAGCCGGAGTCAACAAGAAGCATCTAAGGGTAGCGTTCGGACAATGAAATTAATCATCCCTTTAATTAGTCCAACTAATTAGGGGGGGCTGAACCCCGTTTGTGCTATTGGTCGTCGAGGTCGCACATGGAAATAATTAAGCAAGGTCGAAAGAGCACCATTTGAATACTCATGATGGAAGCTCCAGGGTAAATCCACTGGCAAAGCATAATTCCTGTCTCTGCTCTTTGGCAGGCTAACCCAACCTACCTGACGCCTAACCCGACTGCCTATATACCTAACCGTACATCCGTTTCCTAGGTTACGCCAGACAGGTACGTCATTGCCTAGTTAGCCGGCTACCTATCAACCTATCAACCGAGACGCCCAGACGTCCAGGCGTCCCGACGCTTGTATATATAGTCTACGTAGCTACTCTTTGAGCAACACGCGCTTCTCCTTCTCCACCAACCCCAGTAATGTATAGTTTATGCTCGCGGACCATGAAGTATCTATAGAACGTAAGTTCAGACACTCTTGCGCATTGTTCCAAGTTTCATCCTCGAGCATTGTATGTCTTTGCAAGTTTCCACCACAATTCCTCTTGTCGACGACGTCTATACGGATATATGCAGTTGGCAACCTTAAGCCCCTCGGCCCTTTGTCGATTATTTGCCTGAAGCGCGCGCGCATCCCGTCAAAGGGATGGTTGTCTTACGGCACTTTCGAAGAAAGTGGGCTAAGTGCTGTCAATATGAGTTTTATAATTTTCGACAGGGAGGGTGACGGGTTTATGTATATCGGTAGAGGGTTGTATATTGATTTCCTGGGTTTAGGAATTATTAGGAGAGAGTTACGGTGACTTGGGTGCGAACGGGTCTGCGAATTGGAAATTTTGGAGAAGGGGAAGAACCGTCTGATTAGAGAGGATGGAAAGGGCAGAGGATAAACTTAAGAGGGTAGACCGTATTATGGGGCAGGGTTGGTAGGGGGTTGGCAAGGGGTTGGCAGACGGATAGGTAGCCAGTTGTAGCTGAATATCGCGGTGTCTGAGAAGCTAAGCATAATCATTCCTCAAAGAAGCAAGGTGGAAAGTTCCCGTTCGGAGGCTCCGGCTTATGTTTTATGTTTTATGCTTTATGTTCCCTGCATATTTCTTCGGCTGACTTAGAACAGCTCGGTGCCCAGTAGGACGTGCCGTCGCACTGGGGTAGCAGCGGGGAATGATCTAAAGTGAAAGAAGGAGACCAAGGAGAGAAGAAGGCGGAGAAGAGAGGGAAAGCGTGGAAAAATAAGGAGAAGAAAGAAATGAGAGAGAGAGGGAAAGAGAGAGAAAGAGAGAGCAAGTGAGGAGGGTGAGAAGGACGCGAAACGTCAAGAGGAAAAAATTGCGGGCGTAGGGCAAGTTCAGTTTTTTCGCGGGGCTTTCCATTACTCCCCTCGGCGCAGCCCTGGGAATTTATGTGGCAACTTTTGCCAGGAACCAAATATGAAAATCCAGATATTATATATCGCTGCGTAAGTCACTGCTGAGGGTAGTTTATCCGTTTGCAGACACCTGAGAGACCCGAGAGGCCTGAGAGACCTCAGAGATCCGTAAGACCTTAAGGTTGCCTCTTCTTGCACAGTCACGTGACCACGCCCTGTAAGCATCCCCTTCCTCTCGAGCCCTATATAGATCCCACCCTCACTCTTCTTTCTCGAATCCCTTTCACTCCCGCAAATATCCACCCTCAACCCCCTAAGGTCATGACCCTCGAAAAATCCCGATCCACGAGTACTCACATACCCCTGAAAGATAATTACGAGAAATGTCCGACGTAACGAACGATCCTCGTTTCATTCGACGTCACGCGTCCCATCCGACGCGACGGCGTCACCCCCTCCCTCTCCTACCATATCCTTTCCTCCCGCAGGAGAAATACTCGAGAAATTTTTTTACTGCGGCAATACTCACCGTTCCAACGACACTCGAGAATTAAGGATCGCGTAATCGACCGGTGAATTTTCATTAATTCCATTCTGAGACACGTGTGCGCTTGTAGGATATGGAGATTCAACCAAGTACCATGATCCACCCTTATTTCCACTCTAAAGCATCCCTTACTCCCATTGCGCTCTGTTCTCTCTTTATTCCTCTCTCTCTCTCTCTCTGTCTAACTCTCTTCGACTCTCTTGACAAGGGTTTGCTCAGAGAAAGGTACCGAGAGATAGACAGTCTGTAGAGTGAGAAAGAGATAGGAAGATAAATATAAATGGATATTTTATTAAAGATAGAGGGAGAGAGGGAGAGAGAAAGGGAGAAGGTGAAAAGCTAGTAGGTACGATCCAGGATAGAAGTCCCGACGGCATGAGAGAATGAAATGGAATTGAATAGAATAGAACGGAATAGAATGAGAGAGAGAGAGAGAGAGAGAGAGAGAGAGAGAGAAAGCGACAGAGTGAAAGAGAATGAGCGTCTTCGGGAAATTAGGAGTGCATTATTAATTTAATTAACACGGCTGCCAGAAGCAGATGAGTTTATGCGAGGCTGCTCTTAAACGTTAATTGGTAAGGCTGATTATTTTTATTACCGGCGAGTAATCTGTTTTCCTGGTATAATAATGTACGTTGGTTGCTTCTGTACATAGGTATCTACCAACCTACCAACCTACAAGCCTGTATACTTGTATACCTATATAACAAGCTACCAGCAATGGAAAAGCAAAGACTAGAAGAATTAGAGTGCGCGCCTGAAGTGAGAGGAAGGGGGAGACAGCACGAAACTGAAAACTTGAAATTTTCTATAAACGAAGGAACCAACGTCCAGACGAGATAAAGACGGACAGGTAAAACAGAGAAATGAAGGAATAGTGGAATTAAGGTATGGCAAGGGGGAAAAGGGGAGGAAACACGTTCAGTTGGCAAGCCTGACGTGCCGACGCTAAAGTCGCTTTACATATTCATGGGGGCTCGCGTACGTGCCACCTAAAGCGATGGAAACCGACGACTCTTCGTTTGTCGCTAAATTGCGATACGCGCCTTAACCCTTTCGTTAGCTTATCTCATTACGGAACCTAGAGTGGTCGTGCAAGACGTTGAAAAATATATGATATATAAATGCGATGTATAAAATATTTAAAAAATTACGCGTCAATGTATATAGTTATATGTTAGGTGCGATACGCATCGCGTGTCTTGTCGCGTGATCTTTGGGCGACATTTTCAGGGGGTTGAGGGGGGAGGGGCGGAACGTCGTGCAAGTTAGAAGAGATAAGAGGAAATCGTGTTGGGATTTCGTGAGAGAAAAAGAACGCTAGGTGGAAAACTTCCCTTAATATGTTTTCCCGAGTCCCTCTTACGGAAGGGTTGGCTGAGGGTAAGTAACGTCTGATAGGACGATTCCCGATTTCCACTCGTTTTTCCATATTCCGATCTTCCTGCGATCTTTCCCATTCTCTCTCGATCCTCTTACCTCTGGTGTACATAATATATCTTTTCAGACAGAGCTCATTTTTTTCTCACCCTCCTACCCTCTTCCCTTACCCCTCCGCCATTCAAATCGATCCAGTTTCTTTTCTCGCTTATCAAAACGTTGCAAATTCCTTCGTAGTAGTTACTAATCGAATATCCCATTATTTATGTACACTATCTGATTATGTCTGGCCATGGAATTAATCATGACGTAACTACTACTTGAGGGGTGGATCGCGAAGGGTCTAGCAATGACCGAATAATTCGATGATAACAATGAGATTAGATAAACACTGTGATCTATGAAATTGGGTTCGCAGTTCAATCATTTTCTATGGTCCCCTATGTTCTTCTTCTTTTTTCTTCTTTGCCTTTCGGCCACTACGCACCCCTTTTCTCGAAATTACTCTTCATTTCCACTCCCATCGAGAACACCCTTAAGTTAAGTAGTCGTAGGATCAGCCTAGTCAGCCAAAGTCAAAAACGAAAACGTATAGACTTGTAATTTCTAACCAGTCTACATATGTAGGTACGTAGTATGTATAGGTACCTGCCTGCCTGTAATAGCTAGTAGATAAATACCTATCTAACCAGCCATGAACAACAGACATGGCGTGTCTACCCTTCGTGGAATCGTTCCTTCCCAGGCAAGTAGCAGATACTTTATTGATTCTATTGAGAAAACGGAGGTAAATGGGTGAAGAGAGAAAATATAGGCGAAGTAGTTAAAATAGTAATAAACTCGCGAATCCATACTGTACCTATATAAACGAGAATCGACAGAGTGTCGTCAAACAGTGATCAGTGAAATTCATTGATGAATATTATTCTTTCAATTAAACAATTGGACTCTCATTATTCACGTATTACGATTCGGAATTCGTGCGTTTATTTAGGAAATCGGAACAGCGATGTGCCTGAAATAATTGACTGCGCGATTGAGCGTAAAACAGAAAAATGATGGAAATAGCAGTGAGGAGACATAAAAAATAGGAAATACGAATGAGATAGAGAGAGAGAGAGAGAGAGAGAGAACAGAAAAATGGTCGGAGAAAAACAGAGCCTTCTCATCCTCTCCGCGCTGCCTAAACGACGCTGCCTTACCGAGTCGGGTATCGAGGGGTGGTTTCCAATTAGCAAAGTGGAAAGGCAATGAAGGGGGATGAATGTAACACGCCCCACCCACCATTGTGTCCAGGCGAAGTATCCCACGTTATTTTACGTGCAGCAGCCAGCACTATATATAACAGCGTCAGTGCTACCACCACAAGCAGTACCACTGCCAGCAACTACTCTACCACCAGGTACAGCATCCACCAAGAGGATCAGTGTTGCCAGCAGTTACCATTCTAGGAATGCGATCTCTCGCATGTTCCAGTGCACAATGAGATACTGAAAATAAAAAACTGGCACGAAATACCTGGGCAATGGAGGATTGTACAGTTCACACGGAAACGAGGGAACGAGGTCTTCTTCTTCGATAATTCCTACGACGACGATTTTATATATAACGGTCAAGTAGAAACCAGCAATTTTTATTTTTATGCTCTCTCTTTCTTTTATTTATTTTGTACCGCGTTTCCATTTCCCGCTAGTAAATTTAACTCCGATCCCTCATCCCCTAAATCCCATCCCCTTCATTTACACTCCGTTCTAATTCGAACCTCTCAACGGACGTGACGTTAGTCTCGTTTGTGGTTAGTGAAACGTTACTACCACCCCCCATTCTTGTACATGGCCTGTATAACGATTCCCGATTCCGATTCCACACGGCATTTTCCCAGAGTAACAATTCGCAGCCACTTGCCACCCCCCGCAACGCGAAACACGAAACGTTTAGTTATTTTCGGGCCAGTTGACTAACACCAGGGACACCGTCATTTCGGTTCTCCCTGTATATAGACGGCACTGCCAAACCAACTGGGTAACAACCCTCTCACATAACATCCCTCTTCCGGTTAATCCGAATTCCGTAAACGCAGTTCAGAGTTACGGTCTCGTGATTGGTCGTGATTGGTCCCAGCCGTGATTGCGCAAGCAACACCTACGTAATCGTATAACTCTGGCTCTGCTCAGGTTTACCTGTTTTATCTATGCGTTAACCTAACCGAATCATCATTCCGATCTCCTCGACCTACCGATCCATTTCTAATGACCTACTATCGTCCAGACGTACTGACGACTTTTTGCTTATCGTTTAAGCGTGATCCACCTTACTTCAGCAATTTGGAAAACTTTATCATAGCCTTTCGTCATTTATCTTCGCTTCGCCAACAATGGGAATCCGCCTTGTCTGCACGAGGAATTTCAGCCCGGATGGAGGGTTCTTATTGATAAGTGAGAATAGTTGAGAAATTTTATCAGCGAACGGTATCGAACCTCGTTATCCTATTGCGAAACGATCTGAACTGCAGTAACGGGGAAGAATGCAGTTTAACGATAGTATACCGATTGACTATTGTACTCCTTTCTTTTGATAGTGTTCCTGGAACGGGTGGATGCTGCAAAAGGGATGAAAGGATAGAGTACGGAGTCCGCCATTGTTCGGAGTACTTTGAAAAGTGATCGAGTCTCTTCGACTGATTCTTGTGGCCTCCGAGATACGACGGCAGATAACACAAAGAGAGTTCACAGTTCGAGCCTACAGTTGGATCTGATGACTCCTTCTTCAACGAGAGGAAGGAACTGACGGCCATCTTGAAAATTGCTTATATATATTATTTTTTTTTCATTTAACCCACGTCCAACCCCTGGAGGAAACACTTTCGTGGCGTCTGTTCCACGCGAATAAACGTTTCATAAGAAGCGTCGCGACGCCACAGTTGAAACGCGTTAATGACTAATTACTAATTAATTAGTAGATACTAGATACGAGTGCTGATAAAATCAACTAGTTGCTGCCGTACTATACTTACTACCCTTCACTCACTGGCAAACTACCCCTCTACTCGTACAGAACCTTCCGTATATTTCTCACTCTCTTTCTCTTTGTCTTACGCGTTTATCGACTCGCTCGATCCTTCCTTTTTCTTTTTTTCGTAAATATCTGACCTCTGATAGGTATACAAACCCCTATTACGCGGTGGCGCAACTTTGTTTTTTCGTCAGCCATTAATGCGATTTCGCGAGAAATCCGTCGACAGCCAAGCCGTGTTTTTCCGTCGTTTCTAAGCGGTAAAGCTCCGTCCGATTTGTCGGTGACGTACGAGAATTAATTTACCGCTGACCGGTAGAGCCCCTAATTTTCTAACTTCTTGTTACAGCGCGGCTACGTTTTCCCCAAAAGAAAAAGGGGTCCGGTCGTTTGACGTTATTTCGCGAAATTCCAGAAGCACGCGAAACGTTGTTTCCACGTCGGAGCGAAGAAAGTCTTTGAAGAAACTTCGTCCAACGGTCTGTCTGTATGTACTGACAATATAACACAAGTAAGTGCAAACGTAACGTGACAGTTGATATATGAAGAGTTAAAATCGAATGCCAAAATCAATCAATATTCGAACCTTTCACATTCCGTCCTCGTCAATTCGATAACGTTCAATATCATCGATTAACACCATGTACAGTTATGGCAAATAAATCTAATGTCGATGTCAATATCAATAGTACCAGCGTCAAGAGAAATATAATATAAACTGAGAAAAATAGTTTGGCTATATATCATAGAAAACCATAGTCTTTCATAGCGACTGAAGTATGAAATTTCATTTTTCCTCCTGTTACGTAACATATGCGTGTCATAGAGTTTACGAATATCTTGATTGACCTTTCTACAATGCTAACTGTCATTCACCGCAGTACTAACAGTGCTCGCGAGGTAAGTGCTGAGTCACCCATAACAGTTATCATCCCCACGGCGAATGAGCCGCAAAAATAATTGAAATCCACCCTTGAAAGAAAATTTGAGGGGAAACAAGGCCAAAACAGGGAAAAGACGCAAGTATAGGTATGCGAAATGATAAAGAGTATCCTAGCACCCCGTCGAATTATTGACTGGCGTCTCTGTCCGACCCCTTACGAGAACCCCTTCTGCCGATTCAACCCCTAAACTCCCTATAATAATCTCAACCCTCCCGATCCGCGCGAAAAAGGAGGCAACGAAGGAGCAAAGCGAGTGCTTTTCCCGGCCTATTACCGCCCGGAGAGAAACCGAGCAAGAAGTGACGTTAAACTCCCCCGGATTCTCGATTTACATTCCTGTAAAATGGACTGCGATTTCACTTGGAAAACGGCCGAAGTGGATACGCCATCCTGAAACCCGGGGCAATTACCACTTGGTACTTAGGATTACCAATTACAGGTTACCGGTAGGAGAGACCGGGTTGGAGAAAGACTAGGAACAATGGTAGTTGGTATTATTACCGCAGTGGCGCTGATACTTTCTACCAGTATATATAGTAAAAGTAGTAGCAGTGATAGTAGAAGTATCAGTGGAAGAGGTACGGAAGGCGCTGCTGTAGTATCCTGGCGAACGTTTTCACGGAAAATAAAAGGTCCAAGAGATTCCTGTCCGAAAGGAAACGTTTATCCGAGGTGTCGCTATAGCGTTATCGGTTTTTTTATTTCTTTTTCTTTTTTTCACCACCATTTTCTCTTTCTTTTTATCACTTTAAACTCCCCGGTTTCCAGTATCGTTCCCGAGTTCCCGAACCTGCTGGTATCGTCCACCGGGATAGCAAGTCGAATCTCTCCCTTCCGCGTGGAAACTTTGGGAAGGGAAGCCAACACGGAAATATATCATTCCACTTCTTTAGCAGGAAAATAAGTAGGTCGCTACGCCATTACCGTTTCCACTGGATATTCTGATATATATATATATATAGCTGCATATGAGTATCTATAAGAGAAACACGTGTCCACGTATGTAGCTACACATCGTTAGCGTCGCGAGAATACACTTTTCCCTCTTTCGCTTGGTCTCACCTACTTCCACCACCTTCACCTTTACAGCCGTCGCTAGCCTCTTTACCTCTTTACACAAAAAAAAGAAAATCAGAACAATTCTCCCGCGTTTCATCCCTTGACTACGAGGCGTATCACTTTACCCGGAAGGATTTGTCAAAAGGACGTACTGGCCTTGCACCAACATTTTCTTTTTCGGGTATAACGTACACCTCCGATAGGCATTAAAAAAGCCAAGTGGTAGTAGCGCGTACTAGACAGACGATATAACATCGATTAAAAGTAGATAAACACAGAGTCATGGCAGACATCGAGTCACCAGAAATGGCAAACCCCTTAAATACATTTAGTAACGTAATAAATAACCCCTAATGGTATACGATTTCTTGACTGACGCTGAGGAAGGGTTGAATGGGACGGGGTGGGGAGGGGTACGCCGTGGAGAATAGAACGGACCTAAGCCATGGGATTCTCAAGGCCATTGAAACAATCCCCATAGCTATACGTATCCGAAGTATCTTTCCGTAATTCAACCCCTTTAAAAGCATAGTCAAATTTGATGACGACGTTCGGTCTGACTCACGACTGCCGTAACCACTGACTATCGTCAAAGGGAGCTCAGGGCAAACGTTGCTTTCTCGATATTTACCACTTTTCGAAATACCGAAGACGAGATTCTCATTCGGCTGGCAACGAATTGCCGAGCTTTCACGAGCTTCCACGAGGAAATAGAGTAAAACGCAAAAACCTTTTCAATTTCGAGTTAACGTTAAATTCCTTTAATAAAATTTACGCCGTTACGCACAGCAACTTACATATATACACACACACACACACATACATAATGACACGAGTTAGTCTGGTGCCAAGTCGACCTACGTATTTATGCACAGGTGCATACGTACGCATAGATCACTGCGCGTTAAAAGAGGGTTTTCAAGAGGGTGAGAGGGCTAGGAGGGTGGCGAGTGGCCTAAATCAGGTCAAAGTGGCCCATTAGTGCCCTTTGTGCCACGAAATTAGTTGGGGATTCCCCCGAGGAGAGTATAGGAGTGAGTTAGGCGGAGGGCGGGAGAGAGAGGGGGAGAGGGCGTGAAATTTTGCCTCTGAGAAAAAGAGCTACCCTCTCTCTCTCTCTCTCTCTCTCTCTCTTCTCACTCCTCATCGCCCCGTTTCGTTTCCTCTTTCCACTCTCCTCCACAGTTCTATTACCGGATCAAGCCGAGTTTCTCACTTGCGTCACTACGTGCTCCCCACGTGTATAGGGAACGTCTGTCCTTCTTCTCGACTATGTGAAAGCGTGACTATGCGACTATGCGACTATGCGGATACGTATCTTGGTATATATACGTGGTTAGGGCTCAACGTTGTTTCCAGCGAGTTCACGGCGTTTATGCAAATGTCGTCGTGTTCGCTGGAAGTTCCTAATTCAATTCGGTTTTGCGTATACGCTTGGTACTTAAATAAGCTTCTATGTGTGAACGCTTTGGACCTTAATGCGCCGCCATTTTAATTGCCAGACATTACTTTTATAATCAACTTTGAGCTTACGCTTAGGCGTGCTATTTTTAGGTTTCTCTTCTTGTCAGCTATACTCTCATCAGAGCATACGTTGCTTGTTTCACTATTTGATATTTCATTGAAATGTCTCCTTGCCTCGGGGGATGCCTGTATATGTGTGTGTGTGTGTGTGTGTGTGTGTGTGTCTGTATTTGTGTGTATATATATAGTATAGCGAGTAGGTCGGAGGGTAGACAACAAGGTGGTTTTTTGTATCTTGCAGAAAATAGGGTTTCTTCGATTTATTTGTTCGATGCTTTTTTTTTGTCGGCTGAAAGAGAAATGAGGGAGTTAGTTTGACGTAATGCTTTCCGAAAAGATATTCTGCTCTGTCTCCCGTGTCTGGACTTTCGGTATGGGGGATGAAGGAATCCGAGAAAATTGATAAAAAGGAAACGTATGTACAAGGGTGGAACAAAAAATAATGGATATACAGTAATATACTGGGATGGCTCGGCTCGGAGTATTCACAGTAGTCAAATGCGTTTAGGTTTATATTCTGGATATTTTTAGTCGCATCGCCCGGTATTAAAATATTCTATGTATATCAATACGTAAATTTTATAAGCAAACTTGGCTGTTCAGTGAAATTTCGAGAATTCCGTTGGGATGGTTGGAGTTAGACTATTTTGGCGGTTAGCTTCTGCGTCGTTCCAAATTTCTATATTCCTTTTTGTCAGCTTGCCGCCAGGTTCGTAGACAGGCGAGCCGACGCGTTCCAGAAAGCCCCCCCCCCCCCCCGCCACCCCTCTATTATTTCTTTTTCACAGTAGCGTCGGGACGCCGCGTCCACTCGTAATAAAAATATTTGCATTTCATATTATATTCCCAGAGTCCTCGATTTCCCTCGTTGCTCGCCACCCTTGTTGTCTGCCTTCATCTACGGTAGAGATTACACCCTCTATTATCTATACATACCGTATCCGAAACGTTCACCCCTTGTGTCTCTAAATATAATGTACGGTTAATTAAGTGAACTACGTTACGGTTTTCTTAATCAAGCTCAAAAGTAGCTTGGCGCTATTGGCTTGGGTAACCGTGTCGAGGGAGTAAAGAAAAAGCTTGGGAAAAAAAGATTAAAGAAAAAGAATACCAGGAAAATAAAAGGTAAAACGTAACGTTCTGGAATTTTCCCACGTGCCCCAAGTTGCAAAATAGGGTGAAAAAAAAGTTGAGCGCCATGGTTGGAATTAGAGCTTACGGCTTTTAAGTATTCGAGCAAACGAGCCGTAGGAGAGTGAAGTGTACGGAGAGAGGAACGAGAGAGAGAGAAGGAGAGAGAAAGATAGAGGAAAAGAGAAAGAAGAAAGAAAAGAAAAAAAAGAAGAAACTGGTCCAAAGAAGAGGACAGCAACGCTTCCCAGGGCGTCTCGTTATGGCCGGCGTGCTTCTCACGAATTAATATTGAAGGGGTTGCGAGTGCCAGCTAGCCCGGATACCGCGCCGTCATCCCTTCTGCCTTCCTCGAGGACCTCTAACTAGTAGTAGGAGTATAGCAACCCCCTTTTCACCTTGGCAAGTACCAGAGAGACTTTAATCCAGGTGCTCGCGCAATAATGACGATAACCGGCAGGGGAAACACGGTTTTGTGATTAGCAACCCCCGGGAGCACGTCGTCTGCCCGGTTAGCTGCTGTACGTTACTACTAGCTCAAGACTCCTAGGTGTATCTAACTATCTGCCACGTACTATAGTATGCATGTAGCTGCTATAGCCAGTAGCTACGATTCGACTTGGTACACGTAGATCTGGCTGGCTCATATCTACCTAAACCTACTGAGCTTTTTCGCCAGCTGAATAAATTTCAACTCCGGATTTTCCTGCTTTTGTTCGTACTCTCTCTCTCTCTTTCTCTCCCTCTCTCTACTTTTACACCAACGCGCATGCGCACTATATCTCTTTCACTATCTCTATCTCTCCTTGTCTCTCTGAAAAATTTTTCTCGCGATATCCGGTCGTCCCAGGCGGATCGTTTCGGGCGTCACATATACGACTGAAACGGGATAAAGGTGGCGAGAGGATGTGAATGGGAGGAGATCGCTGGTCCATCCGTCATTCTGTCCTCACGGAATTTCTTTTTTCTTTTACCACCGTCCTCTGCCTGTTACTCCTGCCACCGCCGCCATCATCGCCATCCTTCTTCTCTTGTACCCTGACTAGGTTTGGCCCGCTTGGCTCGTCCCCGTCAAACGAGCCCGAACGCATCTATAATATTTTTATATTGGAATCTACAGGCCCTATAAATCTATCAATTCCCTTTCAGCGCAACGATCCGCACCGCGGAAATTCGAGCGGGACTCTCTCATACGTGAAGAGGAGGAGGAGTGACGGTAGAACGGGAGTAAAAAAAAGAAGAGTGGGAGAGACGGATTCGGGAAATCTATTTTTTAGCAAACTACCCCTCACCTTTAGGGTCCATCCTCGAATACAGTATCGCTATACAATGAGAGGGCTGTTCGTGTCCGTTACGTTTTATCCGCACGATTTACAATTCGACTAATGGGATTTAATTTCACGGTCAGAGATTCGACCAGTTATAATCAGTGCTATCAGCTTGACTATCGTTGCCATTTGTAGTTGCCAATTTTGCCACGTTCGATCTGACGATTTTAACCTTTTTACACGTTTCCTCATTTCTCTGTACGTTTCGTTTTTCTGACTGACCGAAATACATTAGTGTTAACGTTCTACAACCCCGTACGCACTGACCGATCCACAACCCTTGACGGATCATTCTAGAAATTTCTAAAATAATCGAAAATAATTAATTTAATTAATTAAGAGTATCGTACCGCGTTTCCCCTAAAACTGACGGTCAATATTTTTTTTTCAAAATGAGTTACGTGCGACTAAATATTTACGTAGCACGATACCATCGATTAACGGCACGACGTCGCGAAATTTCAAAAATCTGATCGATAAAGGCGCATTCGCAAATTGAGTGGATAACAAGGAGTTCATGATAAAAGTTGAGCTGTAGGTAGAGCGAGAGAGAAGGAAAATGCATAGGGGAGGGTTTTTGAGGGAAAGCAGCCTAAAGACAGAAGGATAGAAATTTCAATGTTAATTCCCTACGGACCTGCTGTTCGCAAGGGTGTACCCTATCCCGTCTCCAATTTCAAAATGGTCCTGTCGTCTCGAGACTCGTCGTTCAGACGAAATTAAGATCAAAGCGAGAATCAGGGTTGCGCGCTGAGTGGAAGGGATGACGAAGGCTGTCTGTGATGTATATTATGAGAGCAGTTAGGGGTCTCGTTCCAGGTGGAGGGTTAAAGGTTCTGTCTACATATACAACTCCATACGCAACACTCGTTTAGGGTGAAAACACGGAACATGTATAAAGGAACACGTTTAAATTCTGCTCAATGAGCTGACCTAGGCAGGTAACCTCCAATAAGGTCAAAGGTCAAATATTTTACAGTATCCACTATTTGAGTGACGTTTCAATTTTTGTCATTAAGATAACGAAGAACATTTTGGTGGATGAAAATTAGTTTTTTGTAGGTTTTGTCTTTAATTTCTGAAAATTCCGGACTACAGGAAATTTCCGTTTTTCCGATATCCAAAGGAACGATACTTTCGTTTGTGTATTCAAGGAAACCGTCGGTTTTCTATCATTCTCGCCCTCCGGCTATCTATACTTATACCACAATTTTGTAAGAGAATTTGCAAAGGTGGCGTTCCGTACGGGAATACCAAAAAGGGTAAAAAGAAGGTACCACCCCTCCCCCCAACCCTTTTCAATGGAAAAACCACTAGCGATACCATGTTAGGAAACTCGATCGAACACCATCGTGGCCGCCATTCTCTACTCCTTTTCTCATATACTTTTTATGCCCCGCATTCGCTCCGAAATTTGCGAATATTTCGCGCGAAAGCACGATGGGAATTGATGGACGAATTTCGAAACATCCATAAAAACAGTTCTTATAAAGTGTAAGTTAATCCTGGGTAAAAATCAAACGGTTATATTTTCTCATAATCAACCCCTCTTCCCGATGGACAAGGGGGAAGACATGGGGAGACAATCATGCGGGTCGGAAGGAGAAGCAAAAAAATAAATTCGCGAAACCTCCGATCAACAGAGGGAAGCAAGTGCGCATTCCCACAATATCCCAGCACTGTGTAAGCACACATGCATTCCCCCATACCTCTAGCACCGCCTATTTCTAGTTTCTCTTCCGGCTTCGCGAAAATCGCTACTGAAACGTAACAGGTGTCCAAACGGGGACAATCCGCGCGAATTACCTTCAGTAATTTCGCAAGAGAATTCTACTGAATCGGCGAACGTACAAGTGAATGCGCACGCGTGCGTGCGTACAGGATCTAATTTCCTACTGGAATAAAATAAAAGGCAAATGAACAGAGCGACGAGGACGGGGGGGGGGGGGGGGTGTAACGAGATAGGTCGAGGGGTAGAAACCCGCAAATATTCGCAGTGCAGATTTAACGGGAAGTTTCGCAAAAATGTGGTAGGTTGGCACGCGCGTATTGCAGTGCAACGCAGAGCAATAAGGATTAGCCTGGTTGGGAAAGGGTAGAGATCGATCTGGGGGTTGCAGTTAGTTTATGGGATACGTGGAGTGCCACAGGCTATATATATGGGGATGGGGGGTTGGAAACGTATATATAGCGGAATGAGCACCACTGGTCCTGGCAGCTCGACCGTGGTTGGGATATCCTACAATAAAACTGAATGAGGCCGGACTCGAAGAGGGTGGAGAATCCAGAGGGACGAAGAGCCGAGGCGGAGGCTGCGCTGCCCAGAATGGGGTTTCTACGATGTTAGGTTACCTTCGGAGAATGCGGGGGGGGGGGATGGGAGGAAGGGTGGAAAAAGCATTGAAAATAATTACTAGCGATCCGGTATCCTAGCCACGCTGCTCGTCCTGCCCGAAACTTTTAATACACGGCAAAGAGCCTGTAGGTCTACCTACCCTTCCATCCGTTCACCCCCTAACCAACCCTCGCGGACTCACCGATGTTGGAGAATAGAAAGAGGAAAAGAGAGTGGATGGCTCTGTCTCTTTATATATATGTATATCTATGTACTCACGTATATACATATATAGGTGTGTACCTAAAGAACGATAAAGGATCGAACGAAGGCAGGGTTCATAGTGTAGACCAAGTCCAGCCTGCAGAGCAGAGGCGGAGAAAAGAAGAGAAAAAAAAAGGTTTCAATTTCGAAATTGCCCCGAGCCAGTTCAAAAACCTTATTCGTATATCGGTGGTTCATTGTGGCGCCTCTCTCGGTGATGCTGGTAATTAATTAACTCTCGGGACTAGAGGCTAATCCCGAAGCGAGGCTTTCATCATTACCGGAAACTACAAGGTTAGTCAAAGGGTGTGGGCAGAAAGAAAAAAAAAAGAAGAAAAAGAAAAAAGATGGAGAACAACGAGACAAGGAGGAGATGACATCGCCGAAGAGAAAATTCGACAAAACGACGTTATTGTTAAATCAAAGGGCACCCCTACCTATCTACTTCCCACCCCAATATGATTTTGTGGGATAGTGTGAGATGGGCAGGATATTGGGGAGGGGCACTCAGCATAGGCGTGTATGCTCTCGCACATTCAAACCGCAAATGCATATACCTATCGGTAGAAACTTTGGACCGTGTTGTTTGCGGCTCGTTGACGATAAATCGTCGAGTCTCTCGCGCCACGCCGCACCAATGACAGGCCAAATTGTTATTTACCCGGCATACCCGCCGTTGAAATATCTCGCCTAATAAAGCATTGTACGTCATGCGGAAAGTAAACGGGTCGTTGTGGGGGGGCGCGCATGTGCCGTCCCGTAAATACATACAATTACGGTCGGGGGTTTGCCTTGTTGCCGAATTTATGCATAATTCAAGGGCAGAGTGTTTAAAAGCTCGCGCCCGGGAGGTTGGCTGTTGTCACGGACGAGACGAAGGTACAGAACCGTTGACGGCCGGCAGAGAAAGAAAATCATGGACGTTGTTAACGGTCGAAGGGATGCTGCTAGCGAGTAAACGAATTTCGCTATAGGAACTCTTTGAAAAGGTGGAATCCTGCTGGAATTCGCGAGTCTTCACTCGGAGAACAAGAGAACACTTTGCAATGGGATATGGCGGGTTAGAACTACTGAGACGATTAAAGAAAAAAAAATTAAAAAAATAACAGAAGTACAACAGTCGAGCTTTTCGCAAGATTCCTTCTTTATCTCTCGTTCTCTGGCAACGGGGTGGAAAGGACTGTTGGACGCGAAAAGCTTCACCGGAAGAGGAAGGCAAGAACTTAGGTAGGAATTCCAGTCGTTAGTCCGAATCGGCTAGTGGAACTAGAAGCCGGAGGGCAATAATGCTGCGACAATCGGATCTTCGCCAGCGAGATGTTCGTTAAGTTTAAGCAGGAGAAACTGTGGAGTGAGTGAGAGGAGGAAAGAAAGAGAGAGAAAGTGAAGAATGGAACAAGAACCAAGAAAAGGAAGAATTCTAAGGATCCTTCGAAAGAGAGGCAGTCCGTTTTATCTTATAGCTACGTAAACGATGCAGTCTCTTTGGGGATTGGCCCGGACGTGCAGGATGTTCGGTCGGCGTCGGCGTCGGCGTCGGTAGTGGTCCAGCGACGTAATGCACCGCCGACTCCATTTTTAAAGGCAAAAGAGAGCCCGTGGAACGCGATTTAAATGGAGATAGACGAGAGCCATTGCCGAGGCCATCCCCTAGCAGTTGCGAACGTTTGCCTCGCGGCTTTAAATACTCCCTTTTGCCCGGGTGTTTCTACTGCGCCAGAAACAACCCTCATGTTTCATCGGGGATCGCGCGGCATCCTCGCACCCCTTACCACCGTCCCAGGACCTCCTCTTGACCACCCCCCCACTCTCTTCGACGATTACGTACACCCTTAACATTCCCACCCTTATACTTATTTACCTGCCTTTCTATTCCTACCTATTCGCGTTCATCCCTTATTTACAAAGGTGTACGTACACACAAACAGGTATACCTACCCTAAGGCGCGTTTCTTCGAGTACACCCCTTCTTGTCTAAAAACCAAATCTTTGCCAAGGGTTGACGTGCTTGCGCGACATTTCTACCATCTCTTTTTTTCACTATATATACCCCATCCATTTTTAACCCCTTCTGCAGATTCCCTTATACCCCTCCCACCCTAAAATTCGGCTCCCGCGTAGGCAAGTGACTCTTCACGATTTTTCACGCTCGAACCAACCCCCCTAACGCTGACTCTCGTTCACTGCCGAAAACGAAGGAAAAGCAAATTTACTTCACTATCGATTAACAGATCAAAGATGGCAGACGGTAAGCTCCGTCCAATCCGTCATCCGATACGTCATCGTACAAGATGGCCCTGGGGTAGTAGCTGATCGTCGATTTTGCGAACGCTGCGAAAATTATTTTATAAACTTGACAGCGCATAAAAGAAATGAAAAAGGAAAACTATAGTGAGCAAATCAGTGTCACGAGAGTTCCCTAGCGATAATCAATAACCGTATTGAGGACTGCGGATGAAAACATATTTATATTTACTCATACATTCCAGACTTAAATACATATATTATACCGTCCAAGAAAATGTAAGGATATAAAAGGAATTGCATATATATATACATACATACATATACCCCGAAGCACCTACAGTACACAAGTGCGTATGCCCTATACAGGAATATATTATAATGACTAGTATATACTATATACTTATTATACACAGCATATAGTATACCACTATAATATACTATATCATAGTGGTATAGATATTTATGCAAGCCTATACGAACTCCTCCATCCACACTCTACGTATACATATATACCTCCCTAATGGCCGAATGGCTCGACATGTTTTGCCAAGCCAGAAAGCACGGAGCCTGACGTAAACATATTAGGCCTCTCGAAGATTTCGTCGGGAGCGTCGCGACGCTCGATAGACACCAAAATACGTAAGTACCTATGCTTTACGATATTCCCGAAACGTCCTGAAGGATATACCCTCGATTTCGACGCCGTTTGATCGATCACCCAAACTTTCACGTGCAAGCTTACGACTTGCTTCAGTAGAGTATCGTCCGCTTGGAGTAACGTCCAATTCAATTAACCCCCCTTGAACGTTACCCCGAGTATACTCGGGGTAAATACCATTGAAGTACTATAGAATAGAGGGGCAAGGGGGGTTACTGATATTCACCTTAAACGTATTTGTTTATAAATAAACAAGTAGAACAACTATCGAATAGTTGTACAAATAAACGTACAGGGTGTCATTAAGAATTAAAGACGGAAGTAGGCTTTACAATAGAAACTAAATGGATTTGTTAACTTCGGTCAGGACATTAATCCTGCGTAGCCTCATATGTAATTTTCTGTTTTATATATCCCCTATATGGAAAAAAAAAGGTTTACGTAATATTTAAGCTATGGTAGAGATAGCCAGTATTATCAACTTGGGACAGCTGGACTAAGGATGCGGTTTAGCTGTGACATCGAAACCAAGAATGTCTGAGATATGAAAGCTTTTGTTATTTATTAATCTTTCGGATACTGCCACGCATTTATCGGTTATCAAATCAGTAATAAATGCATCGACTTACATTTGTAAAACGGATGCCCACTTTTTCGAACCCCGTAGAGTCAATTGTGTTACGCACCCGTTGATTCATTTGTACAATGGTAAAAGTCAAATTGATGCATCAGTAAGAAATCGTCTGCGAATTCATCTCAGCTTCGCTACAATAGATGTATGGTAACCATGGTAACTATTAAAAGTATAGCTACTGCAGCTTGTGTAGCTTTTAGGCTGATCCTTATAGCTGTCAGCCATACCCGAAATGACTGCTTAGTATTACTACGGTAGGAATACAATGTAGCAGATTTGGTTAATGTACAGCTCTGCTATTAGCAATACTTTACATAGCTGTATCGTCTAAACTTTCTTTTCAGCCTACGTAAACGTATCGTGTATATTAACCTAACAAGATTCCAATAACGCGTAACCTTCGGCATATCGACCGGTTTATTGTATTTGTTGAAAAAAAAAAAGAAACACGCGTATACTAATTTCCATAAATTGTCGATATTTTGGCACGCATGATCGATGAGCGGAGCTGCAGGTGGATATGAGTTTTCCCCAAAGTGCTCGAGGATATTCGGCTTCCTAAATCGACACGTGTGCTCGTATCGAACAAGTTATCGAAATCTCCCTGCGTTTCCCACGAGACACGTCTTGGGATTACCCAACCGAGGCTGAACTACAGTCAGACTTTCAAACTACGACTAATAATTCTCGTTAAAGCGGGAAACATTTAAAGCATTTACGTAAACGGCGCAACAGCGGGTGTACTAACGATAACGTCACTGAAGAAAGACAGTAAAATTGCGTCATTGTCGAGTCAAGAAATCGGACACCCGTTATATTCATTATCTACCGCTACAATCTTTCTTAACCCTTTTCTCCGTAATCCTCATACCCATCCTCACCCCCACCATCCCCATTGGCAACCGTACTTCATTCAGTTCACCTCTACTGGCCCTATCGAACTTTCTACCCCATCCAACCTTCTTCCCTTTTAACACTTCCAACCCTTCTCCAGAAGGAGTAACATTATTACGGAGGCTTCACAATGACCGATTGTACATTCGACGTTCGCACTATTGGCGCGATTACGTGACATGAGAATGATTTATTACGGCGGAAGGGATTTGTTATCCTGGAGAAAAGTTGTTGAGGACGCAAGTACATTGGGTATGTATTGACCTTTCAATATGGGTCGAAAAGATTGGCTTCTTCCGGTTGCACCGAGGCGTCCCGTTGCGACGCGTCGCGCCGCGACGCCAACGACGGACACTGTCCGCTTGTAACGTGCACTCACCGCAATCCTGTCAAGCCCTTTAATTAATCCGAGCTTCAGCGAACCATGCTTCCCCGTTGCAGCAGCCGATTCGACCCCTAAGATTACCGCAGTCCAATTTTACACACGTCACTCAATGCGTCCTGACAACTATGACGTCGAGTAGTGGCTGCACAGGTGCCTTATTCGATCGCCACGGGACGCTGCGTCGAATTAAGGCCTCATATACCGATGTTAATTACACGCCAGGAGTCCAGAGAAATCTACGCTGTCGTTTTACTGAATTTTCATGTTTCTGTATAATATCATAATTCGTATGCGTGACGATATAGATATAACGTGAACGACTCATTGAGAAGCGAAGATAACCTCAACTCTTTTTTTAATATACTAGAAGCCTATTGCGCGCGCGCCATACTACCGTTCCGCGAACGATAAAAGAATTATTTCATATCTTTGCATCTCTAAAGTAACGCAATCTGTCAAACTGACTACATGCCGTGAACGCCCACACCAAGCAACAAATTCACACGTACTGAATGACGACAACGACGACTAATCGGCATCGCGGAAAAGCGACAACAATACCTTCGAGATTATTTCGACACGCGGTAAAATTAATCAGACAGGGATCTTACGCTCGAGGGACCGTTGGAAACCGTAAGCACTATCCAGAACTATCCGTTTTTCCGCCCAAGGCCCACCCATTCGCAAGTACATGTCGAAAAACGAGTTCCGGATCCTGCCTCCCCATATTGCAAAAATGGTCGTATCGCAATGAATTTTTTTTTCAAATTGTTGGAAATCGTTAGC
>JARQST010000285.1:546895-566944 GCA_030142225.1 Pachycephus smyrnensis | reverse complement strand
CACCCTATTTTTTCTGTAGGCCTATCCGTTCCAAAGTTATGGCCGAAAAACGAATTTCGGATCCTGCCTCCCCATATTGCAAAAATGCATACATGTCATGTATACCGATAATGTGTATTGTACGTAACGAAACTTTCATCTGCTGCATTCTTCACATTGCTTAATATAGAAGCGGAGCATCGTTCTCTAGATTCTCGAAAATGGGAAGCAAAGTACCCGGTTAGTGCACCACGAAGACCGCACATTCACGTTCCAGCTAATACATTAGACTTTTAACGCAACCCCGTAAATTTCTCCATGAATTCGCGTCCTAATTTACCCCCCATGCCCTTCTCCCAGATAAGCATCACTGTCAGCTAATTTTCCCGGAAATTCCTACCGCCGACAAAGCAAATCGATAATCTAACGCACTAGGACAATTAGCCAGGTGAAAATAATTACTTGTCTTTTATCGTCTAAAAACGGCCTATATACTCATAAGTATGAAGAGAAATACCAATATACAGTAACAAATGCAAAAATGTTCCATTCGATAAAAATCACTTGAATCCATCGAAAATCTTTCATTTATATTTCAAACTCACGATTACTTAATTTCGACAAATTTATGCTTTCAATGGATATTCGACTACGGCGTCGCGACGTCCTTCTCTTCTCTAAAGTAATTAAGCTCGCGTCCTACTGGGAGAGATATCTGTTTATGCATCAAAGCATAAATGGAATAGGTCGTTAGGAGTGTCGCGCTAGAAATCCACACGAGTCCAGACTGTGAGAACGACGTCGAATTACAGGAGTTTCAAAAGTAGAAACTACACGACGTATAAACACTGTACAACCATAACAAGATACAAGTGTGAAGGTAGAGAATATTAAAGTTCCCGTAGTATTTGAGTGGAATGAAAAAAAAAAAATATTTCGGATGAAAATGTGAAAGGGGTTGCCCGCAGTGGAAAGCCCATAAAAATATTTCGATGTCAGACATACGGTATGATAGGGGTTTCCGTATGTCAATTCATACAGTGTTTTCCCACTGAACCGTACCTTTCCTATTTCCACCTACGCTTTTTATATTTCTTGTAAGTTACGTGCGCGGAGCCCTTTTCCGTCTGAAGGGGGTTGAAAAGTAGGGAGCGAAGAGCGCCGGTCTGCCGACAGTAACCAGTTAGCTGCGAAACGACGTTTTTCGAAGGGTGAAAAAGGTGCAGTAAAGCGTTTACGAGCGCAGCTACGCGAAGTTACGTGCACCATAAGGGAGAGATCATTTGAGGGAGTACATCGCCACATACGTATGTAGCATATCCGTATGTGTATATATATATATAGATATACAAGGTGTAACTTAAAAAGCAAAATCCGCAGATGCGGAGGGTTTATGGCGTCGGTGCGGTTAGATTTAAAAATAATGGGTTTGCCCCAGCCCTTAGTTCTCCTAGGGAATTTGGACTTATCTGAATCGGGTATCACGGCACGTATCCCTTTCGTCTATCGGTAGGTGAGACTTCGCGTTCAGCCCGGGGTGATAGTGGCGGGGGATGGGGAAGAGGGTTGTTCCGTAGTTCGGGCTGCAGACACATTATGTGATTCGAATCTGAAAATTTTCTATAATCTATTCCCGGGGATGATAGTGTCGACGATGGCTGTTAGGGTCGGTTGCATGCCGCCCGGTATAGACACGGGGGGTTGGTTTGCACGCCACGTTACTACCATCGCCATACGGACCATCCAATAGCCATCCACTCCTTTACATCCTCTCTTGATTATGGATGGAGGGTGGTCGTAGTTACCGCTTATTTACCATGTAATGCAAAGGGTATCTTGCACGAGCGAAGTTAGGGAGAAAGAGTGGCTCTCTTGGTATGGGGAGGGTGAGTGCACTGCTGTGATTTATGGGGGTTGTAATGGAGATGGGGTTGGAACTATGCCGGGCCGTGCTGGGATTTTTACCTATCTACCTACCTGCCAGCTCGCTGTGTACTAGCCTGTGCTAGTCTTTCTATTCGCTATCACTGTATATTATTGTACAGGAGCGTGCACTGCTATATGCAACTTCCCTTCTATCCATATTCCTGCTCTCTCCTTCTCTCTCTCTCTCTCTCTCTCTCTCTCTCTCTCTCTCTCTCTTTCTCTTTCTCTTTTCATAGTTCACCTTCGTTCTCTTGCACTTTACAGTCTCTCTCTCTCTCTCTCTCTCTCTCTCTCTCTGTGTGGCTCTTTTCGAGGCCTCCAGCAACGTTTCACACTCTACAAGGTGTCCCGGATGAAAATGAGCGCACGGCATTAGGCAAAGTTTTTCCCGACACCCGGAGCGCGTCCCGAATATTTTCCTGGCAATTTTCTAGGGACTGAAATATTCCTTCAAGAACCCCTCTACCTTTTTCTCCTTTAAACTGGGGATTCGGTGCACCCTTCGTATCCACCAAACGAACCCCACGCGCGCAGAACATAAGCCTCGTCGTCTACAGACCCTATGGACTCCCCAGTATCGACGGAAGTTGCCTTCGGGCGACAGCCGCAGACATTCCGCTCGCGGAATTTTCCATCGTAGGAAAACTATGGAAAATACAGGCCTCTAAGGATCTTCCCGTGGCTCTTATCGCCCTTACGTGAAAGGGAGGCGAGATAGGATATCGTAGAGATGGACAGCGCAGCTCGGATTCTACAGCGAGGAAGAAATAGATGGTATCGTGAGAAAAAGTTATAAGGAAAACTATCCGAGGATTAAAGAAAAATACAGGAGGATCATAGAAAGGGCCTCCTCCCTTTACGGCAGAAGTGAAAGTGCTTTTTTCCTGGATATTCGGCAGGGAACCCCGAGCGAACCTTTAATAAATCGAAAGAGTGCCACAGTCCCTATATCAAGGGACACTTGCCCCTTATCCCCTTACCTTCTCCCTCTCTCGTCCCTTTTCCTGCACACAGTTATGGCAAGCGGGAATAAAATCAAAGACATATTTTTCGACTGACCCTAGCGGATAAGAAGATCAAGTCCGGTTTGCACCGGAGAGTTAACCCCAACGTGCTCTGCTTCCGGACAATTTCAACCCCTCTCCCCTAATCCCCTCGACCTCGCGCCCTTCCTTTCTCACCACCTTTTTACCTCCGTCTTACCACTCTCTACTACGTATCTATATACATATATATATATAGGTACTACCCTCTTTACTACACACAAGCACCAGCAGCAGCAGCCTGAGGTCTTCTGCTGAAGTTCATCCCTGTTTGCTGACCTCTCCACGTTAGGGTGCCTCTACAAGAGCCAGGATGCAGGAATCCCCTATTTTACAAGGGTGCTTTGAGCCTCTATCTACACACTGAAGAATATCCGAATTTTCTTGGGACTACAGATCTTTACTTTTCGACCTCCTTCCCCTCCCTGATTCATCGAGGAAAGTTCGGACACTGCCATATTGGTTCTGTCGTCACTGACGAATAGACAGCGACATTCCCGAAAGAGTCTGACGCTCTGGTGTTCCAGAAATTGGAAACTCCAAGACGCCCGAGAGGCGGTAATATTTGAATGACGGTTTTGCTTACGATGAATGACGGTTTTGCTTACGATGAATGACGTCAGTGGTATTCGAGGAGGCCCAAACTTGGGGCCCTAGTAAAAATGAAATCTGATTACTGTACAGTCGCTGTATAAGTCCGCTAGATTGGGAATAGGCGCTGCATATGCAATAACTTTCTTCGACTATCTTTAGGTTAAGTCAGGTTAAACATTTACTACACTAAGTAGTTACACTCGTGATGCACAGACAGAGCCTTTTTACGCCGCGTTCAGATATCCCCAGCCAGTGACTAGATTCAATCTGGGAACGGCTAGAAAATTTCTGGTTGGCGAGGGGGAAGGGGAGGGGGTACGCGGAATTGCAAAGTTCGCCCATAACAATAAGAAGCAAGTTCCGCGCTTTATGGACTTTTTTTTCAAAGGACCTCACGGCCAACTATTTCTTCCTTTGAAAGCAAGGACACGCGAATGGCACGCGGTGCCATCGATCTCTCCATTCCATCGCGCTTTGTCCCACGTAATGGCTCCCACCGACTCCTGCCACTATCCTTACCACTAAACCACAACCACGATCATCCCTATCGTCACCACCACCACAACCACCATCGCCCTATGCTTTTTATGGAAACATGTTTTTACACGAGAGAAACAACCCTTTTAACCGAAGGCGCAACCTCACGCTCTTCTTCGCGGCTAACAAAGACGCCGGCCGAAACTAAAGGAAATTTCCTCAGACTTCGCGAAAAACGAGACGGTAACCCCAAAGGGTCGTAGTATCTAAAAAATTCTGTTACGCGTCGCCATCCTATCACGGGAAGGCAGTATAAATACGGGGTGAAATAAAAGTAAAAATAAAAATGAATCACGGCACTGTAAGTGAGAGATAACAAAGTACGTGTGTATATATATATTTTTTTTTTCAAGCGCTGGTAACCTTGACAAATCTACCGTACGAGTTTATCATATTTCTATTCCACGGAATTCTTAGATTATCCTTCACGCGGATTCTTCGAGCTTCGCTAACCTAAAATCCTCCTTTATCTAAGAAGCAGCCCGATTCATCCGACCTCTTGACATTTACTAGGAGGAATGAGGTGTCGGCTGGCAGCTCATAGAATACCAGGAGAACCGACTACGACTCGACCTCGATCGTAAATCCTCTCACGATAACGAATTCACCCTGAGAGCGAGTAACGAGTTTTCGAGATTGTCCCGAGGCTCATGTTATAGCGTTGAAACGAGCTGTATAGACCTGTAGATCGCGCGACCTCCAGACCTCACCTAGTCACTCGCCACGCATTTCGGCACGCACAAAAGCCCACCGATAACGCCACAGGCATAAACGTTTGATAACACCAGACGATAGGATACGACGTGCTACCTCGCCTAGTTGCTACCAACCCCAACTCCCCCTTTGCTACAGGTTAGGCAGGTATAGCGGCATAGTTGGCATTCCAACCCCTCCTTGCATGGTATGTTATAATTAGTAGTCCTCTATATCTGCAGACGGCGTCAATATGCTCTACAGTGTTTGGATACTTGCCCTAATGAGATGCCACGATAAGTAACGGGCAACCAACTGCTATATTTTTACTTGATACTTTTTGCCTTTGGCTATATCGCATAGAGTGCATGCACTCTGATCTTCGTATTTCAGTTTCCCTTGATTCTGGTTACAGCAAAACAGGGTATACCTTTATCTGACTGGCTGGTCTGTACTTTATAACATTTATATTTTATTGGAGTCCCGACGTCGTTAGTACAGCGAAAGAACGACCTTAACAAGGCTGAGGTGATTCAAACTCCAGCGGAATGCCTACAAAGGACATTGAAAATGCGTCAAAAGGAACTCTGGAATGTTATACTATATGCGAGTACTATAGGATTATCTCGGACAGAGGCAACGACTCGATTTGATTTTATTGCGAAGGGAATTGTAAAATTTCCAATTTTTAGCCTAAACGAGCCTCTTGTACGTATGTATATAGTGGGAGTATATTTTGAAGAAAAAAGTATAATAGAGAGAGATGGGATAAGTTATCGATGATCGAACGATCAGTCTCGATTCTGAGGGAATTTCTTAATTGTTCTTTGTAAATAAAATTCAGCCGTCGTTAAATACGCAAACTATTTAAGTCTTTTTCCCTTCTACGCTTTACTTTTTCTTTCTTTCGGACGAGTCGGCTGGAAAATGGAGAATCGAATTTAAAATGGTATAAGAGAGGAGACGAGCCTTCGATTCTCGTTAGTGCAACAAGCCAGGACCGTGGGAGTCGTTATCAATTATCCAACGATAAAGCTGGCGCCGCGAATCTCCGTAACGTCGAGTTGCCACCCGATTGAAATTTATTGACACGCGATAATTACATGCCACGGGCTTGATCAGGAGGCCATAGTTCACTTCTACAACCCCTCATTACGGCGGAGGCTCTTGCATTGTAGCACAAAGCCCTGACGCCCCCCTATAGAGAATCGAAGACACTTTCAGTCCCTTTCTACATATTTCAAACTCGAATGTCCCGGACACCCTTGGAAAATACGTAAAATCAGGGGTGCGAGGTGCGACATTTCGACGAGTTGAAATTTTGCCGTGAAATTTTCATCGAACGCCGGAAACGGGGAAATTTATGGATTTCAGAAAAACCGACGGTATATTTGTAATATAACGTCCGTACCGATTATTTTCACGAATATTTCGGGGTGACTGCTTCGAAACGTCCGAATTTTCCCTGACCTCCCACTTACCCCGTCGCCACACTCCAATAATCTGGACCCACCTTCCCCTCGGGAGCATCGAGCCCGAAGTTTAATTGCGAAACTTCGCCGATTGCAAATTACGGAAAATATCGAAAAAGCACCCGTTTCCTCGTCCCCCTCGTCCACCCACCCAACCAACCCTGTCGTTCCCTATCAGCCTATACCATTCCTCGTCACCGCATTAATATTGCATCACCCTCGGATTGAATTCGCCGTCAGAGATATTCAAAACGATAAAGAATATTCCACATTCCGGAACAATATGATTGTGCAATTTCTTCGTTGAGAAATATCTCGTCAGTCTTTTTTTTCTTTCAGTATTGATTATTAGCAGAATAGCCGCGTATTTATTAAGATCACTGTAGGAGGACGCTCAGGCGAGAACACGTTGCGCAAGGAATGCATAAAGAAATTTCATACGTAAATACGAAAGCGTATAAGCTCACTAGGCGAAAAGCTATGAATATATATATATATGAGAGCGACGTCATTTAATAGAATATTTCCTAGAAAACGCTTTTCTGTTTTTAACTGCATATGAGAACCTGAAATCCCGAAATTTCTGAAGAAATCCACCAAGCAACTGTCGTATTTCTCATCCGGTGCTTAATTTTACATAACATCGTATCTTTTGACACGTGCTTAAATATACTAAAAGTAAATAATTTTTTGAATAAACAATACAGAAAGTGTAACTCACGCGTAGAAAGGAATTCCACCGTCGTCCTTGAACCAGAATGCCATATAGAGGGTATCATATCCTGACGGCGTGATGTCACAGGGTAGTTCCACCGCCTTTCCCTCAACAGCACTGATGTTCTCTAGATGAACTGGCGACATGGAACAAAGAAAAAGATTTTAAAAAAACATAGAATGGCGGAATAAGTCGACTCACTATAGTAAAGGGAAGATCAGCATGAGCCCACCCAAGAAAAGCTTTACACTGGTGAAGCTTGCCGGTGCAAGCTTCGATGCATGTGAAGCTAACTGGTCGCCATTGTATCGAAGAGAAACGATTGTGGCGCCACCACACAGTTGGAGCCATGTAACTTAAGATACCTATGTGCTATAGATATAGGACACCCTGTATGTACATAGATGGATAAAGATAGGTTCACGCGTGATACTTCAAGCGTGTAGGAGAGCGACGAAGAAAGACTTACGGATAGAGAATAGAAAATGACACTTAACAAATTCGAAAATACCGTTTTCTGGTTTACGCGGAGACGTTGAGAAATTCCGAAAGACTTCGGGTAGTTCCGCCGATTCACGTTCGGTTCCGACGAACGCGCTTTGGATTTCTCGAATAAGCGCGAGTGGTTATGTGGAGGGTTGAAGCCACTTAGGCCATCGGGGAAGACCAATTTCTTCGCAAATTCCGCTAGGCGATTCAAAAGAACGAGATTCCCTTCGATTTTACCTTCTTCATCCCTCTTCCGCCCCTTCGATCCTCCGATCCTCCAGCAACCCCTACGAGCATTCGAGCATCCAACCATCCGACGAATATCCAGGAGACACTCTAAACCGGGAAAGATACGGGAGCAACCGAGCGGCTAAATGTGTCTACTCGTATCTTCCCTTTTCGAGCTTTTCTACTCGGTTTATTTTTTTCTTTTTCGTTTTTTTTTTACTTTTACTTATTTTTCCCGTATCTAGTTCCCGTGTCCTTTTACACACACTGCAGCTTCTGCGAGACTTTCTCACTCTCTCTCTCTCTTTCTCTCTCTCCCTCTTTCTCAGTTCGGAAGAACATACAGCCGTGCTAACTTTCTTCGAAATGACTGGAGGAAAATGACGGAGGACATAGGGCAGTAAGAAGAGGATGTTTTGTCTCATTTCGTGGGGTGAGTTATTTCGTAGGATAAAGGGCGGAAAATGAGGGTGAAGAGGGTGAAGGAGAGGGAAGCGAAAACGGACCAAGTGGACTTCCTGTTGATCGACAACCGATAGATTCAGAATTTATTTGTTATTATCTCTCTTCCTTATCTCCTTCTCCTTCTTCTCAGTTACCCTCATCCCCATGTCTTGGATCGTCTCTCCTGGAGGGAAGGAAGATGGTAGCTGGATGGAAGCAATTTTTCCATAAGAAAGTGAGTCACGGCCGAAATTAGCATACGCTTCGTATTTATTGCATGGCACCCCTTTCCACGGTGCATAAATATTATTTAAGGGCGAGTCTTTATCATATAAACGCTTGGCACTAATGGACCTCATTTGAATTCACCTTTTTCCAGGCTCTAATGGCTGCTACGAGTCAAGATGGCAGGTCGTCCCGACTATTTCCTATTCCTTCTTGCAAATAACATTGCACTTATCGAATTAATTACAAAGTTACTCGAAGCGCCGCAAGATTTCGCCAAAGCGCACGAAAACAAAGAAGCAAACGCGAATTACGTAAGTCAAATAAAACTCAATAATCCGTGATATTATAAATCAATGAAATTTTACAGTAAAGTACGTATAAGGTACGTACCTATTAAATTTTCTATTAAAAGTTGAAAATTTGCTCTTTTCCCTATTTGAATTCCTACACCTAAATCATTTTCCCGCCTTTTCTCTTTCTCGCCGTACGAACTTCAACGAACCTCTGACGTAAAGTTCGTTCCATTCATACCACTGAAAACATGTCCCGGACCACTCTCTCTTACTTTCCCCCGTCCTTACCACTACTTTCTCTTTCTCGTGCAATCGAGCTTAACCGAAGACAATTTATTCGAGGAAAGAATGGAGAGGAGCTTTTGTTTCGCGAAAGGCGCGCCGTTTAATTTTAATCAAGCCCGATCCCACGATTAAAACGCTCTACGTATACCCGAACTGAATTAACTCTCGCCGAGCGCTACTTCCGGGCTATTACACTGAGGGCGTACAGGTGGCTACTGTTACAAGGGGTTGCCGGCTATCTTCTACCTCGTAGGGGTTATAAGGACGTAAGGGCGTAAGGGCTGACTAAGTGGATCTCCTCTACGAACTTGCTTGACTACATTACCAGACAGCCACTCTGACCATGGACAGTGACCAAGGTATATCGAGCCATCGATCTATCGTACTATCAAACTATCGAAGTATCGCTTAATGGAGGTTCGCCCTGAGCCTAAGAGTACTGTACTGACGTATACACATCGTACAGATTGACTGACCTTGCTTAATTAGCATTTCCGGCAATCGAATAACTGCTGAAACGAAAAGCGGCTCCTGACACAGCTGAGAACCCTCTGAACATTTTTGGGAGTGACTGAGTGAGCGTTCGTTTTTTTTTTGGGGAGGGTGAGTGATTATTAAGGGTAAACTTTTATAACCGTGCCTGATGAGAATTCGAAATTACTTACTGCTTGCAAATCATCCCGAAAGGAGTTTGGATTCTTTACACAGCCGGAGTTGATCTTTCAGACCCTTTCAGCGAGGAGCCTGAGGAGAATCATCTCGATTGGGTTAAGAATTACGAATCGAGAAGTTAGGGTGGAGTAAGGGGCTGGAAGATGTCGAGTATAGAGGAATCGAAGAAGAAAAATGTCCGTGAGTTATATATCAATAATATTACATGATGGATGTAAGAAAGTGGAACGTTGGTCATAACGACTTTCGAGGTTAAGTAAACCTACGGTTTATTGCGTATTTACATATTTTCGGGTCTGCCGTTGCTGATGGCGGCTGGTTGGGTTACTTGGCAAAGACCTGAGCTTCGCGGAACCTTTGAAACTTTCATAAAGACGTCTTTATGGGGGTCCCGGGATGACGTTCAGCGCCGCCTTGGGCGACACTTTATGCGCGCCGCCATATTGTGTCACCTTCCCCTTTGAATTTTCATAATAAAGATCTTCCACGTTCGCTTGGTCGGCATATACCCACCTTATACCTTACCCACCTACTCGCGAGTTCGCGAGTCTACCACCTTATTGTCGGAAGACAACCCTCCGTCTCTGGAGTCCTACCCCAAAATTCCATTCACACCCTTTGCTTTCAGGGCACTTCCTTGCATCAACCTTTACGGTCTCGCCCCTCCGCACCCTTACAAAGAGCCACCTTCATTCAGGCGCATGTCCAATTAATGAATATGCCAAGTACCCAATCGAGTTCAACCCTTTATTTCCCTATAATTTGCAGGACTCCATCGTTAATCCAGGAGAATGCTCTGGAGTGCCTGTCGGAACAACTGTCGGCCAAGATGGCGGCTGAGAGACAGACTCGAGAATTCTTCAGAATCGAAAAGTTTGAGTATCCTTGACACAGCCATTCGTAAGGACTCGAGACTTGAACGTTACGTAGCTGACTGGTGGTTTAGGCATCCACCTAGAGGTAAGTAGGTAAAACCTCAAGTTTGTCCCACCTATACAGTCGGTAGATAGCTAATGTCTGCCTATCCGGTAGGTCGACCTACGTGTCTCCTTGGTTAAGGTTCTCCTCGTAGAGGAGCTGGCATCGATCTCAACCCTCGTGTACCCTCGAGACAAGCTCGTTAGGATAACGGAGACATTCGTCTCTCCGTGGAGCAAAGACAAGTCCAAGGATTTTGGCCAGGATACTTAAGTAGGTACGTGGAGATGCCCTCCAGCTAAAAGTAGGAATTAACAAAGACGCGCCGTGGTCTGGAAAAAGTAATTGGTTTTCCAGTTGGCCTCTTTCCTGCTGCCTGGAATCGCTCGGAGCAGCTGAATGCGAGCGACCTCAGTGACCCTGTTGCTACCGAAGGATGTGAACGACGTTCGAAGTTCAGGACGGGTTATACGATGGGGTTGATGCTCTGGGATAAGTGACTTTGCGAGGGATGATTTTTATTTGAAAAAAAAATATTTTTTTTATATCACGAATTCAAAGCAAGAATATATTTTACGATACTTCTTCCGTGCAGGACCGCATTGTGTAACAAGGGCTGCTAGACTCACCTTAATTTTTGGACAGTCAACATATATAAGTTCAAGCTAGCCAGCAGGCAAGGGTTGCGTTTACGGGAAGCCTTGTAAATTAATTAGTACGCTCGTGGGGTTGGAAATGTCGCAAATTAGGTAAAATCGTAAAGATCTCAGAAGGAACGAAGGTATACCGACGCTCGAGGGTATAATTGTAATAATAAGAATAAAGATTCAGATCTTCATTACGTAGGGTCTCCGTGCACGCACCGGAAGCTGACTTTGCCTACTTTATTATCCAGTTAGAAAAACCAAGACATACATACATACGTGTTGATGTACACTTTCAAAGAAGCTTCGAGCGGACCAGTTCGCCGATTCTGACGTCGATATCACCATTATTATTGAAGCAAGGGTAGGTTTACGATGAGTTCCCATTGTCGCGACAGAAGAGCGAGACGACGACGTATATAGAGGGAGGAAGGGGATGCTCGCGAGAAACGCGAAATTTCAAGGGTCGCGATCTACTCCCCGTTGACTCACGTTGCTTCGTACCAGTTCATGCTAATATAGGTTAGGTCAAGGGAGGCTGATAAGGGTGGCTAGAGGAACAGGACTTGCGAGAGCTGCAAGGGCTCATGAACAAGGGACCAGGCAAGGGGATGGTTGTAGCTACCAGTGTTGCTGGCCAGTTGGATGCAGCGTCGGGGTGTAATGTAGGGTGTATTGTGTAGCGCTCGCGTGACAGTGAGTTACGAGAAGCGGAAGGGAGGACGCGGCCACTTCCGGTTGTAATATAGTTTGCGTACAATGGCCTCACAATGGCGAAGGGGTGCTGCCACCCTCGGAGACGTCGCTTTTGCTTCTCGGATCAAAGTGCCCGTCTAAACGTTACCTGCTCTCCGTCGTCCTGACGTGGACGGACGTGGCCCCCCCTTTCCTCAATCTCACCCCACACCCCCATCCCTCCCCCCACTTTATTCGCAACCAACCCTCATTGCCTATTCCAACCCCGCCATATCCACTCTGATCCATTACCATCTCGAAGTCCACATTCACCCCGTCAGGCGTTGCTACTTCCCGGTGGCGATGCTCATGAACATATATTCACACTGTGACTGAAGCGGAGATCCTCAGATGAACATATACGTCTGTGCACGGATCCATGAACAGCATCTCCAAGACAGCATCCTTGAACTGGCAGCTATTCTGGGGCTGCTTAATTTATTCCGCTAATGGACAATCCGTTCATTACGTTACGCTTGTCATTTATCTGCATTTAGCAAGGTACCTCTTGGACTTCCATGGGGTTGGAGACTGACTGGTTGGTCGGTTGGCTGGCTGGTGGACTGGCTGGCTGATGGACTGGCTGGCTGGTTGGTCCTCCCAGAGACATTATTCACGGCGAATTAGAGCTAAGGCAACGCCACCGAGTGTCCTTGATACGAGAAAATTAATTTAATTATCAATTAAAGAAGGGGAGGGGGTGGTAGAGGGACGAGCTGCCGGTGATGCGACGACGAGGATAAGGATTCCCTCCGCCTCTCTCTCCTCTCTCTCTCCTCCTTCCCCGTGACTCGCTTACACACTTCTGTACTTTGAGACTTTAAATAACAATTATAAACTTTCAGCGAGGGTAATGCCAAGAAAGCTACATCCAGCCACGCGATACCATTTACTTGAAATCTCCAAGTAATGGATGAGTTTCCGATCCGATCATTCCACAGACTTACTAGGTTACCTGCGTATACAGTGAAAATCTAATTACACCCAACTTTCCATGCCTTTAATTGCTTTTTCTACTAGCGACAGGGGAATTGCCAAGAATAGTCCCTAAGACTAATAATTATGTAATACGCTCTCGTCTCTTTGATATATATATATATACAGTCTTCGACCTCCTATTAAGCTTCCACGGATCGCTAGATCATTCGCTCGTAACGTATCACAGTCACGTTAATGTCAGCACTTCCGGTATATGAGAAGTCGGCCCGAACTCGTTGTAAAGTCTTAAAGGAGGTAACCTTTCGATCATCGTCCTATTTGGCTCCATCCACCTCCAGCGCTACCCTTCGGCAAGGGGTATGATGCGGCACGGAATGGGGTGGTACTGTCGAGATATTGGTATTTGCTTCTCGAATGCGTCAATAACGTCACGTATCTAGCAAATATCCGGTTTGAAGCGAGTGGATAGGTTGGTACGTCCTTCGGGACACCCACTAGAATCAGCCCATTTCGCCCAGTTCACCCGGTTCACCCTTTCCCGTTGAATCCAACGATAATGCCTCGTATCGACAGGCGATATCTAACGCGAGACTGATAACATCCTGGGGAAATTCGGTATGCCTGAAAACTATGAGGCTTTAATCTATATATGCTAAATAACAATGTTTCGAAAAAGAAGTATGCAAATTCCGTTTGCCGTGTTAAACAGTTTTCATCGTCCCCCTCTTCCCCCTTCGCCCTTCACGGTACTCATCCCCATACCCCTCTTATCTATCGGTGATAACATTCTGGTAGATTTTTCGCGACAATGAAAATATCGTTGGAACGCAGACGGGGAACACGTGTGAACAATCGTGAACAAGCGTGAACCTGCATGTCGACCAATTACTGTTTGGATGTTTCATCGCGGACTGTACTAATTAAAAGCATAAATAATTGGCCACCCGTTCCCGGCAATAATTAATTCTATTACGAGAGATAACGTCACGGTGCATTCTCACGAGCGGGACGAAACGGGAAAGCCAATCGGCAATCGTCAATAGCAGACGAGATTGCTATATATCGATACTCGAATGTCAGTCAGCCTCAGGACGAATATTCATCCTATTCAATTTCCAGCAGGTATCAATCAATCCTTCTACGTTACATCTCGTTTGGCAGCTGACGGGTTCTTTTATTTTTTAAATCTCGTAAACTCCAACCAATGGCTCGTATCGCTATTGATACTCGCTATTTGCACGAGGTAATGTTAACGAAAATATCAGCCATTATCACCTTAGCTGTATGAATTCCAAGTAATTTTTGGACGAATATATATATATATATTCGTATGGAAAGCACACATACCGTATGTTAAATAACGTTTTGCGTTTTCGTTCTCGTTGCGCTTTTCACGCAGGGAAAGGCTGTCAGGATCTGAAACGTGCCTTAAAAGAACACGCATGATGGGGTTCACGTTTTTTTTATTGTCTTTTTCTCGTGATTCTATCGGAAAATCTCGCGCTTCGATCTCGCGTTTACCATGCACGTCACACACTCGCGCCTCCTTGCGTAATCGAGTCGGTTGCGCGGTGACTCCACCGATACTTTTCTCTCGCACTCGCACGCGTACACTCGTTGTCGGACTTCGCACTCTCTCCCACGTCTTTTGTGCTCGGTGAGTTAATCTGTATTGTGAGAATGAAATTAAATATAACGAATGGGTCGTAAAAAGACATGATAAAACACAGAAATGCGTTAAATTGACAAAAGGTAAATCGAAATAATCCCGACTTGAACCCGATCGCGTAAACCTTATTGGATTTCGTTTTTAGCGAGACATTTTGATAACAAGGCAACTCGATTGAATCTCAATTTGGACCTGATTACATGACTCTGTTAAATATTTCTTTTCAGCAAGATATTTTGCTTATAAGGCAAGGTAACGTAGTCCTGACATGGGTGCGATTATCTAACTCTGTTGGATACTGTTTCTAAAAGCGCTTAGGCAATTTGATCCGATCCTGCTAAGGACCTTATCGGGCATATCCTGTGCGGGCATGCCCTAAATATTCCCGATCGGGTACTTAGAGAACATCGGGCAAATTTCTAGTGGGGTATCTGTGTAAATATACCATTGTTTACGTTGTTGCGTACGTTATAGTTTACACGAGACACTGTTTATCATAGACACGATATTACGCGAGATTACGTAAATTATCTGTAAATCGTTTGGGTCGCGCGCTTGCAAACACTCGTAAAGCAAGTTCAAGCAGTTTAATATCAAGTTTAATATCGAATATTGTATGGAAGGCGTCGAGAGCGCCGCCTGCTGCACAGTTAATCAGGCGCCAATCCTCTGCCTGCTTGCCTGCCTATTTGTACCTTGCCGGCTGCCTAATGGCTGCCCAGTTGCTTGACTGCCTGACTGCCTAACTGGGCTGACTGCCTTGCTTCCCCATCGTCCAATTTGAGGCCATACCGATCGATTCCACGTTGTGGCATAATTACCAGGTTAACTTCTCCCGTTCGACTGACGCTCTGAGTTAGGCGTAAGGAGCGACGACGCTATTGTACTTGCGTCGTCCCTTAGGAATTGGATATTGTGCGGGACAGCCGAGAGTAGAAGATCCAACAGATTTCTCCACGGATTTTTCAGCCACGGGCATCCCGACGCCATCTTCATTTTTTGTAGTTGCTTGACGGGCAGGAACAAAAAACAGTAAGTTTGACAGACTTCGACGTCCCCGTAGAGAACGTCGGGACGGCAGAGTGGCTGAGCTGCGAGGACGGCCATCTTACAGTTAGGTTAGGATTGACGGGCTATTGGCTCCTCGCGTTTTCTGAAAAACCCCCCCAGACTTTCGAGTGGTATCAATTACGTCGGCAGAAAACGATACGCTGCCAGACATCTCGCAGCCTCGAGTAGGGTTGACAGGATCGACGTTATATAGGCTTATAGCCTCCTGCGAGTTTTGCCCCTCTTGCGCCCTTCACAAACTGCGGGTGAAAAATTTTCTTTTCCTTTTCTTCTTTTTTTTATCGCGCAAGGCCTCCGGAGACTGACGTCGAGACGTCTGGGAACGTCGGACGACGCGATTTTTACGACGGCATCCGATCCCCCGCAAATTACGCTTCAAACTCAACTGACGACTGTTAAATATGTACTTGCGGTTGTTTGATTGGAAATTGCCTTTTCTTTTATGCCGTAAGCCAGTTTTTTATCTCTGTCTCTCGTCGTATAGACATTACCGAAAATCAAGGCTCTTACCTCTTCTTTCAATTCTACGTTAATTCACCACCATTTTCTGCAGCTTACTTTTCAGTCCCCCTCCACCTTCGCGAGGTAAACCTCAGCAACCAGCTGCAACCAGTTGGAATTTATTTGCTCGTCGCTATATACTTCATGGTTTTCGCACTTCGAACCGGAAGTTCCTCTTGCCCATTCTTCTTCCTTCGCCACTTGCTTGCGTCTCTTTTACTTTCTTTCTTGTTCTTCGCTTTTCCTCTTACCTTGCCCTTTGACACTCCTTCGTCGCGAACGCAGAAATTCCCTTATTTCTTGAAATTTAGTCATGTTCCCAAAAATTTTTCCCACTGCGCATGACGAACGACGCAAAGGACGTATGTCCGTGGTCCAATATATCAAAGAGTCACGACGCCACAGTAAAATTAAATAACTTTTTTGCAAGAACTAATTTTCGTACGGCCTCCCATTTTTGTTTTTCTCTACTTCAAATGACTCCCCAGCTGCGTAGAAATCTCAATGTATACACCGACTAATTCTCACAGTACCATCATGGGATGCGAGTGTGAACCGTGAATTAGGAAAGCAGACAAAATATACACCGTTGCTTTTGAAGCCTGCAACATTTTACATATTGCCAAATGGTCTTTCGATATTCAATTACGTCAAATGAAAAACAATTTCGTAACGTGAAATGTGAATTTTTGTTTAACGACAAAAAAATATGTGACACATGCTGCTAGAGTTAATATTAGTTTAAACGATTGCGTGATTAGCAATTCCTTATCAGTCCTAGCTTAATCTGATGTCTGGTCCTTTTAAAAGATAGTAGACAAAATTTGTTATTTACAATGAAAATTAGCTTCGACCAATTGGTTGATTAGCTGAAATAGATAATTGAATAATAAAGTAGCAGGTGCGTAATTGTGTTGTAATTTTGTTTTTTAACTGTCTGCCTATCTTTCATAGACTCGTGATAAAACCGCGTGCCACGACTAGAAGTTTCCACGTGCTTCGTGTTACGTATTGCCTCGGATTTATAATCTCAACAACTCCGTAACACGAAATCCAAAACGATTCGTAGCGAAACTATTAGGAGCAAGAGAGATATACGTATGCAGTAGGTAAGTACTGTAGCAGGTAGACGAGCAGCCACCATTGGGCGAACGCAATTCACTTATATACATATACAGATATACTACATACAGGAAGAAATAACACGAAAGCATGCGAGATCGAATCCTCTCACGTAAATAGACGAAATACAGAACTCGCGTTTTCAAGAACGCGTTCTGTCTGTGTCGTGAAACTGAGAACTATCCTTGCTCAATGATATGCCAGGCTTGAAACACTTGCGCAAAGGCATGTACAGTTGTTTATATAGACCTACAGTTGTACAATGAAGTATATATACCCTGTCATCAAAAAGTAATTACCTGCATGTAGTAACGCGCAATTTTCACGGGGATTTAGTTTACGTTAATATTAAGAATCAGGCTAGCTATAGCTATAACTATATAGCTAGAACCATAACTATAGCTAGCCTGATTCTTATCCTATAGGGTAAGATTCGTGACGCCAGTGCAAGCATTAGAATTAAGAGTGTGACTGAGCGTGAATATGAGTATTTAAAAGAATGCAGATGCACTAAATTCGTTCAGTGAGAACGAAGAAACTTCATTTTTAAAAGGGGTATATATACGGTTTTCTTTGTACAACCGTATACAATATAAATTACAAAAATGAATCAATACCATAAATCTATGGTGGGCGTGTAATTTCCAAGTATTTGAAATAAAAATTTCCTACGCCCTCCCCCCCTCCTCCTCCTCGTCCAGATAGCACGTTACGTCGAACCCTCTCAATCTCATCAAGAAGATCTGGAGCGTGGTTTCTGAGAAGATTGCAGGGAAGTCTTGCGGGCATCAGATCAATATCCCAAAGGGTTAGATTCGTAGGCAAGAGTGGTGTGGGTGGTGGTTGGTAGGAGGGTAGCCGTGTACATATAGCTATAGATAGATATAGGTAAGTGGGCAATAGATTGCCTAGCAGTAAATAAATACATATATGTATTCGTACATAAGCAGGCTGGATGGAGTATACGGTAAGGGCAGCGCCGTGAGTAAAAGGGCATAATAGGGATAAAATGAGGGGAAATCAGTAAAATCGGCAAAACCGTTCAAGTCGCGCATTGGTTAAGTCGAGAATGATTGCCTCTAATTTCCCGGTTGGTATGGCGAAGCCAGCACAGCCAACTCTGACTGGAGGCTCAACGGGATCCCAGCAAGAAACTTCCTAATGCTTTCAACATGTTCCTTGCCGCTTGGATATTAGTACGACTCATGGTTTTTGCTAGTTTCTTGTCGAGAGTCTGTTTATACGGGGTAGAGTTACCCTTGCGAGATGGGTGGGGTAGGACACGATAATTTTTTTTTTCATCCCTTTGTCTCCAATCTCTCTATATACTATATATATATATTCAGCACAAACGCACAGCTCAGACTTGACAGTCGTCGTGCGATAGCTTTGCTCTGCTTTGACTGTTCGCTGATACTTCAAATTCCACGTATATATATGTGTATATTTTATGTTCAGAGGGCGAGTATTCACATATCGTCACATTCGTGTACTTCGATATCACTTGATTTTCTCTTGGGGTGGTTATACTTGCGGTGGCACCCTTCCACACCCCCATCGTTATGCGAACGAATTAGCTTTCCGGAGCAGCGAGACGCGGACCGAGATTCCAGGTTGACGCGCCCCTCGCGCAATTAGTCACAGTTCACGGTCAGGTCTTGGTGCTCATTCTCTTTCCCCGTAGGGTTGCTTTGGGTTGGGTTAGGTTAGGTTAGATGCGTCCTTCTCTGCGGATCCAACGCGACTTCTCATAAATCAGTGAAAAATCGTGCCGAGAACCTAGAGCTCTGGGAGTTCTATCCTTTTTTTTTGGGGGTGGGGGGGTGAGTCGGGTCGGAGGGGGTATAAATGGCGCGAGACTCTCTTCTTCCGCTTTTTATACTTAGTCCAATTTTTTTGTCCTCATTCTCTTCTTACTCTTACGTTCCCCCCTCTCTATTCTCTTTCTCTCTCTGTGAATGTATATATGTATGTGACTTTGTCTTTTTTTTCTTTGTCTTTTTCCTCAGGGAGGAATGAGCCGAGGTAATTCGCGGAAGAACGTTACGTCGGCCCTCCGGTGCGAATTCTACCGGTTGCTTTTTCATTCCTTCTCTTTTTTCTCTTCCTTCTCTTCTTCGTTCTCTCTCTCTCTCTCTCTCTTTTTTCTCAACTTGAACTAGCACAGATTCCGGGCTAAAGAGTGGAGCGAGCTTCCCGCCGGAGACAGCTTTCGAAAGTTTTCATTAAAAATATGTCGTCATCCAGCTTGAACCCTTCCGACCTCTTTTTCTTACCTTTTGGCTGTTTTCCTCTTCTTTTGGATCCTTATCCTACACACACGTTCACCAAGTATCTCGGCAGTTACCTTAGATCCTACGTAAATGCAGCGCACGCGCCAACTTCGAACAAGTCGCGCGATCTTCGAATCAGTAAAGTTCGCGGGACTTAGCCGAGTGAAAAATTGCTTGGACAACTTTCGCAGTGGTTTCGCGATCCATTAGGGGTTGACTCAACAAGTACCGAAAGGAGACACCGAACGTTACGTAAATTAGGCCGAGAGCTGTTCCGTTTCCTGAGATCGAGAGGAAAGGGTCAAAAGGTCGAAAGTCACCCAGCCGTAAGAAGAACAGAAGACAAAGACATAATGAAAAGAAAGAGGAGACGAGTGTGAGAAGAAAAGGTGAAACAGATTCAGCGGACCAGATTGGGAAAAAAAAGGTAAGATAATAAAAAAAAAAGAAATTCAAATAAAAGCCAAAAAAGAAGAGGACGTGTTAGCGACGGCTGTGTAGTTATAAGTAAATGAATAATATTCAAATAAATCATAGAAAAGAAATCATAGGAACAAAATGGCGGAAGACAAAAGAAAG
>JARQST010000285.1:506081-543126 GCA_030142225.1 Pachycephus smyrnensis | reverse complement strand
AAAGAAAAGGAACCATTACACTAAGTTTACTGTTTGTGTTGTTAGGTAATGCCCTACTTTCTAAAATCCGAAGACAATCGTGAGATAAATCGAGTCGGCAATATACATCATGCTACTGGAGGACCAATGCCTGTAGAAAGGTCCTTGATATCTTGATTGGTCTTTATTATTAATCTTTTTTGTCTAATTTCATTGTTTCTTTGCTTCTATTATAAGTAAATAACTGTATCCTTGTACATCCACAAGATTCCCTTGGCAGCCCAGCTTCGCCTGGGACATCCTGGACGCTGCCGAAGAGAAAGGATACGGCGTAACGGAGGACCTGGTTGGCGACAAGATCGTAGGATTCACTGTCGCGCAAACGAACAGCAAGGACGGCGTCAGGGTCAGCAGTGCTGCCGCCTTTTTACGACCGCACAAAAACCGTACCAACTTGCACATAGCACTTAATGCAACAGCAACGAAAATTATATTCGAGAACAAAAAGGCTGTGGGTGTTAACTATCTTTTGGTGAGTGCAACGATGATTCATAATATATTTTTCTTTTTTTTTCTTTTTTAATGAAAAACGAACGATTATATAATTCTTTAAGAATGGAGAACCAAGAAATATCAAGGTCAACCAAGAGGTAATCGTCTCAGCAGGAACCGTAAATTCTCCACAACTCTTGTTACTCTCAGGAATAGGTCCTAAGGATCATTTGAAGTCGATGGGTATAGACCTGATCCTGGACCTTCCAGGAGTAGGTGAAAATCTTCAGAACCACGTATCCTACGGTCTAGACTTTGTGATCGACGAGAAAGAGTACGACGATCTTAATATTTCTGCAGTAGATCAATACATCAACAATCAAACAGGCCCCATGTCGTCGACCGGACTGGCCCAAGTGACTGCCATCTTGGCGTCTAAATATACCGAACCGGATGATCCTGACATGCAGATATTCTTCGCAGGGTTTCAGGCTGTCTGCGAAAATAATGTTGGTACATTTGATCTTCTCTCTTTAGGGGACAATCAGAGGACAATTAAGTTTACGGCCGTGAATCTTCATACCCGTAGTAGAGGTAACCGTAGGGTGCACGAGCATCATCCTCTGGAATCAACTGTTTCATATGGACTGTATCCGGTACGTTAATTGGTCCTTATTCCAGGTCGTGTGACACTGGCAAGTAACAACCCCTTAGATTATCCATACATATGGAGCAACGACCTGGGTGATCCAGATGACGTCAAGGTCATCATCGAAGGATTAAACGTGCTCCTGGACCTGGCGTCTTCCACAGTCATGAAAAAGAAAAATCTTACCCTAGCCACCGTACCGCGCAAGGAATGTGCCCAGTATGAGTTCCTTAGCAATGCCTACTGGCACTGCGCCGTTCACCAGGACACGCGCACCGAGAATCATCAGGTTGGAACTTGCAAAATGGGTCCCAGATCAGATCCTATGGCCGTCGTGGATCCAGAGCTGAAGGTTCATGGACTGGAAGGAATCAGAGTAGCAGACGCATCCGTAATGCCAATCGTACGTCTGTAGTAGCAGGATTGATATATGAAAATTTTATTATACCTAACCTGATCTTTATTGTTAAGATTGTATCGGGAAATCCTGCTGGAACGATAAGGATGATCGGGGAACGAGCAGCAGATTTTATTAAAAGAAGACTGAAAACGAATTCAATTCATGCCGGGAAGAAAGGATGATATGCTCGGAAGTTGTTGAAAATTTCCGTATAGTAGATAATTAGTAATTACTCGTATCTATTGTAAGTTCCAAGTAAAACAATAAATATTGTTATTCGCCGATACTGTGGAAACGTCAGATTTTATAATTGCGCAAGGCACGATGTAATAACGTCGCACAATAATTGTATGAAAATACGCAATTGTCGGATAGAGTGGCAGCGAAATCATAAGAAACGTTTTTCTTAGTAAAATATTGAATCCCTTTGTAGTCTCTGCGAGAGACAAATACAAGATGAGATTAGAAGCAGAGAGAGGAAGGGAGACAGTGGCGCAATCTGTACAAAGAGACCACTTATAATATTCTCGTCTCAATTATTAAAATGAGAATGAGACGCTCGAGTGTCTTCCGTCAAGTGTTTCCTTCGTTTCCGCCATCTTGGAATAACGGAAACAGGATTTTCGAGTTTTCATATACGGAGTCGTCTCTTGATTTACGCGAAGGTTAAGTTTCACGACGATATCGCGAAAATGAAAATCGCACCTGTACTTGAAATCATGTAGAAACAAGTCGTGTAAATTGCGAAACGAATTTAGTCAGCAATTATTAGTAGCAGCGCTTATCACGATAAAACTCACTGGAGAATATCGTGCGGGCCAAGAATGGTCGCTATGAGAGACAGCAATGGCGGCGCAACAGGTTGAGAACCAAGGGAGTCAGACGTTATACGTATCGAATATTTGACCTCGTGCGGCGACTTGATTTTCTTTCAAACGTCAACTTGCCAGCCCTGACTGTCTTGCCTTTGCCATGGACACTACATATGCATAGGCGCACATAAAGATATGTATAGTCAATGCCAAGACCCTCTCGTAAAAGTCCATGCGGATGACGAGATAAACAAATTATAAATAATACATCGAACATCCTGGACTTTGTATATAACTGGAAGGTAACGACTGTTTTGAATTTCATGAGCGTAACCTTCCTCACTCTCTTACCCTCTTCCTCTCTCTCTCCCTCTCTCTTCGTTGCTGCTTGTACTCACACTCTCTCATACTCACCCTCACTCCCCCGCCACGTAGTCGTGAAATAAATTCATGTAGGTGGGAGGCAGCAGAGCCCAGAACCCTCAGGGTGCAACTTTAAACGCTTCTCGAAAGTTCCAATTGTAATTCATAGCGTCTCCTCTCTAAGCTCGGCTTTCCGGCTAATCGCCATTGCAAAACTAAAAGCCGCCATCTTTCCTAGTCTTTCGAAAGGTAACCTCTCGTTATCTAAGGAGGTAATCTCCTGGTTAGGCACGACCCCATGGAACACGTGGTAGTGTCTTATGCATTCGCCATTCAAAAAAAGGGATGTGTGTATGTGTGCACGTGAAACTTTGTTGACAAAATTCCAAACCAATCAGAATAAAATTCATAGGGGATATCCAGTTCTGGATGTAGATGGAACAGCAACATTTGCAGATTTTCGGTACTTCCGGTTTCGACAGAACGCATCTTTTAGGGCCAGATCTTTTACTGAAAAAAATTAGACTACGTACCTTGTCACAACCTGCCCCAGCCCTGTTACTTTTTACCCCATTTCAAAGTAAAAAGTACCATCGCGTCTGATGAGACTAAAAAGAAACTTACAAAATTAATGGCGCAAAACAAATACTTTTATCTCTAACGTAATAATCTCGGTTCCACGTAATCTCTCCCTAAACAATATTAAAATTGATAATATGCATCGTGATAGGTTGAAAATTTTTTTGAAAAATCTTACAGCTAGCCTCGAACTTCCCTACTGCGTCGTATGCATCTATTTCTTTTTTGCCAATGTAAATGCATAAGACACAATATATGCGTGCACACAAATCCAATATCTAAGCATGTATTGCTATGCACTTACGTTCTATCAGCGCCACAAATTTTCCTGGACGGCGTTTTGCTGGACTTTTTGTTTCCATGTACACTGAATTACATGCGTACGCACGTAGCGAATAGTGAGCGATTCGGGTAGTGCCTCAAGGCAAACTTGTTTGCCCCGATATTTTCACGTTACTAACAATATCCATATCAGTCACAATGCTTACCAAGGCAATCTTTTTGCATGTCAATCAATCATCACGGCCGCCTACGCTTAATTATACACATGGATAAAAATTTATAGTCGCGATTACCAGAGTAACCGTTAGTATTTGAACAACAAGAAAATTTCCATTGACACGCAATAACAAAAATTCTAGCAACATCGACCAACTAAACTATTGATACTTACAACCGCGATGATAAATTTTGACAGAATTTTTGTTATTGCTACGAAAATTTCTTGTTGTCCAAATACTAACCGTTGCTCGTAGTAATCATTTTTCTGTCTGCGCAGTTGCCTCTTTATCAGCTATACTGAGAATCGAAGAAAAATTTTCACTTTTTATCCAGCAGTCATTACGAATATCAGTCAGTACAGTCAAATTCGAAAGTTCTCACGTGGCAGGGATCTACGAATAAATAACCTCTGAAATAACCTACGACACGGTAACCACGACGAAATAACCTGTAAATAAAAAGCTTTGTTATAAATAACCAATGGAATGTTAACCTGCGACCTAACAACGATGACCATTTACATATGTCTAATGTACTACAATTCCATACAATTGTTTGCGTCTACATCCTCTGAAGACCTTCAGTGCCGGACACGTGGCGAACTACTCCCTGCGCTACCTTTTTGAGTTCGGGCAATTCAAAAACTGTACACTCATACAACTTTTTCATTTTACACTTCGTTTCATTTATTTATCCTCCGCCTTCTTACAGTCCCTCCGTTCTGTTTTCACCATACGCACGTTTCCTTAAGATACGTTTTTTTTTTCGACCATTTTCACTCACCGGATGGCGTTGTGTCGTCAACGGTAGCCAAGCATTTACGAATATTCGTATTTATTAAACCACGGATTGTCACGGATTCGTAAATACTATTTACATTACAGAAGCGAACAGTTACATAGTTACGTAAGTAGGTAAACCCCATGAGGCACCGACAGGGTGTCTATGGACATAGAGAAAATTCGTGTAAAATGGTGGAGACAAGCGTCGCGGCGAAGGCTCACGGGACGCCGTGTATTACAGGGCTGCAAACCATCCGGGACGCTTACACGATAACAAATCCAAAGCGGTCTTTCACTGTCGCTCTGATGGAGGGTCTTGAGGATTCGCCGGAAATCGGTGTACAATGGGCGAAAGCTTTAGTGGAAACTTTGTTTCTCCGCTTCGGTGAAAATATTTTGTTGAATCCAAATGGCGAAGGGGGATGAAACGACGGGAACGTAACTCGGGTTGTTTGGAGCGCGGATTCCGGTACAGGGATGCTGAAACTTTTGGGGAAAGTCGAGGAAGAAGAAAAAAAAGATACCCGAACGTCGCTCGGAAAAGCCGCGACGTTATCTAACTTGGTCGCGCAGCTTGGCAAAACTTTTTTTTTTCACCCTACACACACACCCTCTTAGTCTCCTTCTCACCCTTCTGCTTCCTGATGGTTTCTTCTTATTCTTATTCTTCCTCCACTTGTTCGGTCAGAAAACTAGCTAAGGTCGCTCCTAGTAGGACGATGGGGTAGGGAGAGGGGGAGAGTTCAACTTCTCGACGATTCACCACTCGCCAGTCGACACTGTCAGGATCAAATGGCTTGATTCCGCAATCCACCCCATTTCGAAGTTTTCAAAGAGATCAAGAAAAAAAAATACACGAGCAGAATCTTCTTGTATACGTAATCCTTGCGAAACCTTCGACTTTTTGATGTTTACTATGGATGACGTATAAATTGTCCTCGTGGCAGACGGCTTTGGAAAGGTAACATGTGCGCGAGGTAAAAGAAAAACAATATCGCGGATTTATTTTTCCGCGTAAATAAAACGTGACGCGCGCGATAGACATTTCAAATCCGCGAGACGTGTCGCGTCAGGATGAAATTTCGAGTAGAATATAATCGGACGTTGAAAATCTAATTTACGCGCGACGCATCCGTTGTTGAGACATAAAATCGGGATTTGTAAATGCGCCGTTTGGTAAATGGCGACGCGCATTACTATACGAGGGGGAAGGATCACTAATGTGTATACGGGGTGGGACAGATTGAACGGGAGCACTGATTATAGGATAAATGCGTGTAAACTCGATAGTATCGGTGTGTCATGGCCGCCAGTGGGGAGAGAACAGTTGAACGATGAAAAATATCAACACGCCCGGTATATATTTATATATTTATATACGCAAGGAATGATGAAATAAAGGGCAGTCAATTGCGTCACTCTGTAATGTAAAAATAGAATAAGGGTATATCAATTGAATAAGGGTGATAGACTTGATGGGCGACATCAGTCTCGCCCTTTGCAGAAATCAGACCAATCGACTTTTGTAGAATTTTCAAAAAATCCTCATCAAGCAGAACGCAAAGACAGAAAAACCAAAGGGTGACGAATCTTTAACTCCATCAATCATTCTGTAGGAACAATGAATAAATTAGCAAATACGTAAAAATTATGTTTTACGAATTAATTAAATTACGTTCCAATAATAGAAAAGTCACGAGAACAAGGAAATTAGAAATAAAGGAAAAAGACGTAGGTCACGTAGGTCAAGCAGCTGATCAAACGGGTCCACTCACTAGGACGCTTTGACGCTATGAAGTTGGTACTTGGTTTGAAAATGGCCGGCCCAATCTGAGTGCATAGCTGTTTCCCGGATACTGAGACAGAGCGCAGCCCTTTGACGGATTATCGAAATCCGATTCGCGAGCACCCAATTAACCCGCGCGTCATTACGGCCGGCAATTACGCCGATGGCATCTCAGAGTGTATAAATTGATAACGACCAGTCCCCCGAGCCATTCGATGATGACACTAACGCACCATCACAGCCAAAACAAGCTTCTCCAATCAATCCGTTCTATCAATCGAGAGCACTATCATCCAACTAGCATAATGCCACTATCATCCATTGATAACAGTGCCATTCTGACAACCCATAGTAAAACCTCCTCGAGCGTACGATCGACACTGATAAGATTATCGGCTGAAATTAGAAAGCTTCCTAAGGGTTCTCTACCTATGAGCTTTGCTAATTCATAGATTTTATTATTACATCATAGATTACGTTTATACGTAAATACTTGGCGTGTCCAGCATCGACAAGTATCAAATCGCGATACGTACGATAAAATCATTAGCTTCTCGCGTGACCTAAAAGCTAATTCTCAAGTCATTCGATATGCAGTAATGTATTCGCAAAAAAACAATTCACGCCCGAGAAAACATCAATGGCGTCGCTGCAGATGCCGACGCTTGCGCTAATTAATATTTCACGTGCGATCGGAATCGCGTGCCCCCCTCCCTCTCACCCCATCTGCGCCCCCTAATCCTTTCATTCCGATGAATTCCTCAAGATACGAAATCCACGAGGTTCTACTAATGAAACGTTTCTATCTCGCGAAAAGGGTATCGATATTCGCAAATATCGATGATTACTATTTACTTATAAAAATGTATTATTTATAATGTACGCTCGAGCCATCGATGAAATGAGTAGAGCCGAGGGACTCTTTTATACTGAAAGCCGTAAGTAGGTGGCACTCGAACGACAATAAAAAAACACATTTTTCGCGTGTACGTGAAATTAAATTTTTTTCATTCGCGTTATTGTTATGGAAAAAGAACCTTTGACAAACAAAAGCATTTACACGCGCTTAACGTATGCGTACTCTGTTGTTTATTATTATTATTTTTTAATTAACTTACTCCCATTTTTATCGTCATCTCTCTTTGTCGATATTCTTCATTAAACACTCGAAAGCTCCGAAGCTTCTTTTTTTGCAGTCGGGAGCGTCCACGCGAAAAAAAGTACACAGATCTGGTGACCTTTTCGAAAGTCGTTAAATCAATGTAAAGTATTACGAGATTAAGCTAAAATGTAAAGGTACGCAGGTGTGTCGTCAAAAAAAAAATGGTCTTCATAGTTAAATTATTCAACTCCAGATATGGAATTGAATTTTTCTATATGAATTTCATTCTGTCTCGCTTAACGACTCTTTTACAATTTTCAACGCAGCGACGTACGCGCCTACACAAATACATACGTATAAGCCACTTTTAAATGTGCCGGGCGATCGTATCTAAAAAGGAAAAAAAAAAGTATAAAAGATAAATGAAAAGAAAGCGGCATCCGCAACACATTTGTCGTTCGATCAACCTAATTGGAAGCACCAAAAGCACACAAACACCAGACCTCGTTAACTTGTGAAAAACGTGCGATTCGCCTCGACGCGTTACGTCAGATTTCTCTATCGTAATTTGAAAGAGGCCCCGACGGGATCCGCAGGGATTTGCAGAGGGTCAATTTCGCCAGATAGAAACGCAAGCTGCAGGTAAAAATAAGTGTACGCGTACATGCGAACCATTGGGATAGTCGACCATAACATGAATCGGCTATACAAGTAAATAAACAAATATTGTCATGCTCGGAAAATAAACAAAAATAAAATAAAAAATGCCATACCGACTACTCGTCAAACCCTCTGGATTTATGCATCGAAGTGCATCTAGCTGCTGCACCCGGGTGCATTGCATCCTGTAGTCATATACACAATAGTCATGCAATATCTACTCACTGTTACTCACTGCGCAGCCGGCACTTCCGCCTCCGGAATCGCGTACGCGCTCGCATATGCGTGAACCAGTGTTGTTCGTTTTTATTTCTTTTTTGTTCCATCGTCTCTTTTCCTAACTCTATCTCTCTCTCTCTCACTGGCTCTCTTGCCGTATAAAGATATATATTTACCTTTCTGTCTGGATGTTTTTCGCGTACAGGTATCTCTCTCTAATACTGGGCTTTTGTATACCAGAAATATCCACGCAGCTGCGTACGTGTGTCGCGCGGCCGAGCTTTAAGCCGCACACGAATGCGCAGCTTTGCTAGATTGTGAGAATTTTCGCGTGACAATGGATAAAATGGGGGAAAAAATTCATGAGCAGAGGACGAGGGGGATAGAGGGAGGTGGGGGTACGGTACGTCGAAACGACGGGCAATAACGAGAAGAGAAAGTGGAACGTGCGAGGGAGAGAGATGAAATGATCTGAAGAGAAGGATTATGTGACGCCGTGGGAAATTTCAGTCGAGTTCTTCACGTTGAATGGATTATCGAAAAATCTCATCCCCTAACTGAATTTCTCATACTATTTGCACATGGGTGAGGATGCCTATCCAAAGTGGCTTAGTCAGTGGGACCAGTCAAAAGTGCGTGCACGGTAGGGAATTTTTTGGAAAAAAGGTATAAAATCATCCCCCACGCAAACAGGAGAAGGGAGTCGATTCTCTGTATTTATTTCATCGCCATTTTTCGCCAGTTTTTCCCAAGTGGTCTCGTAAAAGGTCCTAATGCCTCTCGATCTCGATGCAGGGGTTGAGATTTCACTCCAACCCCGAGGTATATGAGTCCGGCTTCCCCGAGGCAGTGTCGGCCACTACTACCCCTAGTGACTTGTAGCTATTAGAGGCCGATTGTTTTTCGCCGAGGGTTGCCTTGGGAGTGAGAGAAGGCGCGCAAGCTCGTCAGTCAGCAGCAAAGCAAACAACCCTGTTTTCTCGTTAAAGTCGCGAGATTTCGGGAATCCACCCTTAATCATCAAGTTTCACGTAATCCAGCAGAAGTGTCGAGCTTCACTTGCGGCTGCTTTGAAATTTGTTCGCCTAATCGAATTGTCCGAGAAAAATGGTCAGAGAGAAACGAATTTGATTCGCGCCCTCTACCAGCTACTTTCATCCCCTACTGTATAAAACTTCTCGATGAGATTGTACCTGGACGGCCCTCGCGGAAGCACTTATCCGGTTTCCGGGACGAGGAATAAGTCGGTGTCGAAATTGAGACGCGATAGTTGCCGCGTTATCTGGTTACAGGGGCGGCTGATTGGTGGGCTTTGGACGAGTGTAAGGGTGTAGTCTCGGTCTTAACCAGAAGGACTGGTTTATGGGGGATGGTCTAAGTTGAAGGGGTACTTTCCAACCTAGAGACTAGGGGTCGCGCTATCTTGCGTCAGTATGATGTTGCCAGCAGTGCCTCCAGGTAAGCGTAGAAGCTACACCGGGGTTGGGCTTTAACAAGCGATGCTATCTGCCCAGATGAATGCCAGCCACAACCCCCCACCCTCATCCACCCTTACCATACCACCCCCGGCCGATTGTATCTACCGGCCTCTGCGCTCCCGGCTTCGTCGAGGATCTCACCGAGTGTAAGAAGGAAACCGAGTCACTTTGTCCTAAGAATGGCCGCGGAAACGACCAACCCCTCTTACTCCGACTAGACCAACCCTCTTCTCGAAAATCATCCGACGACCCTCACTATCTCGTCAGTCTGACTAGTCAGAGTCAACCCCTGCGGTTCTCCTGCGGTACCAGGGAGTCATTTGTGCAGCCTAGAAGACCCTCTGACGATCCTAAAAAGAAATACGGGTCAGGGCTGCCAATGGCCATCCAACAGGACGTCTTCATCGACGCAGTGACTCCTGGTGAACACAATAAGACGAAATTCGATCTTTCCTTGTAATTAAGAGAAAATGAGGTAAAGTCCAAAGTAGGACCTACTGCCCTGGTGGTTGAGCAAACAAAAGGGTAGTGGGATGGAGCCAGTCTGAGCCGGCGGAATTGAAGGGTGGTTTCTCTCATCGAGGGGTAGTAATCCCCAACCCCTCGACGTGATGCTACCAACGAACGCAAATGATAATTATCGGATTGAATGGTTGATTTCAGTTTCATTTTATTTAATTCCTTCGCTCTTTCGTCTTTATTTTCTCTTCATCTCCTTCTCTACAGCTTCATCTTTTCTTCGAAATTTATCTACCCTTTCTTTTTGGCTCCTCCTCCTCTTCTTCTTCTTCTTCTTCTTCTCTCCAACCTGTACGGCCCGCCAGCATTAACTGGCCTCATTAATCTCCGGTCTTCCTGAAGTTTCTCTTTTCGGAAAGCGACCTACCTACCCTACCTGCAAACCTGCGTAGCTACCCAAACCCACCCACCCAACCGCCCATTCACCCACCCACCTATATACCTACCCACCTAACTATCTAGCTAGCCAGCGCAACCTACGTGCTGGATTCCCGAGGCCGCAAGGTAATTAAGGCATGAATAAATAAGAGCGGACATAAATCCGCTCTCGTGAAAGGGGAAAAACAATTAATGCTATCCACCCTCGCGTCCATCATCCCTTATTCTTACCGGACATCGCACCAAATCTTTCCACGAATCTTAGAAAAGATAAATATCTACACCGGATGTACCCATCACTGACCTCATCCATCATGAAATCTCAATCAGAAACGCTCGAGTATTACACACTACCCCTTGTACGGTTATACGCTGTTATAGTATACGATGACTTTCTATACCGTAATCGATAAGAGAGAAAAGAAGAAATCGAGTGCACGAGAGAGACGAGAGAAAAAAAGGATCTTCAACCCGAGAGGACTGCTTGCGCCCTTAATGCGAGACTTAGTCGAAAGCCCCAGACTCCAGGAATCCCTGCGTGCCAAGCTGCCTGGGTGTTATGACATCACGAATTTCCACCCCCTTTCAATGCCAACGCTAACACCCCCCACCCCCACCCCCCTTCACCAACACACCAGTAATGCTACCAACTGTATATGTATATGGTATTATTAATATATATAAACGTACATTAGGTTAGATTAAAATTCATATAGGGGTGTAATGTGTGCGTGCATACCTTATCTATATGCATATATCTGCTTTGTTTACCCGAAGCCTTTTATAAATTAGCACGTATATTGTCGCAAGCGGTTGCCATTATGAAATCTAAAGAGCGTTGCTCGTTAGTTTTGCACGGTCGTGTCATGGCTCTTCTGCTAGATGGATAAGGGATGCTGCGAAGTACCAACTCCCAACATCCGACCCCACTAAAACCTCAAGGACAAAAAGAAGATTGTCTGCTCTTCTCCGGTTCTTCCCTTTCTCTCTCTCCTCTCTCTCTCTCTCTCTCTCTCTCTCTCTGTATTTTTCTCTTTCTGTCTCTCACTCGTTTCCCTTCAACGTATGCAAATGCCCAGCCGTGCATCTTTCACGAGATTCCGGCCAAGGGTGGCGCAGACTGCTCAGGGCTGTATAGACGCTGGTAAAATATAGGTACCGCTGGCGCAGAAGTAAATTAACTTCCTCTCAATTAGGAGGAGCAGAATTGGCGCTCGCCCGGAGTAGAGAAAATGCTGCTATCCTCGAGGGCTTGGAAAATTCTCAATTACCATTCGAATCGTGGACGATCGAGCAGTACGTATAGTATGATATACACATGCAGTACCTATAGTGGGTATATTATATATAGTAAGCACCACCGCCAGTCGGGATTTCCTCCCTGCCGGTTTCCCTCTTTACCATTTTACGTTCCTCGTATAAACCCCTCATAGTGACTTCCACCCCCTGTTTACAAATTAGCTGCGTTACCGCAGCAATTACTGGCAGCGGAAGTGCCGGAGGCTGCAGGAAACGTTTTTACACTACAGCGTCTCTCTTCGTTATTCTCTTTATTCTCTCTCTCTCTCTCCTGCAGGCGGCAACCGGTTCTGCCTCACTCCCTCCCCCCTCATTCTCTCTCTCACCCCCTCTCATCTCTCAGATAATAATACAAAAATGAAGGATATTCAACTACGCCACAAGGTGGTTTCCGTTGAAACCAAGGAAACGATGCCTGACGTAACTTAAAGGTCGCAGAGGTTGGTACCACTGACGTTTTCAAAAGAGAAAAACAAAAAAGAAAACGTCAGACAACGACAAAGCAAACTCGACGAGCTGTAGTTTCGCTCGGGCTGACTTGTAATGGCGGTTATTAAGAGTAATGACTGGGCGACCGGAAGGGTAGATACTAGCCACCCTCTAAATATTCATGAACCCAAGTGATTCGGCCAATACCTTCCCCCGAAGTCAAGTCCCCATGGCGAATCCTCCACCCCCAGGAAACGAACGACGTTTCGATGTTCCAACCCCCTACCACTCCCCTTCTGACCACTCACACGTATAGCACTTGCAATCCTACGAGGTATATCCATGTGCGTCAACACGCTGTTATCAAAGTCGATCGTTATGTAATCACCTGCACTATCACCTATTCTGGTATTCACCTCTACTCTCTTAGCAGACTGTACCATGCATGGTGGATATGTATGACTGTACCTAGTACGTTTTATACGCTACGGCATTCCTAGACGGAATTACGTCTCCGCATCATCCCCATTGGAATTCCAGAAGTTCCAACCCCCCCCCCCCCCCTCCTACTCAAGTGTCGCAAATCGCGCGGCGACTTTCGCGTCGATTTACCCCCAGCACCCTCAATAACGCATAACGAATGCGATTTGAATTGATTGCCGGTAACATGGAAATGCGACCCACGTACCGTGGCGCGTATCAGAAGCACAGCAAGGGTCGAGACGAATACGTGGGAAAAGAAAGATGAGAGAGGGATGAATGTGATGGAATGACAAACGGTTGGTAACTTAATCTGCAAAAACGGCGACATCTATTGACTGGAATTTTTTTTTCTAAATGGATACGCGTATGTCACTGTGACGTAATACGTAATAGGAGAGCACGCGAAGAGACGTTTACATCGAAGAGAGAAGTACGATCAAGTAGGGGATGAGGAAGGACGACGAAGGGGAAAGTAGCGAAAAGTCTAAGTGAAGGGAGAGAAAACTTCTTTTTGCATTGTGTAGAAAAACTAAATTCTTCTTTATCGACGATTTGGAAAAATCGCGATATCTTCGAAGGGGTAGTCTGATATTCGCACGTAGAAGGATACGCCTTAATGCGAATACCCATGTACATCGGCTTATCGTAGCCACGGCGCAGCAATAATTTCTAAGGTCTATCCGAGCCCCTAATAGGCTCGTTAAGGTCGAAACGATTAAAAGCAATTAAAGAATCGCAATAACGCGACACGGAAAGGAACGTTACTGACTTTGTAAATGTATTTTTTTTTATTCAGATTATAGCCCAGAAGTTTATCGCCGTGTAAAGGGTAAGGACGACACTAAAATTTCCGCCTCACCGAATTAACTGAAAAAAGTGAAAAGTTTTCAACGAGTGCTGATGGAGTTAGTGAATTTTTTATACTCCGATTCGCTGCTGAGTATACCTATGTAGATAAGGTTAAAAAGGTCGTGTCAATCAGCAAATAGTCTGGCAATGAAGTTTGAAATATGAAAAAGTTCGTAGAATACGATCGGACTATCAAGGACCAATTAAATTAGCCGCAGAGCAGGGTAGGCATTAACACCCCCGGTTGCCTGAGGGTTGGACACCATTTGACCGTCCATTGATACAAGGGTCGTAGAAGGGGAGGGGTGCGACTCGAGGGTGCCACTGTCCCTGACCACGCGCCATTCCCAGAACCGGGTCACATTTTATTCTCATGTATCGAGAAACGCTCTCGTGTTTTCCCGTTAAGCCGCGCGGCCAATCCCGTTAAGAAATTCTGCGGCGACAGGAGCGACGAGCAGCAGCGCCATCGCGAAAACGGGCTACGGGGAAAATGCGTAGCGCACGCATGTGAAACGGATGCGGACGCACCGGTACCTACAGTACGCGCGTCCGTTACACATAAAGCGCAGACACACGCAAAACGGAGATTAATATCGCCGTAATTCGTTGGGTAAATATTTATTTCGTGTTTAATTAATCGTTAGCTTTTAATGGTCCGCCATATTTCGTGGCCTGTTTGGTGTCTGGTTAGAAAGCACGGGCTATTATACAATTTATCATTCCTTGTATATATATATATGTATGTATATACAGGGTATAAAGTGTTGACAGGATTGCTTTAGTCAATATCCTTAGAGCGCAAGGAGGGCAAGGACCTTTTTATGTACTTTCGAGGTTACCAGCTCTAGAGTGAACCTACTTTTAGCGAGGGGTTAGTTATATATTTAGAAGGTATCGGAAGAGGGTGCTGACTTACTTTTCAGGAAGGTTGGGTCGATCGATCTCAAACGATAACGATTATTATACTCGAGGGATTCGATTGTCAAAGTATTCCATGGCGAGAGTAATCGGCGCCTGACGAGGCGCACTTCCTGAATCGACTAAGTACATTTCCGGAAGCACCCCTGACTTCCTTTTTCTGCTTGGTTACTCCCGTAGGGCAGACTGGCTGGCTGGCTGGCTGGCTGGCTGGCTGGCTAGCTTCTCTGGTTCTCAATAAATCAAGAGTCTCAGCTACGTTCTCCAATCTTATGTTAGTGTTCCTCTAACAAGCCATCCGGAAAGATAAAGGTCAGTAGCTGCGCCATTAGTATAATTTTTAAATTCGCAAAATCCCTCCTATAACCGTGAGGGAATGGCTCGAGCATGGAAATCCTGAAAAATCCGGAAAGATCCAGGAATAGTTAGAAGAAGCAGAATAAGAGGACGACCACGACGTCATTGATGATGATGATGATCATCCCTTACGATTTTGGGGTTGGTTCCGAATTCGTGATACGGCACAAGTAGCGCCGACGGTATCGGATACTGGTACTAAAACAGCATGTTGACCATAGTCACGCTAGCACTACTAATTGCATGTCCGACCAAAGTATATCACCACCACTGGCAACCCTTAGAGCCACCCCCTACAGGATCTTCGCAAGATTTCATCAGATTTTCTATCATCGCTATTTCCATTCCCACCCGCCCACCACCCCTCCCTCACCCCTTCCTATACCCTTCCATTAGAATAACAGTCAGAGCCAGACCTGCCAGTCATGCCTGCCAATCCTATTAATATTTTGCCCCTAATTCTCACTGCTATCATATCCGTATGACTGAATCCACCGGATACACAGTTATCCCCTATATTTCAAAATTTATTCGTTTCAGGTCCCATATGATATTCGTCGCATTAGTTACAAATATATACTCTATCGGATTGACCAGCATTGAGCGGATTATAGCAGCAAAACTCTGACTGGCACTATTTTATTCGAATACTTGACTGACTGCGTTCGATTAGTGAGTCCATAACGAATATATCTGTAATATAATACAAGCGTGACCTATACGTATGTACAGCCGATATACACGGCGTACGTTAAGTATATAACGCAAGTCTATAGGCAGTGCCACAGTGGCGTTACACTATATACTATATACAATACGTATATACATGTATATATAGGTCTACTGTATCCTGGCGGCAGCTTTCGAAGCTTTACTCGTTAACGACTACCACGGCGGCACCAGGAGTAGCAGCGAATCCACGACGCTTCGAATTTCTCTCCTACGGTATTCCCATCGGTCTCGTTCTCTCTCATTCTCTCACCTTCACCCCATCTACTCTCTCAACCAGACTCCAAAGTCCCTTTGACTCTCTCTCTCTCTCTCGGCCGCGCTTCTCCATTAATCTAGCGGTCGACCAGACGAGGCTTTCGAGAGGCCCGATTTCCGGCCCGTGAACGACTAGTCAGCACTCGTTCTGACGACACTTCCGTCGCGAGTGCTAATGGACTTAAAGCCGACTCCGCATGGCATTCTCCTATCTCGCGTGAGAGCTGGGCGTTCAACGTCTCTCACCCTTTCTTTTGCTTCACTCTGTCTCTGTCTTTCTCTCTTTCTCTCTCTCTCTCTCATGCATACGGTACTCTCACGACCTCGGGACTAGCGTGGAAACACCCGAGAACCTAGCCGGCTTTATTAATGGGCTGCAGCCCCGAATTACACGAAATTCCCAGCGAACTCTGTTATTTCTAGCGCCGCCACAGCGAATTCGACGCTACCCTCTCTAAGGAAAATAAAGGGAGTTGCTCGGGAGGGATAGAGGGGAGTAGGGTCGGGGAGAGTCACCGAGGGAGAAGCTAGGTTAAAGGTGAAGCGGAGGAGGAGAGGAGGGATCGGCTATTCAAGGAAAGAAAACAAAAAAAAGAAGAAAGTTCTTCCTAAGGTAATTACCGAACTGAGCCAGCAATTAGACGGAAACGATGATTTGTACGATTAGCCATGAGATTAGCGTTGATATCCCCTTCGTAACTCATTACCCTCCCTTTAGCAGTTACGATTCTCCAAACAACTCCCCACGCCGCAAAGCACGATCAACGCTTGCGGTAATTCTTCCGGGCGACGTGCATCGCGTCAAAGTGGATATCTATGTTCCGCGGCACGAATGTGCACCGCTAATGCGCCACTGTCGTTTTCCATGTAAATAAGGGGAGTCGCCTTAATGCACCGCACCGATTAAGTGCTGCTGCACCCTCGCTCACCCCTCCCCCCTCCCTGTCCGCCACCCTTTACCACCCTCATTCCAGCGACTCATACGAAAGGGCTTTCCTCGGTTTGCCTCGAGAGAAATATACAACTTCATCTGTATAACGAAGAGAGTAGAAACGGAGAGAGAGAGAAAGAGAGAGACAGAGCGAAGTAATTACAGCAGAAAAACAGAGAGAGATATCGAGAACCAGCGCGTCACAGACAACAAGGGGTCTTGCCGTTACCAGAATGCATGTTATGTTGGCACCCTGGAGTACGACCACAAGGTACCAGTCACTAGCTCGTGATTTGGCTTGCCGCAAATATTTACTGAACACCCGGTATAGCCCAAGTGCTGCTTCCCTGCAAGTGGTAGAGGACCAACCACCATATATGTCTATATACACTGATAGCACGTCGAATCTACAAGGCTGACCTCTATAGAGCGTAGAATCCCTATACAGGAGGTAACCGAATACCGATGAACGTCCCTGACCGAGGGACCGCTGCCTGCGCGATGGTCGAGTTCTCAAACACGCGACAATGTTGCCAACAGCGTGGCAAGAACTTATCCAAATGCTTCAGAGAGGGATGCTATCCTATAGGGCTGCCACGGCGGTTGGTTCGAGAGCAATCGTGTCAATCGCTCAACCCCTTCGCTATCGCTGCTACCGATCGTTTAGATACATTCTAACTCGGTCTATGTATATAGTTATATACCTATGTAATGGCCTGGTACATCGATGGTACATGCCTAGTATACACGTGCATCTATATATATACACACACACCTAACTACACTCGGTGGCTCAGGCTTGTTGCTCGTCCTGAAACACTCAACGAATCATCAAGGACCTTTGACCTGTCGGCCGAATTAAGCGTCGAATAATTCCAAATGAATTCCCTTTCCAAACTGAGTGTCCAACGTGAATTTTTAGGGGTTGGCTCGTGTGCTGGGGAATCAAAGGGTACTTTTTACACGGGAAAAAATTAATCAGACTTTTATTGGCTATCGAAATGACGGAGGAAGGATTTGAGATAGATGATAATACGAGGTATAGAGAGTGGAGGGAGAGAGAGAGAGAGATAAGGATTGGGGGTGAAGAGGGGTGGAGGGTATAATGTATAAAACGGAACGGTAGGAAATTCTTGGAAATCCATCGAGAGGATTCATGAGGATACAGCAAATCGAATCCATTTCGCATAACGGTATCAGATACTGCAGGAGGGATGGTATTGGCTTTTTCCAATAGAGAGAGAGAGAGAAAGAGATAACTGCCGTAGGGATGATACAGAGTAAAGAGGGGGGGGGTTGTTCGATATAATTCTGGGTAAAGTCTCCCACAGGCTATACGAGGGATGTTTTACGGATGTCAATCAAACAATTGATACGCAGCTATCGACAGGGGGGACATGCGTGGATATCACGTATGTGCACGTATGAGTAAAAGCGTGGGGTTGGGGGTACTGTATTAACTCAGTGTAGAGTGGAAGTAGGGGTGCCAAACGGGACAGGACGTCCATTGAGGGATGATTATATCGTGACAGATAAAAAGCTTTGAAATCTCTTCTACATTATGTAGATAGATACACGCAAGCTCACGTATTAACCCCATAGCCATCCCCGATCGACCTAACCACCTCCCCTCCCCCCCACCCCCCCCCCAACAAACAGTCACACTGTAATTGAGTCGTCTCTTTCAGTGGAGCGAAGCACGCGTTAAATGTGTTTATGAAATTTGTTTGCACCCCGGTATAATGGACGTGGTTAATCATACGTTTAATTTATGCGCTCGAAATTCGAAAATCCGCTTCGTAAAATGGCGCACCGGCTGCTCAATGATAGTGATGCCCTTTGCAGGATTTATTGCCGAACCAACGGACCGTGAATGCGCCGAATTCGATGTCTATTTCGCGTTGAGAAAACCGCGAAAAGCTAATACCGTATCCGCGGGACGTCCATACGGATTGTTGGGGGTGGACCGCGTGATGGGGAAAGTTTTTAAGAGGGGGATGAATTACGAGGGAGTGAAAAAAAAGAATTCGGTACAAATGATCTGTACTCGAATTCGGTGGCGTTAGGGAACGACCGAGTAGTTGAGAATTGTTGAATGAATTCCTGTCTGACCTCCAACGGTCTCTTCTCCTTAATACTGGAATCCCACTGTCTCACCGAATGTTCCCCTTGTCGAAAGTTCTCCGCAGGCGTGGCGTTAGACAATGGACAACCTGTGTCAAAGTTCACGACAATGCCGCGTAATTATTATTCCTAGTGGTAGCGGCGGTAGACCTTGCCAGGTCCTCGCAGACGCCACTTCTGACCGCATCAAAACTTGTGTTCCGCGGACTTCGCGGACGCCGACGAGGCCGTGTCCGGTATTACCCCTGGGACTAGTAGATAGTGGCCCCTATGGTTCAGACTTCGAGCGCGCTATACAGTACATATAGAGATATAGAGAAACGGGTACTAAACAGGATTCTAGTCGACGTACTCACTAGTACCTACGTGCATACTCGCCACTCAGCAACCCCTAAGATAATTGGACTTCGCTTCGGAGCCGAAACTACCCCCGCGCGGACAAACTTCAGACGGGAAGTTGATACGGAGTAAAAGAGACTGGAGGATGGGATGAGCGCGGGATTTTCATCGTTTTCATCTTCCAGAATCTTCCAGCAGCTGGACCAACCCCAGGAGTACAGGACTGCGGGCGATACTCGGTCAGGAAGGGTAGATATTTTTATCGCTCGTCCAGTACAGAAGGCGTTACTTGATAACCTTGAAAAATATGTATAATATTTTACCCTCGTGTATTTATTCATTCGTTTTTAACCCTCGCGAATTTTATTCCCATGGATGACTTCACCCCTTTTTTCGGGTAACGATTAATGATACGGTAATCGTAATAAGCAGTATCGTGGCCGAATAATATTCCACGCCCTGAAGCAGCTTTACTCTTTAACGTTGTAACTTCGAAAATCCTTCGTAAAAGTATATCCCAAGGGTCGACACGTATTATTTTCGCGAAATCCCGTATATAAGGGTGAATTCGTATTAATTCCAGGTATTTCGTTTCGACTGACGTTCAACTAGAGAAGGCAGCTCCGTTGGGGGGCGTAAGGACTGGTGGCGAGAGAGGGTTAGGCCGAGTTAGCCGTAATTCGTTTGACAGAAGTTACATCGCGTGTCTGGATATTTACGGGCTTTTTCCCCTATAGCTTCCCTTACTTTCCTTCCTCTCTAATGCCAACCCCCGTGGGGCTGATACAGGTATGGCTACACTAAGAGGCCCTATCGGCGAATGGCCTACCCTTCTCCCCACCCACCCTCCTATTCTCCTTACACGTTCACCACCCCTGGATACACGTGTATATGTTTCGTGCCGGTACGTGTACACGCGCGCGTGATGAATATACAACGAATACGGCATTAGCAAGTGAAATACCCCATATACAGAAGGGGTTGAAGAAGAGCTTGTCGAGAAAACACATCGTCCGAGCCAGCAGAACAAGATCGTAACCCGAGTAACCTGTTGGCTGCCACCGTAGGTTCCGTAACTACTGTGGAATATGTCAATCCACGTTATATCTGACTTTTTCACCCTCGCATAAAATAGCCAATGGTACGAAAGGATGGGAAACAAAAAAGAAAACGTAATTTACTCTAGGATATAAATTCCTGTCGGAATTTGGAAATACGCGTCACGACGTCGAGTGGCCCGCGCGGCGATGACGAGGGGACAGAACGATTCGTATTCGCCCCGAGTTTTTACGAGGGAAAACGCAAGCGGATTCCGCACCGGAGACGCGGACGGAAGTTCGGTGACAAGTGAGGACGTTAATCAGTATACCCAGCCTAACGCTAGTCCTGCTTTTTGCTCGAGAAGAGACTAGCTGGCGAATGGATGCGCTTAGGGGATGAGAGAGTTTCTATAGCGTGTCTAAGACATATATAAGGGGTGTCTGTTATTTCATCCACGAGAATTCCTCTGGATTAGAACCGAGCGCGTAACGTCCTTGCTACGATCAAATAATCTCCAGATGTATATTTCAGAGATGCCTCTGCCTCTTTCACTAATGGCGACGCGACGTCACGGCGAGGAAGGTCGGTGAGCCATTTGAAATTTTTCCAAGACTTATGGCAGCGCGTCACCTTTTTTCTTTTTTTCTTTTCTTAACGTCACCCCGTACGCAACGCGGGTGTAATCTGACAGTGGAAGCTGCGAGAACAGTAAGACGTAAGGGAGTTAGAGTAGACAAGCAGAGAGGGGCCCGTTAATCTGGCCTCGTCATTAATAACATTCCTTCACGGTTCACCCCTAGCGTCTTCGTCGAGGGTGGAAAAAAAAACGTTACGGCATCCACCTACTCGCTCCTCACTCTCTCCCTTTCTCTCTTTCAAGGCAGAGAGAGAAGTGGGAGTAGATGCCGAGGAAACACGAAGACCCAAGCAAACGCTTGTTTCCTTTTTCATACAACCTGGATGGGTTCGAGAAATTGATGATAATCGGGCCGACCGGAAGGGATGAGGATGTTTCCGCGGATCTTTTTCTTTCTCTTTTCTCCTCCTTTCACCGTTAACAGATTCCATAGTGGGAGATTGAAAAACTTAGGAACCGAAGGAATAGGAGCCACCTTATACATTGGGAACATATGGCATTCATCAAGGATCAGGAAGCGCGTTTACAGTCCTCGTAGAGACGTATATCCGGTACTGCGGTTACATTATGCACTTGGTGGTAAATTTTCCCGCTTATCCTCGAGGATGTTAGATATCATCCCTGTAGTGTTGGCAATCCTGGCTAACGACAGGATGACTCCATCCCTGTTCCGTGTAATAGTACAGGGTTGTGTGCTCGCAGCTAAGGGTATTTTCAGGGGATTTTCAAGAGACGAGTAATACCCCCTGCATGTTCAATCTGCTGCTCTTTTTCTTCTCTTCTCTTCTATATCGGTCCATTCTTTTTCTATCTTTCTTCCTCGCTGCTGGTAACTTCGCCAGGCACTGCTTAGTGTTCTTGGCGTTACCAGAGGATGTGTTAAGCCAGTTACGGTGTCCGTAGCCTCCACGGGATTGAGCTACGTGTAAGACGGTGGCTGGAGCCAGAAGGTGGAAGGTTAAGAGGTTACAGACTGGTAGCGTAGAAGGAAGTGTTAAGTCCGCGTGCTGAGTTGGGAAACCGGAAATCGTTCAGTGCAAGGTGAAAGAGCGAAGAAGAGAAAAACAAAGAGAAGGATGAGGAAGAAGAAGAAGTGACCGAATGAAAATAATTCCAAGGAATTTTGAAAGAGATTTTTTTTAGCCAAAATCTCTTCCTGTCTCAGTCGCTCTGCTTTTCTTGAACCCTATTACTATCTACTACCTTCGACCTTCCACCTATCCGTAAGCTGTGTCTGACCTGAGATATTGCATCGGCCTCTCCCTCTGCCACGAGACCGACGCTTAAAGGGATTACCTACTCATCGGGAAAGCGGAAGTCGCCCAACCAGCGACCTTCTCGACTTTCGGCCCGAGTTTCCGGGCGAAGCAGATGTTTCCGAAGAAAATATGAAAGTCGCAGAAAATGAAAATATCCTGAAGCAAGTGTCGGGGATAAAAGTGTCAAAAAAAGAAAGACAAAGACAAGATAACAACGATCAGTCGCCAAGTCCCTGATAGGTAGGGGGAGTGGGGTGACTAGGTTTTCGAGGTTTCATTGGGGAGAGGGGGGAGGGGGGTGCAAGACTCGCAAGTGATATTAAGTTCTTATACGCGTCTGTTAGGCAGGTCTGCTGTGAGAGGGATGAAATGGGAGTGATGGGAAGAGGGAGGGTGGAGGGGGGTAGCTGCCAGGACGATAGGCTCGTCCGTTATAGGTGGTGGTGACTTTATAGGTAGTAAGTGGAAGGGAAGTTAAGAAACTCAGAAACTCAGCATCTTCGCCGCCAACACCACATAACTTCACCGCATATTGGTAGGCAAGAGAGTGAACGAGGATGAAGGATGGTGCTACTGGGAGGGTAGAAGGAGGGTTGCACGATATCCAATATTATCGAGCGGAGGGATGAGAAAGGACCTACGCCGAGTTGAACCCTCCATGTTCCGGAATGGGGAAAGGTTGAGGTAAAAGTCGCGCCTGAGGAGCGCAATCTCGCAGTTTGACTCAGGCTGTGCACGTCATGTTTAAGCGGCAATTTTGGCATCCATCCTCCGAAAACTACCCCAACGCCCGACAACCATCCCTGGAACCCAAGAGTTCCCCTGGATCCTACCGCCACCACCCCAGACCCCCTTTGGAAGCCTTATGTCCCTGAGGGTTACTTCCGACGCCTGCCACTGACAGATAGGACCACCCTCCTCCTTCAGTATCCCCACCTCCACCGTCGCCGCCAACTTCCCTCGACACCCCCTTGGCACCCTCACTCATCGCCCAGCCCTCCTTCCCCATTGCTCTATGCCACCCTTTAGCCAACCTCACACATTCACCACTCGTCTGGTTGTCCTTACGCCTCAAGGACAACGGGACTCGCAAAAGCCTCGATTTTCTCTGAGCCGCATAATGGCTGTCCCGATTGTTCAACGTGACAGAGCTTGTCTCGCGACCCCAGACGCTGATTCTCACCCCCTTGGAAACAAGCAACCACCCTCAAAAACGTGTTACACTCTGTCTGTCTCCCTCTCTCTCTCTCTCTTATTCTCTCTCTGTCTTTCTCTTTCTCTCACCCTATCCCTCTTTCACTCCCACTCGATCTCTCTGTGTGACTGCGACTCTCTCTTGAAACCCACCTTTAACACCTTTGCCCGCCTTGTAACATAACGCAAGTCAGCCAGCAATATTTCGCCTCTGAAGAAAATTTCTGCTTGACTCCGCAACGTCGTTCGCTCAAAGAATCGTTAGTGGCGCCACCACGGCAAATTACGAATCGACAGTCGCATCGGTTAACGCCGAGTAATGGAGTTGATTGCCGTTAAAAGCAGTAAATTTAATTCGAGTGAATTAAGCGTGTGTACGTAGTAGTCATAGCCTTGGTCGACCTGGGCAACGATCCTGCTGCCATATTCAGGCTCCTTTAAAACTAGCATATCGCGTTACTTCAGGCTGCTATGTGGCGATCGTAATGTCGTACTGGCACGAAAAATAAGCCTATTTCACTCAAGTATTCCGTTAGACGGTAATAGGTAACGAGCCCAGATAATTGCAGCCCCGCTGGAAATTTCAGAGCAAAACTTTGAGGTTCGACTTCTTTTTTTTTTCTTATTCCCTTCTTTCACAGTTGGATACACGCATCGTACAAGTTTTTCTGTCTAGTCCGAGAAAAAACAAAGGCAAGTAGGTAAACGTTGAAAGCATGGCCAGGGCACGACTTGGGAAAAGGAGAAGAAAATTGGAGGAAACGTTCGAAGGCCAATAGATTGCTATTAGGAAAACCATTAAGGTCGTGGAGGTCGTCTGGCGGGAATGACGAAGGGGTTAAATGATCTTTGACGTCCGAGTAGTAGGAGCAGGGGTTGCCAAATACTCACGAGTTTTTCCATTGGGGGGCTGGTATAGTATGTCCAAGAGGATTCCGAAGTCTTGGAAAAGACGAGGGAAAAGTAAGGGCGGTGAAGGGTGGCCGCGAATATAAGTCAGGATCGCAAGGGTGGCCGTAAAGGTCGGAACCACCCTCGACCCTAAGAGACTGTATCTGACTCGACGGACACGCCCTCTTCCGGTACACTTGCCCGGATAAAGTAGCGAGAGGACTAGCAGTAGCATCTTCAGGAACTACCCCAAACCACCCTTACTTTTATTTCTATTTCCTGAAAGAGCAGAGCGAGTTGTCGCTTTTTCGCTGATGCAGACGGAAGCCACGATCGCCCTTGCGAAACACCTACACACACACCCCCTCCCCCTCCTATCGCCTACCAAACCCCTGTCTCGCAAACGGGACTTCGCGCGATACTGGAACTGGAGGATGAGCTGGGTGAACACAGCCACTCGAGTAAGGGTGGTTAAAGGTCCCACGGAGGGTACTCCTCGTTGGCCTCTTCTGGAAGCGGAATAACCCTTGAAGGATATACTCTCGAGTGCTCGCTGTTGTGTCGCCATTGTCAGCAGGATCATGTCACCTTATAAAATCCAATACTCGACGTACAATCAACGTCAGATTTACGTAAACCTACATCAAGGTAGCTCTAAGTAGGTACATCGCATGCGATGAGGACTTTAGACATTGAGCGTCGACTGAGTAAGGAAGAACGGCACTAAGAAGGAGCGTTAATTAAAAATACTAATTAATCCGTTTAAATAACAGTTAGCGTAAAATTTCATAGAATAATTATTAATAGCGACAATGTATTCTACTAATGGAGAAGTCTATATACGATATTATCAAAGAGTATAGATATGCTTTGGCATCACCTAAAAGTCCTCAACTTTGACGTCTTCGTAGAAGCAGCACCGTTGAAACCGTCGCGAGGAACGTCGACGTCGCTGTAGTCGTCGGCGTCGCTGTAGTCGTCGGCGTCGCTGTAGTCGTCGGCGTCGCTTTAGCATCGACAGTCACATTGATGTTGCCAATGAATAATACGGAGCCACCCGTCGCTACGTTAAGCTCCGGAATAAAGCACAGATAACAGCTTCCAGCTCGAAGCCAAATCATCCCCACGCGCGATTCCTATTTTAAGGCGCAATTACAATGGAAATAAAGCCGTCGTTAGAACGTGCCCCGGTTACCGCGAGTTCCTCATTAAATCGGAGTTACAATAGACGCACGGAAATAGTCGCTGTTACAGCCACAGCCTCTATATACGTGTCTCTTCGTTCCTCTCGTTCCTTTAGTGCATCCCTCTCGCACCCTCGTACCCACCCTTAATTTATCCCCTCCCTCTCAGTCTCACGCTCCAACACTCTTATACCAGCAACCTCCTACAGCAACTATCTCCCTGCACTACGCTATACACAACTTCATCCCTAGCCTGTCTTTATATCAAACCAACCAACCAACCCTTGGCTGGCTGTTAGCGTACATCACATTTCCACACACAGTAGATACAGAGTCGAGTAGGCAGACCACCCTCGAACAGCCCCACCTTGGCTGCCAGGAGCTTAAGGGGAAAGAGGGGAAACGACGCACTGGAGCAAAACCATTCGGAAGTACGGATATGACGTCACTATACGTATTTCGCTGACTAATTTCAACGTAGCAGCGCCCGAGGATACGTGAAACGTCATATCCGGTCCACAGGGGATATGGCGCGAGTTGATCAGACCACCGAAGAAAGATGGCGACTAATGGTTGCTGATGGAAATACGCCAGTGGCGAATGGAGTGGTATTTCGAAAAAGTCGAACCTACGAAAAGTTTATTGGAACAATGGCGCATGTAGCTGGTATTTATGTGTACTGTGTATGTGCAAGGTATACTGTATTTTTAAAAATGACGTTCCGATCATCTCGAGAGGGAAGATTGTAATGACTTTGCCACGCGTGCGTACACGTTTTAGGTATAACAAACCGCCTGGAGGTAACAGCCAGTAGGTTAATATCAGCGACTCAGCGTCCCGTTCACATTGCAACGGCAATTGAATCGGCTTGTTACGAGGATCGTAAAATAATATTATAAGTCGCATTACGCAGGATTACTTGGCGTATAACGAACCCACCTAGACAGCCGGTATTAACGCGAACTCAACCTTCTAATTGGTACGCGGATACTTTCCCGTCGCCAATAAGATAATATGTACCGGCGTGGCGCTTGTGAAGTAACCAGCTGCTATAAAAGTGGATCGTTATATACGTCTATTCCTTTTACCCCTCTCGCCCCTTTAGATCGACTGTTGTCTTTTATATTTTCATGGAAAACCAATGGAATTACGCGCGAGTACAAGAGATTCCCCGCAAGTCGTCGATGCTTTACGAGAAAACTTGTTTTGGGAATAAAAATGAAAAAAATTATAAAGTCTAAATCAGAAAACGAGGGACCGCGATAACAATAAAATAATTAAAGCCCTTACGAAGCTTTGTTAAAATATTGGAAATAAATAAGAAAGAGTAATGATCTTGATCGAACGATAAATTATCGATCGATTCAGCAGTCGTTCGGTATCGATAGTATAGGTTATTGGATATTAGATATTTTCGAATGAATCGAACGTGACGGCTAGGGTAGTTGATCCGAAAGGGTGGCGCGAGAAGGGTAGTTCCGGGTATAGCGTGACGAAAAGCAGGGGGGGCAGATACACGACGTGAAAAAAAGTGAACGCTCCTCTGCGAATGGCAAACTTTCAATCAATCGTGAAGCGGGAATGGCGCAATAGTAACGGGTCGTGTAGGGGCGGACGCGACGCCCTGGGCTTCAACGGCGGACACGACGCTTGTGGATTTATTTGGTCGGACAGGAAACACCGGCGCGCTCTGGGTGTTGCACACGGGGGTGGATTTCATAGGGACTAGGCTTGGATCCCATGAACGTGGGATCTGCTATGCTAAGGGATGGGGTTGAGGACGAGGACATGCATATTAATAGGGACACAAGTACCCGAATGTCTGACCACTGTACACAGCCCGCGTACTGCGTCGAGCGTTTAATCGCTGAATATTCGAATCAGCTTCGACGTAACGGTAAAACTACCCTCTGCGTCAACGTCGACGTTACCGCGTTAACAGTGAACAGGATTCGCGTTCGTCGATTGAGATAACCATGACAAAAAAAGTATCGGTAGTGTAAAAATACATGTGACAGTAGAGAAAGAGAGACAATAGCCAGACAGGTACGTACCTAATATACATATGTGTATATATATATATTTTTTGAGTATGAAAATCATTGGATGCTATAATGGAAGAGCCTGTAGGGATATAATTTTACGGACCGCTCGTTTCAGTCGGTAGGGTAGTATATTACGGAAGCGCACGTGCAAGGAGACACGCCCCCTAGTATCGGCCGCTTCATCGGCCGATTTCATCCCCTGTACACACTCCTTTATTTCAATCTCTAGTAAAATACCTACTTGCACCTATGGATTTAGTCCCCGCGTCTGGCTTACGTAGCCGTGAGTGGATTGATGGGGTGAATATACCGTACAGGCTGTTATAAAAGTAGTCAGCAGTCCAGCATCCGCTTCGTCGGTAGTGAAGTTGGCGCAGTCTGAAAATTTGTAAAAGCACGGAGGCAGCCACTGCCGCATAAATTAGTGGTGAAAAGTTAATTGGAGCGGACACTGGCTTGCGTTCACAGTGGTACAAGTTACAACCACTCCCTGCAACAGCTAACCATCCCTCCTGCTCTGCTACTACTGGGCTACTACCCCTATCCTATACTGGCTACTCATCCCTCCAACCTGCAAGCCTGAACTAACTCCCTCGCACTTTCATGACGCTCTCACTCTCTCTCTCTCTCCCTCTCCTATTGTATATACCACGCATCGTTTGTCTCTGTCTCTCCACGGGCGTTCCTGCGTCTACCAACCCCCTGTAGCGTTCGAACTACCCCACGACAGGCAAGCGTCCTCGCGTACAACGACACACTCCCACTATCCTGAATTATCGGCCGACCAACCGACCAAATACGCTGATTTGTACGGCAAATTCGTAATTATTGTCAAATCCGAACCTGTCGGAACGAGCCACGAATCAAACTCCGCTACGAGTCACTACGCTTCTCGATGCAATTGGAATGCATCGACAAGTGTCGAGATTTATGGAAACGAGGGGATTGCGATACTTCGAAACGATGCATAGATCTTTTATATACGTATATATACATCTTATATATACTTTCCATGTGGTGTATGGTCTGTATAGAATTTCTATTCTTCTTCCGTATACCCTCTTCGACCTGTAATCTACATAAATTCCCAAAATCATTCGCAATTATTACCACTTTAGGCTCGCTCCACACGAGGCGTTATCCTAACGCGCGTTACGAGCGACGCGCACGTAAATTATACTCCATCGAATTATTGCAGTCGCACGACAACGGCACAGTAATAACAATTTCATACAATATAATTCACGAGCGCGCCATTTGTCACTGGCGTTACGGTAGCGCACGTGTGGCACAAGCCTTAGGATACGATCGTCATTCGTCGTCGTCGTTTCGAAAATTACGTCAATTCATTCGTAATATTATACTTAGTCAATTTCTATAAAACTTCTTATCAACTTCATTTATCGCCGAATCAACAATACTTATTGACCACGTTGCATCAACGTACTCGAGCTACAAGTCGGCAATTACAAGTCGCGCGACTTTTCACTTGTGAATCGGACCGTATTAGACGTCCAGAAGTAGTAAGAGCGCTCGTGACTATATTCAGCAACGTTGCTGGCTGCACCGGTTACTTTACTTCTTTTTTTCATCCCCCCAACGGACCCGCGTGCTTTAATAAAACCGTTGGGAGGATGTTGGGTGGAGTAGAGTGTAGGGGTAAAAAAAAGAAAAAGAAAACAAACAGCCCAGTTGATTCCAGGGAAAATAGAGAGCACGGAAAATCCCAACGAGTAGGAAAGGGACGCTAAGGGTGGAAACGGTAGAGTGGGTGAGGGAGAGGGAGGAGAAAGAATAAAAAAATGAGGAAGAGGCAGATGAAGAAAAACCACGGTCACTTACGTATCTCGGGGGCGTGTTCTTGGCTTTTTAATTAATTAATGCCAGTACCGAATGCGCCCGCGCGGCGCGCACGTCGCCCGGTGGATTGCAAGGAGCGTTCGCATATCCGCGAATCGCGCGCGAAAAAGTCTGACTCGACGATAATGATTGTAACGACGATGGTTATAATAACGGAAGCAATATCAGTAACAGGCATGAGCAATAACGATTGCATGCACTGGGCAACGAACGATAACGATAACGACGGGGTAGCTCTGCTCGAGCTGCGCTAACGAAACTAAGAAAAACAGGATTCCTTCGTTACGTCATGGCTACTCTGCCGCAAGGGTGGCGGCCAATTTCAGCGCAGTCGCGTCTTCCTTTGCTCGATTTTACCTCATACGTATACGAGAGTAGATACAGTGACTCCTGGCACTCACCAGCCCTTAGCTGTTACGTCGTAGCAGCGCAAATTTCGGCTCCTTTATCTCGGCTTGGTGGTCTGACGCTATTCGCATCGCTACTACTGCTTGACGACAATATCACGCCCGTGTAATTGAAATGGTGTACGTAAAGAGGGTAGTCGAATTTGAAAAAAAAATCTCTGTACAGGTAAGGAGGGGCCGAGTGTTAGCTATACTTTCTGGAGAAGAGGCACGATTGCGTGTATTAAGGGTATTGATTAGCCACGGGTTAATTAGGGTAGAAGCTGATTAGCTTAGTTTTCATACAAGTCTCAAGGGAAGTGGGGGTTGGCGAAGGGGAGGGGGAGTTCTGGCGATAATCGAGCGAAGTAGAGTCGCGTAAGTAAGAAGGTGCTTCTCGCTAAGGGATGCTTTGAGCGGATAAGTTTTCTAAGGGGTAGTTTCGGCAGGGGCGATAAGAAGCAGTAAAATTTTAAGGGACGCCAAAGACGTGTACTCGACCATCATGAAAGTCTTTGCTTCATTTCTTTTTTTCTTGAGTAGACAGTTTTTTTTTCGAAATAAATATTTTGAGAATAATTAATTCGTTAACCCTTCAAATCCAAAGGACCCTTTTTCACCCTTTATTCTCACTTTCCACGGACGCGGCTAGATACCAGAATCCGTTATCGGATATAAATCGCACCTTCGCTACGTCCACGGTGTAATTAACGATAACCGTAATTATAATTGGGAGGCTGAACAATTGCCCGTTTTTGGAAGCGGACAATGCAAATGGCCGAGCGGAGAGGGGTGGGTCCCTCGCGAGATACGCTTTACGACTGAGTACGTGTGATACGCCTATCTCTACAGCGACGAAACTAGCCTCCCTAACTGGCTATCCCTTTCTCTCGTGAGCGTCCCTTACGAGTCTGCACGTTACCGACTGCTACCACTAGTAGCGAATTCCCACTGGTATATATATATATATATACCAACTACTAGTTTGACACCCTTAACAGCGAGGCTGGCAGCGCCGTGAAAATAGTGAAGATAACTAGCGAAGGGTTGGAGTCACTCTGACGTCGTGTGTATAGACAAATTTTCAAAATTACTCTGGTTACTGTCTGCAGGCTCAGCGACGAATCGTACGTCTGACGAAATATTCCATGATTACTACCAGGCCATTAATTCAGATATGGACACCCTGTATGGAGCTGTTCCTGGAATACAGATAATACCAGGTTCAAGCTATAAGCGTAGAACGTGTCGTTAACCAACGCCGTATGCAAGTACGTTTTCAGCTTCTACCTTGTCTGACCATAAACAGTTATCTCGACAGTGACTACTTCCATTCCGTTGCCCTTGTCATTCTGCCGTTTTATTCTTCCGGGACAATCAACCCCTAATCGTAGAGTTTGTAGTACTTTTACCACCGAATAGACACATACAGAACAGTCACGACCCGCTTGTTCTATACGTACTATATAAAGTACCCTGGTATTTATAACTTGGACTCTTCCTTTTTTACCTTCATCCCTTCTACTGATAAAATTAAGAATAGGAGGCGGAATTCGTACGCGTGTGGATTTCACGTCATTTTCCCAACCCAAATCACACTGGCGAATATTGCCAACTGTAACCTGCCAATTTTACGAGTTTATTATGGACTTTCGTTAACGGGACGATTATAGGGAGATATGTTACCGAGCGATTTATTATCCTGTTATACTCACTATTATATTCCTTTGGTCAACCCTTTCCCACTAGTGAGAATTCAGCCCAGTTATCATCCCCCTGTTACCACCCCTGTTACGACCCTCTGTCGTCGAGTCCCTGGTAATATCGGTCACTTGCGCGTGACTCGAGTGAATTTGTCGAAAAAATTAATTTCTACCGCGATTCCTTATCTTTCGGAAAGTCCACTACGCACTGCGTGGTACTTCTTTTTTTGTCGTAACGTACGGGTTTACCTGAATTCGGGGAAGTTTAGATATGTTTTGGGAAAAAAAATTCCTATTTCGAGCTACCCTATGGCGAAGCCCCTAGAGTTGTATAATATTCTGCTGCAACAGATAAAGAGGTCTTTTGTTTTAAATTGGGTTAGGAATTTATTACCCACCTTGAGGGAAAATACGTTTGCGAGAGCTTCGACATATACATATGTATATGCGTAGTGGGTGCTTTCAAAATGGAGTTTTATCTCTCTCGATCCCACTGTTTATTCTATTTCTGTCAGACAACGCGCGAACGTCACTGGAAAGTTGCTTAAGGCGTAAAAAAAATTATTCAAACTCGCGTGCAAGGGTTTGCAGAAGTCAGAGAGCAAAAAGTGGGTTAACGGTTCAAAAGGTGTTCCCAGATGGAACGGTGTTCTGTTGGGGCGTTCGCTAAGGCGATGAGAATGGACAGAAACAACGGCTATAAGCTAACGCGAAGAAAAGAAGAAGGGCTGGAATAAAACTCTTAACGGCACTACTTAAGGGAGCAACATACCCCAAAAGTCTTAAGGTATACCACTCCACCCTCCTACTATACGCCGAAACTACCCCTTACCACCACGTACATCCCGTAAGAAAACCGAAACAAAGTCTCAAGAGGAACAATCAGCAAGCTCGGTGGTTACGTTAGAAGCTGCTAAGGGTAGGACGATAGCGACTTAAGTTACACGTGTATATATATATATAATATATAAAGACTATTCGCAGTTCTCCATAAGGGTAGAAAAAAAGATCCCGTTCGCGCTATGCTTAAATTCGAAAAAGCAAGGGGTGAACGAAGAGATTCACCTCGGAAGGGTAGAAGTGGCACTCGGGGTCAGATAGTTTAGAAAAGTATCTTTAAGGGTGGCTGTCGGTCGGTCGAGAGTATAGGGTGAAAAATTAATTACCTCTCGAAAAGCAACGACCCTCGTTCAGCCCCTGCTCTCTAGGAACTTTATGTAAAAAGATAAAAGAAAGAAAAGTATAGGTACGCTAACGTAAGGTAAAACCGGAAGTAGAGTCGGGAGAGGGGACGAAGGAGAGAGGACGTAAAAGAGGGAAATGATGGCAGCAAAATAAAGCAAGCTAAGGGACGTAAGGTCCGACCATGGCGGAATTTCAGCTGGTAGGTCGCTTCTGGCGATGACGTGCCTCCTCAAAGCCGGTGCCTCGAGAAAGCTAAGCATTATCGGATAAACAAATAAAGAGCGAGAAAACAAGACGGAATGAAATATATAGGGTGGTGAAACCTAATATTCCAGGAGACATAAGCTTCAACTAACACAATATTTGGATCGCACATGTATTTACACCCAGTAATACGCACGCACGCACGCACACGCGCGCGCCCGTTTTCGCATGGAGACGTCGGAAGCACGCAAGACACGCACCCCTCCCCTTTCCACCCTTATACCTACCTACTGATCCACCCCCGTAGTCGGGGACACGCACGGAACCAGAAACACACCCGATATGTCTATTTGTCTTGGCTGGGACGGTCCCACGTGCGTGCCTACTACCCTAAGAGCGAGACTATGTTTACACAAACTTCCCCAAGGGTTAGGGGATGCGCTCACGAGCAATTTCAACCACAGGATTTTATTTACAGCCAGTCACCCCTTGGCTGTGACTTTGACAATCACTATTGTCAGTTCCAAAAGCGTCTTACACGGTCCACTTCACATCATCCCTTAGCAGTAAATTTTTTTTCTTTCTTCGCCATATACCTTCTATTCTTACCCTTCGCCGCCGAAGCTGCTACGTAAGTTACGTAGCCAAGTGTCACCCCTTTCTCTTTGGTCATCCCACCCACTGCACCACCGTCAATTCAATCCCCCTACGGTTCATCGACTCTCGCGAAGCCAAGGGGGTGCAAACCTCGAAGCTACTCGAAGCTTGGAAACTCTCGAGAGCCTGAACTTGATCTTTCTTAATCGTTCAAACCCTATTTCGGGCTCTCCTTCGAGTTCCACCCTCTCGCGGAATGCCTAATAGCCTAATTAAATCGTTCTTTAAACCGACCCTTCTATCAGATCGGAGACACGTAATACCGTCCCGCCTCGGTCCGCCCTTATAATGGCGTGGCAATTATTACGAGGGACTCGTTTGTTTTGCAATTTGCCATGATAAAAATAATTATGAAAAAAGAGAAGGATAATAACCCACCCCCTGGCCCCTCTACCGAGTTCTAATTAATTCCGCAGGAGATACGCACCCGAATCGATCAGACAAGAAAACACCAAGATTCAAACGGTATTGTAGTTCGTGGAAACCGTAATTGAAAACTCGACCAAGGGTGAAAAAAGGGAGTCGTCCAGTTGCGATCTTATCGATTCATAATCAGTACCAAGCGTAGAAACTATCACCCTGAGGAACGCAGCGTCGTAAATAATCCAAGGAGTCATACTTGATGAATACAAGATTCATGACCGGAAGCAAAGATACGTAATGGTACGATATACGTATGCAAAGTTCAAAGTTCAAATTCGAGATTTGTCATCGATAGAATTTCGCAGAGTTAGCGCGAACAGAGCGTATGCCGACTCAGAAGTTAATTAAACTTTATTTCAAGCAGGGCTAGTGCCCCAACCCATAATGTATATCCGGTCAGAACCGGAAGTCAGCAGCAGCTCGACTGTCGAGCCGCCCCGAGCCAGGAAGAAACTCGGCCATACGAAGCACGTACGGTATCCAGCATACTTCTGGTTATACCGGGTGTCCCGTTAAATATTAATTGGAATTGAGACGCAGCGGGGTGGCTGAATCTAAGACGCGTAGGAGAATGCGAATAGGAAGAATGAAGGAATAGAGGTTAAGCTGAAAGGGAGAGGGGGTAAGATAGTGCTAGAAGGGTGGATGCGTCTGGGGAAAAAAATGGAAACGAAATTCGATGCGAGCAAACGAAACGTTATCGTCGGTTAAGAAAAACTCCCCTACGATGCTACACCCCTGACTTCCTGAGTCCTCACCCCCATATGCCACCACCCATCCAACATTTTCCTTCTTTTTCAAATAAATCGTGAGAGACCCATTCACCCCCTGAAGACGTAGGTGGAAGAAAAGCCGAAGATGAAGGGAGGAGGGAGGATAGAAACACACGAAAGAATCTTCATTGGATGTCGATACGCTTTCCGGTTGACTGAAGGAGTCTAGAAAAAAAACCCGGAGCTTCCGGTTAGACACACAATTCGAAATATATAACATTCAAGGTACCAGTTTTCCCATTGGAAAATCCTTAAATCCTACGGACTCTACGTGACGAAATGGAAATTGGGCGAGTTTATGGCCAATTTTCCTCCCTATACATCCCTCCATCCATACTTCGTATCTTCAAGCTTTTACCATCAACCCTTAACATCCTTTCGGGTTTCACGTACGCTCCTCATTCTTTCTCAGACAGAAAACTATGGACCAATCCGAAGGATGCTGCGTGACTTCCTGACTTAATATATTGTTACTCGACATTAATTTTTTCATATTTTACATACATCCCCTACGACGAAGGGATGACGATTCAACGTTCTGCTCTTTTTTTTCGTCTTCCACCCCCTGCTCAGGTGGTGGATTTTCGATAGACACGCAGGCAATTGAGAATTGCCAGGTCGACGACAGGGAAGCGATGCATACCCAGTTCTAATTTTTCCCCAGGGGTAAGTCGTGGGAACACGGGGGAGGTAACCACCCCGCAGAGGAGAGGGTTGATAGAGATGATTGAATATCGCGGAGAGGGTTCGGCGCGAAGGGTTGGAGGGAAGGCAGGTGGAGGCGAGGCAGAAGGGCTGCAAATCGGCAGGAGACTGGAGCTTATCGGAATGACGTATAGACGCCATAAATAAGCTGACTAATTACGCGATCTCCATCAGTATCCTGGGATTTATCGAGCTGGCATTCGTCAAGCCGTGAAATTTCAACTGGGCCTCTCGTCGGCTAATTCGACGAGAAGATACCTCTAGCTACCCTCCACATCCGCCAGGCATCGCCACAAGCCAACCGGGAAATCTGTATTAATTGAAGCCAGCAATCTGTCCTCGGAGGATACCCCATTCAAATGATCCACCACAGACATTCCAAAGATTCACGAGAGACTCTTCCTGGTCCATCCCCAAGAGTCCTGGCAATGATGCAGTCATAATTACTTCAACGAATGATCAGTCTAATGCGAAAAAATTCTCAAACCACCCAAACTTCCGATTCCCGCTCTCGTAGCTACGCTGCGCGTAGAATCAAAAGAGAAAAAAGAAAGAATAAAAAAGAGAACATCCCCTGGGAATAAACGAAGTGGTAAAATAAAAGAGGGATGAAGCTCATAAGAAACTGGGTAACAGTGAGATACCGATTTGTCGAGTACCCCGGAGACGTCATTGGATAGATCCAGGACTTTCGATTAAATTCTCGACTGTATCCCGAAGGATAAGCGGTCGGGAGTGATGGCAGTGATAGGGGTGGTGATGGTAGGGATAGGGGGTGGAGGTGGTAGTAGTCGTGTAAGAAATCCGTATTAATTGCCCTCATTAATTTACAGGGCTGAGGGGCCACGTCCGAACTGCAAATCCTAGATTTGCTATTGGTACAAAATGTTGACAGATGTTAAGGGGGTAGCAGGTGTCCGGACAAAACAGGCCAGGCGCCGCTTCATCCCCAGTAACGTCGACGGGATGGGATAACTGCGTATATACCCTCGTATACTCTACACATAGTATACACGTAAACACGCAGACGGATGAACATAGTTACGTAACAGTCTTCTTACCCCCTCCCTCGCCCTTTCTCACCCTCTACTATATGTATATGTATCTTAGCTTGCCGAATGGCCTTGGCCAAGAGCCCCTAAATAATTGTCCGAAATTGCAGTAGTAAGACATAAACCCGAATAGACCAGACGTCTTAAACGTTCCAGACACATCAGCCCTCGTTGCCGTTCTAACCCTAATACCAATCCGTGCTTTTGGTGTACGTCTTTTTGCCACCCTTTGGATGGCCGCATGTGTCCATATACATATATATAGCTATACGTAGATACCAGAAGGGCTGAAATGTCGACAGAAACACCAGATCAAGTTACCCTCAGTCTATTCTTTGGCATCGACGTTTAGTTTCGTCCCCTGATTTTTTCATCCGCGTCACTTCCTTTGCCTACTCGGGGGGGGGGGGGGGGGGGGGGGGGGGGGG
>JARQST010000285.1:306339-506071 GCA_030142225.1 Pachycephus smyrnensis | reverse complement strand
CCGGGGCCAACCCCCCCCCCCCCCCCCCCCCCCGCCACCACTTCCGTTCCATCCTTTCTATTCTAGCCTCCATCTACGAACAAGGAGACGATTTCCTTTCCGCACCACTGTGCTTAATCGACGATCGTTTTTCATAAATTTCAACCCCTCCCTGAACCCTACAACCCCCGACCATCCACTCGGCTACATACAATCCAACCTTCAACCTTCAAGTTTTCTACAGACACGCACCCTTCCCATACATAAACACACACACAGACATACGTGCCTCTCACAACCCCTTTTCATCAGGCCAGTCAATACGATATGTCCCACCTTTCCATGCCTAACGGGGGGTGCGTTTTTCACAACTTCTCAATAATCCCTAGACGTTCCCCAACCCTCAGAAGAAGGGGTAAGTACGGCTCTCAAGGGATCCACGCCAAGTATATTCTTTTCTGATATATATATATGTATATATCTCAAGCGCGCAGCCCGACACTTACGTTGATCTTATGCTCCCTCAAGGGAGAAATTCTCACGTTTAAGCGTAAAGGATCGCGTACGACATAAATGGCACATACGTAACTCGATAAATGGCGTAATGCAGCATGCAGGGGTATACGCGGTGTGAAGGAGTTGAGAACCTCGAGGTGGAAAATCGCGGGCAAACACAGGTGGCAGGGAAGGGTACATATGTAGGTACGAGTGGTACATAGATATACCTATATAAGGAAGCTGCACCCTGAACACTCATGGGGTCCGAGTGTCGTCATGAAATTCCGGGATCGGGATGGTGCTCAGACCACCATTGGACAATGGAGCTACTCCACTATCCAGCGCCATTATCCGCCTCACGCGTGTATGACAACCCCATGAATTATGCAGCGCAATGTAGACGGATATACGGCAGGAGGATCAAGAGAAGAAGGGAGGAGGAGGAGGAGGAGGAAGAAGAGTAGAACGTGCCAAATCCGATGCAGTCGGGCGAACGGAGTGAAAGAGATATCCAGAAATGGGTGCCGAGGCCAAAGGTCAAAGGGCGTATAACATAAGGTACAGGTGTCCAGCATTCGGAGGGTTGACGCCGAAGTGGTAACCTCCTTCTGCCATCCGAATATATATATATATAAACTGACAAAGTGGATGCACGAAGTGGAGGTCACCTGTTTTGGTTAGTAAGCGTCCGGCGTGCGTACGTTGTCCCATTACCGATAATAGCACTTGAAGACACATTGTTTACGTTTCCGGGATTCACGAGCGGCGTATTTCCGCTTTCCCCGATACACACGTCACATCCGCCCCCCACTCCGATACCTCTATTGCTCTATCAATTGCCCGCCATGTATATGCGCTTCACGGCTCTGTCTCTTTCTCTCTCTAAATCAGCCTCTCTGGTCCACACGGTTATAGGATATATATCGATACGTCGACTCCACATTAGGATTCTTCCTGGCGCTTCCTATCTATCCGTTCGACATAGTTCGTGGTCAACTCATCAGATCGAGGCGTCAATTCGCCTGTCAAAGAATGTCCGATTTTTCAATGAACGACAGAGCGCACTGGTCGCGACCTCCTGGGTGATAGTGATAGTCGAGAAGTGGGAGGTCGCAAGGTCGCGACGACTACTCTTGAGAACGGGACCAAATTGAAATACGAGTGGTTCCGTGGCGATAAGGCGTTTTAGGAAGAGCGGAAGTGGCCGCGCAAGGGCCGCATACTTATGGCCAACTTAGGAATAAGGAATATGAAAGTTGCGTGAAGGAAGTGGGTTGGGTGAGCCGTGCTTTCAGGGTACGAGAGGGCAGGGGGGAGGCTGGAGACAGGAGGGAAGGGTAGAGAGACAGCGGGACTAGCTACTGCACGGAGAGAGAAAGAATGAGAGAAGGGGAGAGAGTGTGATAGAGAAGATAGAGCGTAGGAGAGAGCGCAGGAATGAAAGAGAAAAAGAAGGAAGTGACGAAAGAGTGGAGGTGAAAGCGCCCTCTGGAAAAGTAATATAAGTTCTCACTCGCTTGTCCGCGTTTTCTCTCTTTCGGCTTGCGTGTTTGCGCTCTCCTCTCCACCACTTGCTTTATCCCTCTCTCTCTCTCTCTTTTACTCCCTTATTTCTCATGGCTATACGTACGCAGATATGGCTACGTCTCTCGTCTTACGCTACCTTTTGCCTGCACGCAGACATCTTCTGCCTACATTCGCCACGGCGAACGTACGAATTGTGCGCTTCTGAAAATATTATGCAGACCGCCGCGAAATGGAATTGGGACGAATATATCTCTCTTGGCTGTTTAAAGAACGTGCCGCCGCGAGCGCCTCTCGCGAATAACATAGAAAACTAAGACAAGTATTCTGGGCCCACTTTTCACTTCTGTATTCCAATTGCGAAATCCAATGGCGCTTTCGGCATTGCATTGGTGCTTTTCGAATTAATATAGTCGACTCGTCCGATGCTCGAATAAAACTTCGTGCGATATAGATATAATCGATACCGAAGTATACTGACTATGGTCAACGCCAAAATCGACAGGCAGAGCCGATTAGGGTCCACTCGAGGAAGTTTCGGCACGACCGTTAAACCCACGTAAAGCTTATGCATTCATATAGAAATGTAAATGGACGAAAAGCAAGCAGTATTCCATAAGCACGGGAAACCGGTTGGGGAGCGTTCATTTTCACAAAGTTCATAATGCCAATCGGATTCTACAAAGCTATCTCGAAAATCGGTGTGTACGCATGCCTGATGTGCTCGCAGCTATTTGAACAGAGATTAACGTTACACAGTCTGAATTTTAACCACTCGAAGTGTAATGGTCAGCAGCCATACAATAATTATATATATATATATTATTATATAATATTTATTATATACAGGGTGTCCCATTTCAAGCGATACACCAAAATTTCACGGAAATTAAGCGAGATATAAAAAAATGTTTCAAACAAAAGTTCTTTCGTTTCGAGGGAGAAATGAGATAGCGCTGTCAGTTTGACCGTGGATGACGACACGAAGGTCACGACAAGGTCACTTCGTTTCATTTTTCCAAATAAAAACCTATATTCTTTTATTCTACGTTCTTGCAGCTGACTTCGAGCCGTTTCCAAAGCACCGATTACGAATGATTTACCAATCACTTTAGCAAATATTAAACAGGGCATTACAGATGCTTATGGAAGTATCGATAAGGATAGTCTATTAAATTTTCAACAATATTTCGTTAAACGTATTGGAAAGTGTATCGAAGTTGATGCTCGTCACTTTGACCATGTAACGTAACAATAAAATAAATTGCATTGAATTTCGTAAGAATTATTTAATTTGTATCTGTCAATTTTTAAAATGATATGAATTCTCTGTATCTTTTACCACATGTTAGCTATCCTTTCGTTATCACTTCTACGCGCGCGCGCGCGTTCTCGCTGTAAAATGCACACACGACGCACAAAAAGGGACTTCTGATTGAATTCATTATCTCTGATGCCTGATGACACCCGCCGATCAAAACGAAAAATCATTCATAACCAGTACTTTGGAAATGGCTCGAAATCATCCACAGTGACTCCCCCAGTAAATGGACGTGTTCACGTATATTATAACTATATATAGTGATTTTAACACAGGTATCCATTTATTATTACATACAAACATTATTCTTTTATATCTCGTTTAATTTCCGAGAAATTTTGGTCTACCACTTGAAACGGGACACCTGTATATGTATTATAAAAAAAATCCAAAAATAAAGAGATATATAACAACGGCAAACAACCCGCTAGAAAACTGACCAATACGAGCGGCGCGGCTGTATTTTAGCGGCGGAACGATTAACAGCGTGGGTAGAATTAGTAAAAAAGTGCACATCTCTGTTCTCCGCGTTGTATCGCGAAATATTTGACTGTCTAGCGAAATACAAAATGGAGGGTAAAGCTCTGCCATTCCGCCACTCTGCCGCTCCGTCGCACTCACGCACGCGGCCTATTTTCCACGAGTTTTTCCGTTTGGGCTCGAGCGACTTCCGGCCGGAATGGCAGCGCGCTGGGCTTCGTACGGAATGGCCGCCACCCACTTCAGGCAGGCCTCGAGCACTCGAAGGCCAACGAGCCATGAAGCGCGATTAAAACTTTAAAGTGGCCACGCCGAATGACTGCGTCGACGCTTCGCGTTTTAACGTCGATTTGCGAGAATAACCGTCACCATCGGCCGTCATCGTCGACGCCGCGGTGCGTGTTGTTCCGAGCCGCTGAGGATCGTCACGAGGATCGAAACAGAAAATTGCTCGACGACGACCATTGAGTACGTCCAATAAATATCTATCATCGATTATGTAATAGTATACACGAAATTGCACGATTCGACGGACGCAAGGTGTCGCAGCCATGTATTTATAGATATCCGCGCGAAACACAATGGCGTAGTGTTATGTTGTTAGGGAGGTTTGTAGGTATACATTACCCTCCTTTTCCCTCCGCTCACCCTCCCCCCCTCGCCATAGAATCCCGAGCATTCAGCTTAGAAAAGTAGCTCGACGTCATCAAACAAGAACGAATGACCAAACGTTTGCATCAATCTCACTTGTCTAGACAGAATCGATAACCTACAAATCCACATCCCAGCCTAACCTAACCTAACCGTCAATCGAGCCAGTCCAAGCATAACTGCAGGTCATTGTGGCAAAATCATACGTCCGATAAAAAAAAGTGTATAAACATTAATTCGAATACGAACTGCTGTCACCCTATATAAGCTGTATCATACTTGTATACGAATAGTATTCAAAGCATAGCCAGAGTCGGTCGGCTACGTATATCCCGTACAGCCCTGTAATATACCTATAGTGTAACACGGAGATAGGCGCAGTAGTCACAGCCGTTACGAACCAGCCAATCGGCATCCCCGTTAAACCAGATTCAACGGTAAAATCAGAAGGCACGGGCTCTACTCCTGGCACTACGCCATCTAAATATAAGTGATAAGGTTGGCTGGAACGGGAAAAAAATAAAAAAAATAAATAAATAAAAGAAACGTTGCACTACGCGAGAGACACGCGACAAGCCGACGATAAGAGCGCGCAACTATTCGTACTACTAGGAATATGAGAAAGGCCGTGGTAAAAGTATCGTTAAATCGGCAAACGCTATTGTGACATGACCGACGAACGTAACTCAAAAAATTAGTGTAACATTACTTTCGTGATGGAAAATCTGGAGGGGGTAGGGAAGGGGGGGGAGTGGTCTGGTGACAATAACGTTTATCGTTGCGCAACACGCTTCGCGACCATAACGTGAATCCTGGTGTAGCTGTTCGATCGCGAGACTGCGATTCTGATTTATATCTACATGCCTATTCTAGGAAGGGGCTATGGGTAAAAAAAAGGATCTATTAGGGAATTACGTCAGTAGGTACGTACCTGAGCAGCTACTTATAGCAGCGCAAGTGGAGATCGTATACTCGGATTATTACGAAAAACTCGGAAGAAACGCTCATTCGTGTCGACGATAAATCAAACGTTATCGATCTCGCTCGAATACTCACGAAATATATGGGTTTCGCAACGTTTCCACCAGAGCCCTAATCGTCGTACCCGATCGCTTGACTGATGGCTACTTCGAAGTCTCTAATTATCCGATTGCAATTTTGCGTCGAAAAAATGCGTGACACGGTGGCAACGAAGAATTCTTAAAAGGACCTCTTACAGTCCTCTTACAGCGACGTAGTCAAATATTGAGGATGACTCTAATCAGACTGAGATGCTGGAGAGTAGACGCAGCTGTGAGTTTAAGGGGATTTTAAAACTGCGAAAGAAGCCTGAGAATTCAAGCGAAGAGAGTTTAAGGATGCATTCACAAAAATTTCTATACGTTTCATTTGGTAGCAGTGAAGAAAAAAAAAAATGTCAAGAGGACGTTAAGTAACTTCAACATCTGAAAGACCCTCCTTGCTTTTCGCGTAATCCATCCCTTTTCCGTAAGCGTCTAGGGAAGACGTCATAGCCCGTAAAAACTAAGGCCCACTGTCTTTTACGCTTCCCAATTCGTAGAGGATTACACGAGGAGATTCTCAAGAAACTCCGTGAATATATATCGCGGCCATTGTTGTTATTGGCCAGCGCGAAATGTTTGCCTCCGCAGGACGCATCGACGGCTTTAATTTGCCCCGTGCTTTTTTAGGTCCACTGGCAGGATTCCAGAAGGTCCCGTTCGTCCCTTTGCCATGGCCTCTATACACTCTCTTAGGAGACCCTTCCACGCACCCGCCACGTCACCTCCCGGGGCTACGGCCCTGCCAGCCCGCTGGGATCTTTATATTAAATACGTTTCTCCATCTGGCGACGCGACCTGACACTGTCGTTTCATAAAAAGAAGCTGCACGGCAACGAGAAGACGGCAGAGCGATATAAGGGGTGGGTGAAAAATGTTTTTGAAAAGATATAAAATAAAGCAAGAGCCGGGGGTACCGAGTGAAATAAAATCTACTTTCTCTTTGTATCGTCACGTAGATCCCTACTGTGCTACACTGACAATCTTCAACCTCGGAATGCGATATTACGTAATGACGTCAGTCAATATATCTTTAACGAAAGAAGAAGAGTACACAGTTGGAAGTATTATTTTTTTTCGATCGATAATAACAACGGTACTCAGGGTAGTCTTAGGAGAACAATGAAAAATCAACTTTTACAATGCGTCGCAACGCTTACGCCTCAGGATTTTTCTGTCGGGTAACAATGAAGAAACAGAATGATTTTCACGAGGTTAATGAACCGTGTTGTTGCTTCGACCTAAAATGAACACAAAAAGACATCTCCTTTGTAGATGGAACAGTAACGTGACGTTGTGTCTTTAGAAAAAGAAATCCAGACATAAACTGCTCGTATAAAGTATCGCGCAAGATCGTACAAGAGTAATACAATGGTGAAGACTAGTAATAATACTACTAGTAGTAACGGTATAGTACAGTCTATTGTTGCAAATGAAGTATTCCTGCAAAGGACATCCTATATCCAGAACCAAGACCAGAAGTACCTTTCGTCCAAGAGATCTCAAGGACCAAAGTAAATTACTACAGGAGGAAATCCTTGAGCGACGCCTGGCGTCGCGACGCTCTGCTCTACCGACCTGAAATTGCTGTCTCCTCATACAGCTCACGTACAAAGGCACACGCCTGTACCTAGGCAATCTATATTTTCATATGCCTTTGTGCGCTTAAGATCCTAGACCGATTTCTTCTTCGACGTCTCTTTCTAGTCTCTATCAGGCTATACAGCTGCAGTCAGGTAAATAACTAGATACACCTAGGGCCATGGGAAGATCCTGTGTGTAGACATAGAATATATATGTATATGCTTCTCTCTCTAGAGTAAAGCAAGTCGCTCCAGTAGCACAGAAAGAGCAAAGCTAGCAAGGTTAGTTCACATGATCCCAAGTGGAGTTTCGATCTCGTGTTACTCCTCTTCGTTCGGCGAGCCGAATCACTGATGGGAAATAAGCTGAAATCGTTTCTCAGTACGATACCGGAAGTGGAATGGTCGCTCGAGGAAGATTCAATCCGGTCCGCGTCAGCTCCCACTGCAAGAATCGTAAGGACTTTCCGAGTCCTCGCACCGCTTTACATTATATATATACAATTCTGCAGATATATATATATATAATATATATCGACCACTTCCGATACCCAAAGGATCTTCTCGACTTTTACGATATCCTTTAAAAATGGTGTCGACAGTAGAGACAGTTATAACCGTAAGATTTATCTTGTTGCCTATCAGGACGTCTCTATCGTCCTAGCTACTACGTATTTCTATATATAGATTTTTGTAGTAAGTGGATTCAGCCAGTCAGCTAGCCAGCAGGTGCATCGTCTAGGTGCATCCTGGTATACGTTAGTAACCTATAGCAGCTCCTGGATTTAGCAGATGGAACGAAGCACGACGTCGACGCGCTACCCTTACCGAAATTCAATTTAACGGACGTCACTTCGCGTTCTACGAGATATGGCAGGATTTTCAAGAAGTCGAGATGATGTCCTGACATGGGGAGGATGCACGCGTCTTTACCACCCCGTAGCCTGTATATACACAATACTCTGTATGCATCCACGAATGCATTGTCGATATCCTGGGTACGAGATATCGTTATAGAGGTCGTCCTGACTGGAACCACTCTCGCGTCGAAGTCTCCTTGACAGTTATAAGACGCCTCGTTTGTACTTGTCGTCGCGGCAGGATTGGGCCTAAGCCGTGGATGCATCGAGCGATTTTCGCCACGAGCAAAAATCGCGTAAGGGGTGCGGAAGGTGTTGGTGACCTGCAGGATGGCCGAGGATAAGACCTTACTTGATTTATGAGAATATACGGAATATCGAATGTGTCCTGGTTAAGAAGAATAGGTCCTTGTGATGCTTTATTGGTAACGACGAGAACGGCAGTTCTTGGCGGTTCCTGAAAATACCCTTGGATACCTAGAATAAGTAAGTAAATATGCAACGACAGTATAAGGTAAAAACGTAACGTTCTATCGATCCTTGGAAAAGAATGAGAAAAATAGATACCTCGGACCGATTGCATGAAAATGCAGTGATTTGAATATTCGCAAGAAAATACTCCTTACACTGCCTTTTTATATATCAATTTTCTCAAAGGCAAGTGGTTGGGGTACTTGAGAGCATCTTCTGGTACCACGTACTGACTGTTCTTTCTTAGCCATTGTCAATGAGTCCGCAGGGTGGGTTGCAGTGCACTCGACTAGCTGGTATCAGGTCCTCGAAGAAGACACAGAGAATGAAGGTGAGGGCTCGTGTGCTTTTAAAGTCAAAGGAGAATCTTAGAAAGGTAAAATAGACAGAGGGTGGGTATGTGTGCCTGTATCCGCTGGTCAATCGAATTCGTGAGGTCATCCGTGAGGACTCTCGACTCGTGGGGCCGTGAAATATCAGCAGGACGTAATAGCCGTGCGCTCGAGTAAAAGTTAACAGGAGAGACAGAGGGTTGCAAGAAGCGTTAGGGGGTGGGGTAAGAAAAACTAGGAAACGGCTAGGTCGACAACAGTGGATGCCTAGCTTCCTGGTCCCGTCCGGAATTCTCTGCCATGGGGGCGAAGTCCCCACGTTCACGGGACGTGTTCCAACTTCATCCCTTTTAGAGTTTCCGAACTCCTCCGGAAGTGGGCTTCGCCCATTACAACAGGGTTAGGGTAAGAGGTTGAAGGTGAAGCTATGGCTAAGGGTGAGTCCGAGGTCTTAGGGCGAGGGTGAGACTGAAGCTAAGAACGTTGAGAAGGTTGAGGACTAGACCTCTTAACCCACCCCTTTAATGCCTCCTGATAGATATATCTATAACTAACTATATATACCCATGTATACCCTTAGATATAGATCCTCAAGTCCTCGTACTCCAATCATAAGTCCTCGCAATATGGCGTCCTAATGGCAAGAAGGCCATGTGCCACGGAAGTTTAAGCTCCTTGGAAAACTGCGATTGCCGCCGAATTCTTCTACGAGCGTGGAGAAAGAAATGGGTATAACTCGTAGAGGGATACTAGCGGGAGGGTGCCTTCAGGAATGTTGGAATGGTAGAGTGTCGGATCCGTCGGAACGGCGAGATTTACTTGATTCAACTTTCGGAATCACGTTCAATGCATCAGTCGAGGGCCTGACTTTCTCTCCTGCGAGACTATCACGTTCCTGGCAGTGGGTCAGGAGTGCCTTGAGTCGTTCCGAGTCTACAGAGCGAGAGGATTCAAAATGGAGACCGATGCGAGCTTTCGAGGTCGATCTAAAAATTTGAAGAGAGAAGAAAATCCAGAAGAATCAAAGGATACGGGAATGCGAAGACGCAACCCTTTAACCGCCTGTACCTCGACGAAGACATTCCGGACTCCTAAAGCATCCGGTATCCTCTCTGCGTTATTTATGACCGGAGCACCGCAATACGACGGCAGCCATAGAGCGAACGAAAAGTTTCATAAAAAATTAAACGATCCGCAGGGAAGATTTACTGTAGCCCCCATAATAAAAGCGTCGCCTTTAGCAGGCTGGGCGTCGACCTCAAAAATTCCTAACCTCTAAACTCGTATTCCGTAAGAGCGTTGTTCCTCCTGGTATCTATCGAGGTCATGCCACTGCCAGCGGCAACAACGCTGCGGCCGAGTCATGAAATTTTATAGAATCACCGCAGGGAGCTCGCACACCGTAAACGTAACGCATTCGCACGTTTTCAAAACTCATACCCAGCCGCCTCGGCAGCCACGTACAACAGTGTCAATGACGTCACGCTATAGTTATACCTACCGCCCTTGTTTCCGCTTCGCGAATATCAACGCACACCCTTTTATACTATCAACCTCGTTTCCTGCCATTTCAACGTTCACGGAATCCGCCAGCCATGGGGTTATATAGGATACACCTAGAAAGCCTCCACGAGGTCTCCGTTACGAATGACGCAGAGCGAAATGAAATTTTCCAATTCCCCACCTAACCTATATCAAACAGCTATTGCTTAGAACAAAAGAAAAGTTGAGATCAAATACATCCAGTATACAATACATAACGACCTTAATTTACCTGCAATTAATAAATCGTTCAGTAATTTCCAAGACGCGGATGAAACGGATGAAGCTCGCTTAACCGAGAGACCCGTAAATGAGACGTGACTAATTAAGAGTAATCTTACCTAATTTTACGGCGGGCACTGGAGTGGTACTGGCAGCGTACGCGACCTCGGTACTTAGTCCCAGAAGGAGCAGGACACTCCACATGTTTCTTGGCTCTATATTAGTTTCACCAAGGTGTCCTTTCACGTCCTTCGGCGTTTTTTCTTTTTCCTTTTTATTCTTTATCCTAATCAAAATTCACCAAACGTACGTGAGTCATCCAGATGAATGTATATCCTTTGAATAACGTATGGGAAGTCTCCGGGTTACCTCCTGCACTGTTGCAACCTCTGTCATATCTTTCCTCGAGGACCTCCAACTCCTGAAACTCTCGTGCCCTTCCTGTCGAGGTCAACAGGAAAAGAGGCCTTATCTATTTATGAGGACGCAACGAGTGATTTATCGTTCCATCAGCCAACTCGATTTATTCGCAGGCGTCTTGGGCCTTCGGGAAGCACAGCACAACACCACACCAGACGAACCTAACCTCACCTTTATCCAATAACGTTTTATCCGTAGCAATCTGACCAAATCGTTAATCAATTGAAGTGCCGTGTGGAGTGCGTATACCGACCATAATCCCAGATACTAAAAATCACACTACTCATTCTACACTTCTGTCCATTTCTTCTACCGGTCGTTTCACTTTCAGTCTTCCACGCGCGCACTGTCCTCGCGTAAGATTTCTTTTTCGCTAGTTAATTCCAGAGCATTAAGATGGCGGCGGGTTAGCGAGACTCAGGTAAGGAGGGAAGATATGAATTGAAATGAATATGAAAAGGAGGATCTTAGTGACCTCATGATATGCTGCGACTTGGCGTCCTCGTGAATCCGATAACTTCTTTGACAGCCATTGCAATATTATAATGCACGCTTTTCGTTCTATTTCCCTTCCTAATTTTCTGGGGACGCATTAACGGCTCGCCTCGTCCACGCGGCGACGGTACTATGTGTTTTGCCGTTAATTAAACTTTAATTAAACCCTCTCCTCCCACTCTCTCAAATTTATCTTCCTACTTTTTCTCTCTCTGATCTTCTTTTTTCCCTCCTTTTCGTTTTCGTCTCTTTGTTTACGCTACGTTTATTAAAGTTCAGAATCGAAAGCAGGAATGGAAACTTTACTTTTTTCCTTTTCTTGCTTTATTCTCTTTCCTCTCCAGTCCTTTGTCTCTACTTTTCTTGACTTTTATCTGTCTCCTTCTCTTCCTACGAACTGCTGTACCTTCTTTTTCTTACGGAACCATAAAACACACTCTGTCACTTATCATTACACCAACACTACGTCTTTTTAACACAACGTTGTACTAGACACGGTCACTAATAAATCACAAGATCTTTGATCCATTATGAATCCTGACCACCTGGCACCTTACGATTTGCACCTTTAGAGCTTTTTCAATTATTACACCGTTATCGGCTACCTCGGGATCTATTTGTTTTTTTATCTGTTATTCATTTGATTCCTTTAGGATTATCTGTTTGCTCGTTTTACCGCTTCTGTCTCATTCGTATTCATTCCTTCTTAACCACCACCACCTAGCAGTGACCAGTATCTGGAGACACCCATTATAGTTTTCAGTGAAACTGCCTGATATCCCATGGGATAGTGAAAATACCATGCGAACCTTTCAGTACACTTGGGACCCGGAGAATTGGCCTATGCCAAGTTCAGAAGGTCAACTCCTGTAAAAGTTTCCTAAAAATTACACGTCACTCCTCTCCGATTTCCGGTTCGATCAGTTCAAAGCCTCCAACGATCAGTCTCATACCTGCCACGTGCTCATAACGCGAGATAAATATATATATATTTTTTTTTCAAAAATCGTAATGGCGGACTCTGAGAAAAGGAAACTCAGAAGACTCGCCGAAGATTCAAATAATTCCCATTGTACTTTTGGCAATGGATTATACTTGAGGGATGTAGTGATTCCTGCACGAGCGTGCGCCCGGTCTGGTGCGTCCCGACGCGCCGCGTCTACGTGGTCTTCGGCCGACGGCGAACGGCACACTGACGGGAAGATAACCAAACGGCGCCGCGACGAACGCGCACCCTGTAACCCTCGTAGGCCGCCGGCTGCTGGCAGAGCCAGAGGGTTGTGTTAGCACGAGAGGAAGCTAGGTGTTTGTCCTACGTAAGGGCGCATACTCAAGTGATTCCAGTGAAGAGGCTTGGGGGTGCACGCACCCCTACCACCTACTGCCACGTACCAAACTCGCACTCACTTCTGTACGAGAGAATTTCGCGCTAATCGCGTGGCAGATATCGTTAGCTTGACTTTCTCAATGTCAGGGCGGAGTTCTACGAATGGGGCGTCCAAAATGTCACAGAATGAATGCGTGTCGGAATGAACGTTTGGTAGACAGCACAAGATGAATAAATTCCAAGAATAAACTATTAACCGGTTATTTTAACGCACTACTTGTTTTCCTGTTTTCTTTGCGATAAACTAAGAAAACAACCCCCTGTAGCAAAGATGCCTCGAGGGGCCGGTTACCGTCTCTCCTTCTTCTCAAACAACTAACCAAGTGTGCGGGATAACTTTCATCCACTCGGCAGGGGTAGTTTTGCCTATCGATGAAAGTTATAATACACGTAACACGGTGGGGGGATGATTGTAACTCGGTAAGGATAGGTTACGCGCGCGCCAACCCTCACCATTTCCCACGGGTAATGATTACGTTGCTCCAGATCTCGCGGCGTTAAACGCCGCGACGCTTTGCAACCGGCTGCATATTTATTATTAAGAGATCCTCGCGAAAGATTAACCCTACCTCGATTAAGCCGCAGCTTAGGGCTGACCTCTCGCACCCTACACAACTATTTCTCTGTAGGAACCAACCCCCCCCCCCCCCCCCTCTTCACGCGCAGCCCTGATTCACACAACACTATACTCCTTACCCGATTTTTATGAAGGGTCGAAGGTTCAATGGGGCTGCGTGCAAACAGGTTCGGGACTTGTCACTCTGATCCTTCTCGACACTCGTCACGATCAATCTCACTGCTGATAACGCGCGAGATTGATATGCGGATAGAAAAGTGTCTACGGCAATTCCGGATGTGATATTTCTGTGTTGGGCGCGTGTTATCAGGTCTTTCAAACCCTCCGTCGGCAGACAGAGGGTGGAAAATATCATCGCATCCTGAGTCACTGTAATGGGGCGTTTTTAACCGGTGCATTTCGCTCTATGCAAACGTAATTAATGACTTACCGGCTTGAACTGCGTATAAGACGATATCGCTGGTGTCATATTCTCTTGATTAATTGCACTGCTATTTCTTTGTTTCACTTTCAAAGGTTTTCTATTGCGTATAATAGTTCTAAATTAAGTTTGCAATGTCGAGATAATTATTTTATAACCTTAAAAGAAATGCGTTTCTAGACACGAAAAACGATAGTCAGGACTCGAACCACATTTTGTTCGAATGCCTGCAGACAAGACTTTTTCCTGCCTTATCAGTTGCGAGTGGCGACCGTAGAGGTCGGTAGTTGTCAGGGGCGATTGTACTTCTGCAGTATCAACCAGCTGCTGACGCCGTTGTCTTCTTCAAGGAAGTAAAGCCAAGAGGATTGTATAATAAAAAAGACACGAACCGGCGCTAAAGCAGAGCGGAACGAGTTCAGGAAAGGTAATTAAAAATTACAAAACTGTTTATTTCATTATGTATATCGAGTTAGTGAAAAGCGAGCTGTTACCCGGGAAATATCAGGGAGAGACATTCTACAACTTTGAAAAGTATTTAAAGCAGAAAATCGAGTATCTCGCCAAGATATCTTCTTAACTGTAAACTCTCGTTATTCGAACTACTCGGGGATGTCCTCGCAGTTATAGTCGTCCTTTCTTCGAGCGAACAAGAGTGCCACGGTGAAAACAATAAATACTCCTCACGAGGTAATTTTAGAAGGTACTTCGAAACAGGTTACGATATCGTCCTTCTCCGTGAGTGCATAGTGTACGACAAGGGACACCTGCAACAAGAATAATCGTTATCGACTACTGACAAATCTTTGAAATTTCCGTCGTCATTGTTTTCGCAATACGCGAAATAAGTTTTACAGATAATAAATCGGAAACTGTTCCTTCTCAATTTTCTTATTAGCTCTCAATTTTCTGCCAATCTCGCCTCCACTTTTCTCCCATTTACCAATTGAAATCGGTTAAAGTGTCGCTGGATATTCTTGCAGGAAAAACAACAAAAATGGGGCAACAGAGGAGGGGGGGGGGGGGGGGAGACGATGGCAAAGAAAGATATCAATAGTAAAGACCATGTGAATTGTCAGTCACTGGACTTTTTGAAAAGCACGAAAGTACGTCCGTTTGATAATAGAGAGAGATATAAAATGTCAAAGTCACATCATGGTAGTTTACGTCAGTAACAGACACCGGTAGAAGTAGGGTTAATTGTCACTGGCAGCTTCGATTGCCTTTTATCTCAAATTTATCGAGGCGCGATGAATCTTTTATTCCCAGTAATCAGATTCGACGCTTGCCTCGAATCAGGATAAAAATAAGTGCCAAACCTGATGCGGGTCTCTATAGTTCTCCCGAATCATCGTTTTTACGAAAATTCACATTTCTGAATGGCTAACTTCCCACGTCGTTATTACCCCGAAAAATCAGCTTCCCGAATACGGACATTTTCCCGAATGCGCGTGAAGTTGGTCATGCGGGAATGTGAATTTTCGGGAAAACGATGATTCGGGAATGTAATCATTTGGGAAAACGATAGGAACCCGCCTGATACAGAAAAGAGTGAAGGGAAAACAAAAGAAAAAGAATGATTCGTTACTGCTGATGGTAAGCAAGGGAAACGACAGGCACCTCGTTGACGTTTTGTATCGACCTGTACACGCGAGGCATCAGTCCTTGAACTTCCACGTCCTCGTTAATTAACCATTATTTACCGGAATATCGGTCATCGTTAAAACGTTTTATATTAAATAAAACTGTACTTTCTCTTCAGCCATTCGTACCTTAGGATAAAGATCCAAAATAGGAAACTCGTTCCTGTATATATACGTTGTGTCCTTCTTCAGAGGACAACCGGCTTTACTTCCGTCAGCGCTGAATATATTCGGACAAGCGTTGGCGCCATCGACGCCGACAAACGGAAGTGGAATTCCGAGGATTTTCGCGTGAACGGAAGTGGTCAGAGTCTCCACGTCCCTGTTCGGTATGAATTTCTGCTCGATACCGATCTTGGTTCTCTTCTTGAGCTTGCACGGGGGACTGTTGCAGCCAGTTATCTGGACCTGATTGGAATCTTCGTAGAGTTTACCTGAAAATGGAAAAAAAAAAAGAAATCAATTATAGATTACTAAATCTTCATAATCCTTCTTTTTATCCTTTACAGCCTCTTTCATCTCGACGAGATTTCTATAGAGCACGGCACGAAGCAGTACAATTACATTTGAGCTTTCAAAAGATGGACTCCGGGGGTACCTTAACGGAAAATTGAAAATACCACAGGTAATCCTCTGCTGGATTTCCACGAGAAATTAGAATAACCTTTACTCTCGTTTCAGGATAATTGATATGATAACGAAAGCTCAGTGAAAAGTTAAGACAGCTAACTGAATCGAGCCTTAAGACATAAACTCGATAATTCCACGTCGATGGATTATTTCATCTTTAACGAATATTACGGTATTTATGGCGTTCCATGACGTAGCTGAGACGTCGGAATGGCGATCGCCTCCATTTTCAGTGCGCTCGGAAAATGGCGCCGTAAAAGCCGCAAAGCCACCGGGAATAAGACGCTTTACGGTGGCGCAGAACGCTGTGATGGCACAACTCGTGCTCCGACTCGATTGCAATTTGCAATATTGCGAATAAGGGCGCGAGCATAGTGTATAACTACATATCGTCCGAGAATATTTGCTTACCACGCGTACGAAATGGCCAGCACAAATGTAGCCTTCTGCAAATTTCATAAACATATTCGCGTGGTTGTAACTGTTGCAATAATATATTAAAAATTTCAAACGTCACTGAGACGTACAACGAAACGTCAAAGTAATTAAGTATCAAACAATCAAACATTTACTTGGTAATGATAACTCACCAGAATTCCAGGAACGATGACGGCAATCCAATAACATTAACATAACAAATCAATAATATTATCTAATAGTATGTAAATTTACGAGATAAAAAAAATATTACGTTCATTCATTAAAATGGAAGCAGAATTAATTCAAAACAAAATCAAGTCAACCGTTTAAACTTGCCAACATTGACGTAGCTAATTATATAATACAACCTTTGGATTCTCCGACGATTACCATTTTGCGTTTTAAACGCCATCGAATTACACAATTTACCCATTTTGCATGAATTCAGTGAGCGACACTTTGTCTTCAGCCTCGCGATCAGCTCTCTTATCCATCAGTCACAACGACTACGGCAATTAAAGGAAATCATCGAGTCACGCGAAGTAAACAATCCAATCATCCGTTAGCTTTGTTTCTACGTAAAAAAAACTTCTACAATCTTCAACAAAGAATAATTATAAATGAAAACTAAGCTGTGGGAAAAGAGCGAAACCAAATAAAAAATAAAAATAATAAACCGTACAATGTCGTCAAAAGAGTGAAGAAAAACCGGTCTTAGCTCGCATATTTCTTGCATACCAGACGACCTTCGCATTTCACGTGTATTTATTTCATGTACATACATTGATGCATATGTGTTACCTTGAGTCAATGACAATGCCAATCCACCGAAATCTAGATTTGCACGCGAATTTCAATTTTTCACGTCCGACACAGTTCAGACTTCGCGAGGCAATAGTTGTATGTACAAATAAAAAACAAATATTCTTTCACTTTATATAAATATATGCATATACGTAAATGCACCTGTGCAGTATGTGCAAATTGTGTAACGACAAACGTTTTAACGCGAATACCGCAAATCTTGCCAATACTATCGATAGCGTGTATTGGATGCGACGGCAGACAAGCTGAACGCGAATATCAACGGGAGCGATTTCGCAAATTGACCAGTGAGATTTACCGTTCGGTCAGGATCCGTGAGTGTCGCGAATAAATCTGCCATTAACGAGAAGGAGGGACGTAGGGGGCGCCGAACGAGTGCGCAACCAAGGACGGATATCGAAAAGGGACGAACGCAACCGCGAATCGTGTTTAATCGCGAGCAACGCAATCGTAAACAATCATTGCCCGAACGACAAACAAAAGGCCGCACCAGCATGAACCCGATATACTATTGACCAAAATGTCGCAACGCGACTGTCGCTCAAGCGCATTGTCATCGATAAGCGTTAAACGTTCCTTAACAAAATTTCTACGCCTTCGTATATATATATATGCATTGAATTAATTAAATCTGCAAGTTTGTATAAATAAAATCGCTTTGGCTTTTTTTGCAGATTCAAAATACATCAGAAAATTGGGCAACTACTTTCGGCTGTTAATCATCGTACTGTACCAGTTCACGCGTGACGATCTTTGACCTCGACTCTCAATTTTTTCTATGCTAGTTTATTTCTGAGAAACCGGTTGTCATACTTTTGTAATCCTGTTTTTCGACGGTCACTTAAACTCCATGACGCTATTGCGCAGAGATAAGTACTATACAAATATGTATATATATTATACAAGTATGTATATACGTATACTCATGCATACATTGGGCTATTCTTGTAGCGAGTTTCTATGAAAGTGGAGCGTAGATCTCTCTACGTTAAAGCGACTCGCTCAGCAGCGTCAAGATCCTTGGCGTAAGTTTGCTTCCATGAACGCGTTACGGTATGGCTCACTGATGATATTTCTGAACCCAAGGTCCATATTGACAATTCAAACAAAGGCCAACGACTATTTATCACGTGAGGACACAGAAAAGATTGGATAATACTTGATGGTACGGTACAGGTTGAATCTTTTTCAGTTTTAAGAACACGCTACACGCCTGCGGCACATATAATGACTATATTCGAATACGGACGGACGATTTGGAAATACTCGAGTAAAAGAATGTTCAGTTAAAACAAACTTGTCGTCCATGGAATTCCTGTGAAAACGATGCATTTTCAAATATCACGTAAATAAATGTATTTCACTTTTTATGATACATTATTCAATCCCCAAACAGCAAAGACCCTGTTGAACTTATGATTTGTCTACGAACCGTTTCCACAGTGGTTCACTTGGGTCGCTGCAGCCAGGACGAGGAGCGTCGCAAGTACCAGGAACGTTTCTCTCAGCATCTTGGTGAAAGTGTTTCTAGTTTTTCCTGAACGCGAAGCGGACTGCCGTGAGAACGTAAAGGAACAGCGACTAGGGGGGTCCAATCAGGCCCAGGTCTGACTCTCGACTGTTCACGACTGTTCACGACTGTCCACGACTGTCCACCACTGCGGTCTGACCGTACCTGACAGTGAAACGGCTGTCGCTGCTGCCACGGGACAAACTTTACTTTAAATAGACACCAACTCAGGAGCATCTACGTACAGAGAATAGTCACAGTGACTGTGACTGTGATTCCTGCTGGAGAACAAGGAAACAGGGGAGGAGCTAACCACACTGTTTCCATTGTATGTGCCCCGTAGCTTCATTGTCAGTCGCATGAAATGGAAATCTCTCTGCAGAGACGTGACCTTTGACACCGACCTGGAGCTAGTCATTCGTCTGGGAAAATATTGGTATAGGTTTCAGAGTGCCCGGCGGTTTTCAGGGTCATCGAGAATCAAGAAAACTTTGCATTCGCCCTCTGACTGCTTCGTTGCTTGGGTCGTTGAGCGTGTAAATATCAAATATAGGTATGTGTACAATTGTTTCAAGAATTTGCGATAATCTCGATGCACGAGATACGTCAGTATAAAAATTCTTCTCCTGTTCTTTTAGGGGAGTCTACCGATTGACCTTTTACCTTGAACATCTCTAATGGACGCCGATGAACACAGTTAACGTACCTTCCAGTATGTATCTCTTCGCATCATTGAGGAAAATAATAACGTTGCCGCAGGTTATATCGCTGCTGTTAATGATTTTCATTGACGTCGATTGTATTCCCTGGAAAAATTGAATATTCACGGAAACGCATTTCTCATCGAAAATTACAATAAAACTCAATGGTACGCGATACACTTGTTGCCGCTATTGCGCGATACGATAATATACGAGTCATCGAATTCTGCGGCATAGTATAATTACTCTTCTCTAATTGTCTCACAAAACAGCATCGTGACGCTTGATGAGTCATGTAGTAATTATCGAGATAATTAACGGAGTCACCAGCCGTAATGATATAAAAGGGACACTGTAGTATTCAACAGTGCGACAAAAATATAGCAGAAGAGAAATAATATAATTTTACATTAAAAATCTTTAAAGTAAAATAATCATTAAGCATCCCTATTTAATTATGAACAAACACACCAACGGTTTACGTCCAATGTCCAATGCCAAGTCCTAAGTGACAGATGTCAAAATTATTATTTTCTTAGTAAACAAGGATTTCCCGTGCATGCTCTATTCTCTGTATTGTTACAATATTCGCGATGGAGTTCCTTGAATGACACATTGACTAAACAGAAAGGAAATGACAAATGGTGCAAGCATTAAGTCACTCGACGTTACAGCGACTGAAGGCGTAGTCGCAACGTAAAAAAAAACCGGTCAAGTGCGAGTCGAGCCTCGCGCGACAAGTGTTCCATACCTCCCAAAACTGGTCGAAAAAAATATAATATTATATAATATATATTTTTTTCTTTATTTTCTTTCCCAATTATTTTTGGTCAATCGATATACCATATTTCTATAAAATGTCAACTGTCCAGGTCAAATGGTTAAAAAGTTACAGGCGTGTGACAGACACCGCATTAAACCCATAAGCGTTCCGTTTTCTTCTTTCGGTACGAAACATTAATAATCATTAGAAATCGCACGAGAAACGGAATAAACGTGATTCATCATTACCACGTGTCACTATAAAAAGCGTAAAAATTAGATGGAAATTTCCACGTGCCTTTTGCGAAGTACCTCAACGGCGACGAGAGAATAAGATAACCGAATGAGGAAAAAGTCCCGAAAATACAAGAGGACACGTGGATAGAAGAACCTGAATGTAGGATCATAAAAAAATATATATGTATATAGTTTCTAACGAAGAAGAATATTTATCTATTTACAGTGGAGTCCCTCACAGGTTAAATTCTCCTACCTTACAGAAGTCCGGTAAGGTGGGGACACCTGAGCATTGTCATTGGTCACGGATATGAGAGAAGGGGAACCGCAACGGCCGTTCCGAGTACCTGATTGGTATTTCGCTTAGTTTACATGTAAGCTGTGAGAGATTCTACTGTATATAGTATACAACAAGTTTATCCACGCGCGCTGGTTATACGTTTTCCATTAAGTATATGTGCATTTATACGGATGAAAAGTAGATATAACCCGTCGTAGTTCGACGACCTCTTAACGCGACCGTAAACATTCACCTGGGGATTCTGTTTGGTAGTCGATGGCTTTTACTCATGGAAACTTTTCAAATCGAAAGGAAGAAAATACTGTACGGTCAGCATTCATAAATATATATATGAATAACACGGATGATAACAATAATAATCGCCTACATGTACACGCAAGATAACAAAGAGCGGCAACGATTGCCAATGCCAGTGCGTTTTGTCGCGTCAATGGCAACGACTGTCGCGCACCATGGTCATGGTTCTGGTGCAACAAGAAAATAGTTACCATGTTGGCCGCCAATGCGTGGCGCTGCGCCGAGTAGGTATACGCTAGCTACGGGATTAAGTCTTCTGTATATGTCACGATGTTTTTCATGCCGAAAAGGATCCGTTGACAATAGCCTAGCATTCGTTGTCGGATTTGTCGTAGTTTTTGATACTGCCTACGTAGCTGATCAACCAGGAAATTACTACCTTGTAGTAAATAATGATTACTTTCCTCTAGGCATTCGTTACGATTTGACATGATGCGTCCCTCGTTTACTATGCTAACTTGGATTCATTGCCATCCTGTACAGTAACCGTTCCTGTCCTCTTTTCTCCGTTTGGCGTCTCACTGGTTATCACGTGGATCTATCTCGCACTGAAAAGTCTCAAGGCTACTTTTCATTTGGGATCTTCCGTGAAAAACCGCAATGGATAACTTTGGCTAAGGACGACCACGCAGGCGGAATGACGAGCGTCATTGGGAAGCACGTGCGAGACATTCATAATTATTTCCAGGTAGAAAATATCGTCGGCTGTAATGTTGATATCGGCCAGGAATCTTTGACTTTTTTATTTTCGAGCTACGCAGATTAAGAGGAACGACGCTTTTTCTTTTCGTGGGGATTTTACTTAATGGTCTTGCGATTAGTAAACGCCCATTAGAAATGGAAACGCGTTCGGGATTGTCGCGCGATAAGAGACGTTTAGTAGATTTGATTCTGGTCGACACAAATCGTGTCATCGCGTCAGTGGAAATCATTAAAAATTCTTTCTGCTCCTCGCAATCTATAACGTCTGATCTTCACAGGGTACTACTACTGTCATTCATTCATACGTCTTTTGTATGCTCGTATCGAATACAGGAACTGTGGATAGGGTGGGGGTAACTATATAAGGATGGGTACGTACTGTATATGACATCAGGAAGAAATGCAATCTGATGAAACAATGGACGATTAGAAGTAAGAATAGGAACACCTAGGTAGACGGATATTGATTGGACGATATAATTTATAGATTTTTATTTAATGCGCAATAAGGAACTTGGAAGGAAATGTCATTGGATGTGATAACGTTTAAGAAAAACGTATGTTCATGATTATTATTGCAAAATCTTGAAGCGATAATAAATCTTGTTTTATATTTATACAGTGAGAAGGGGGGTGGGGGGAAAATTGGGAACCGTTAATAGTATTAATAATAATATTCATTGGGATACCCATTTCCCCTCCCCTTCCCCTATATGTATCGTTTGAAAAAGTGAAATCAAAAATTGATAAAAATCATTAACAGTCATGGCGGTGAGTTTGTCTAATAAATAAATTGTATCGATAGAAGTTGGTAATTGCTACGTACATATATAGGTGACCACGATGGTAGAAATATTATTGGAATTGAACAGATGATTATCAGTTTATCACCTATAATTTCATATATTGATGATCGTCATTCGTTAGTCTTGTCGATCTTCAATGATACCAGCTGCGATACAGATGCGAATCAAATGTGTGTTTGCTGACCGTCTGAGGAAAATTACGAAATTTAACGATTTGTATGGATACCAACTACCCAGGCGTCGTGAAGCCGGTGCTCAACGATACAGGAGTTGCTTGTTGAAAATAAAAATAAAAATTTATTTAGGTAAACAAAGAAATGACAATTTTCAAAATTTACCGATCCACTGTTCTTTCTGAGATTGCACCGTGTCAGACTAGACTTACGACTACCGTCTCATAGGATGTAATTCAATATTAAATCTTATCGTAAAAATCTGTCGGATGATTCGATCGCGTACGTGATTGATCTTCTGTTAGATTTGACAATTATCATCGGACTGCCAATAAATTATCTTGAACGAGATTCCCGATTTCGCGCTACCGTCATTTCGTACGGTAACCAGTTTTATTTCAAAATTCATACTATTCGTGCGAATGGGTAAAAAAAGGAATGTGATTACGCAATTAATCGTAAAATATTTCAACGCTGTGTGCCGATTCGTTTAGCAGATACATGAGAACCGCTGTTCCTTCTCGATATAAGTCAGAACGCATCTCATCTCGTGGGACTTTTTGTTCGTGACTTTAAATTCGCAAGTGAGACTCCATAGCGACATCTGGCATGAGAGTGCACGTCTTCGTTTTGTTTTTATTCGTTCCTCTGGCTAGTGAAGCCACCGTGCCCTTTGAGGATTGCGGTGAGTGGGTAGTCCAATTTTTTAAGATAAAAAAATTTGAGTCCTGCTCGTGCAAGAATAAAAAGAACGGACAGCTATGTCTCGTCGAGTTTTCCATGAAGCATGAATCGAGGAGCTTGTTATGCATAAGAGTCATGAAAAATATTAGCAGATCCCTCACGAATGTTTGCTTGGACCAATTCGGATACGTTGCGTGACCAAACGTGGAGGGAAAAATAAATAAAATGGATTTCGTGACTGAAGACGTTTGGGAATTCTATTTTTGCATAATACTGCAGTAATATTATGACGGAAAAACGGGAATGGTATAGATTATCGCGATTGTAGTTAATGTTTACGATTTGCAAAATTAAATATAGAATAATAGTGCAATATTATAATTTTTACGAAAAAAGTTATTGTGGTAGACAAATTTGATATGCAATGCCTTCAGGATTTTTAATCACTTTTTTTTTTCGCATTAACTGTAAGTCGATTTTATTAAGTTCAATTGTAATTGTGGTGTGGCGGCTAGGTGTGGGCTTGACCCGTCAGCTGTCGTGCCATCTTCGGTCACGAGAACGGTCGCGCGAGAAGAGATTCTTTCACGAGCAGTTATTAAAAGATGGACTTGAATAAATTCCGAGAAAAAGGGAATCGATCGGTTTTCGATAGAAATTAATTTGAAACGTTACGCAAAGAATTTATTTAAATATTAAAAAATCAGGTACCACAGCCAAATGAAGAAGTCAAAGCGTCCCGAAAGTTGTCGACCTTTACCGAATAGCGCCGAAGGTGGTACAGTCCGCAGCTTATGTTATTTTTTCACTTTTAAAGTGTATCAGAAAAATAAAAAAATAATAAAATTCGATCGAGAGACATATTTTCCGAAGGCAGAACGAATCCGAAGTATTTATGCCATTTGAAATTTGAATGAAAAATCCATTTGAAAAAAAAAACCGTATGAAAGAAAGTCTCAGCGCGACCTCTGACGGGTTAAACTAGTCAGATAGTCCTGTTACTATTATTATTGTTGCCAGTAGAATTACCACAACATTCTAATTATACCGGTACAGTATTCGCGACTCCATCTTCTTTTTTTTCCGTACATTCTCTGTGTTTTGCGTAACGAAAGTACATTTCCGTACGCGCAAAGAGAACCAAATAGAGAAAATAGGACAGAAAGAGAAAAAAAGAGAATAGAGGAAAGAGGAATGCTGCATAGAGGAAAGAGAAAAGTGACGGAAGGCGATGATACCGGGTCGCATTAATTTCCGGTACTTTGTTCGCTTGTTCACGGAAATACGTTTCATTTCCGGTCTATCTCCGAGAGGATTCGGGAACCGCAAAAAAAAATAAAGAAATCAAAGCACAAAGGAACGCGTGAAAAATATTATTAAAAATTAACAAAGATCAAATCAGTAACAGAGAATATAAATACACGCCGCCACGATGCTCGCGCGTCATCGTGATCTCAAAATCTGAACAACGATCACAACAACGCTATTAAAAACAATGGACTCGAGGTACCAACCCTATCGGTAATACGATTTCCACGAAATCAACTCGTCATCGATTGGCCCGATAAACGCATCAGGAAATTCACGAATGGCATCACTGTTTTCAAAAGCTATACACGAATTATCTGTTTCACTGATTGTTACAAAAATTGAAAAAACCAAAAAGGTCGAGGAATTCAAAACCGTATTGGTTACAAAAAAAGAGTTATTAATCCTAGACCTGTCTCTTGACATTTCATAATTACTCTTTTATTTAATTCCCCCACGCCACAAAGAAAACCAAAATACTCTTTTCATCTTCTTATCAATTTCAGGATCGGGTTATTATCTCGAAAGCGTCGAGATCTCCATGTGCAATGCTTATCCCTGCAAATTGAAGATCGGATCTATTTACAATGTCACACTGACCTTGCATGTCCGTGAGTATCATTCTGATCATGCGCAAAATCATAAAGGAGCAACGATAAGAAGCTGTGGATTAAGATGAAAAATTTTCTCTTCACAGCCAATGGTAATTTCAATCGGATGTCTCTGACGGAGGAAGTATATTTTGAAGTTAATCGAGTGCGGCAACCAGCTTCAGTGACCCCTGACCCCTGCTTCTACAAAGGGAACATGTACAGCAGTGGAAACGCTTGCGCACCACAAACTGGCCAGAGAGTATATTACAAAGCTGTGCTTACTGTGAACAGACTGCCACCTGTAATGTCATTCGTATTATCGCGTAAACGTAACATAACGTAACCACAGTGCAGTTACGTTATGTAAATTTTGTTCATTAATATCTTTTTTTACCTTACTCTTCTTTATTTCAGTTACCAGCTGTGCTTTACTGGACATTGAGGACTTTCGACGAGATTCTAGTCTGCTACAAGGTCACCGTCATTCTGTCATCGTGAACTGGCTAGATTCTGAGGAGACTGTAGGCCTTGATCAAGGGTCAACGTGATGCTTGCTAATAATTAGGGAATATATCATTATGACAAGTTACGCGTACAAAAATGTATAATCATGTTGTCTATATGTTTTCATGACGTGCTAAGTGTTTCTGGGAAACTACGTGGGAATAATAATTGGCAAAATACCTGGGTCTTGGTTTTTTTTAATGCGATTAGAGATGTTTCACTTAATGCGGTTGGAAAACCACGTTGCCACCATTGGAAGAAGCTCGAGACTCGTCGGTATCAAAAAGACTGACGCTACGTGATGAGATAAGCGAATTGCATTGCCAATTGGTAATTAAAAGATACAATGTTATTAGGCCGTTTCGTAAATTCTCGTAAATGCACGCGTTTCTCGCGCCGAATGCTAATCGACGAATCGGGCGCATTCTGATTATCCTGACAGGTGACATTCAGCCTTCAAATTAATCAGTCCTAATTTGGCGGGATAAAATTAGCGGGGCCTGGTATGCTTTTGGGAAATCGCTCATACTCCGTTCGCCTGTCAATGCCAATAAATTTTTTAATTAATTGCCACGATATGATTTTCTTTCCATAAACTCTATTTTTTGAACAAGTCGTGCTTCATGGTTCATACGGTGTTTTCCGCAGTGTAGGTATGTCTTCCTAACGCAATGATACTCTTGTAGTTTTCGATTGGCAGCACTTTCTTGTACCCGGTGTAAGATGGTGCAGCCTCCAATAGTCCTTTAGAAGAGCTTCGTTCCTAAAGAAATATCGAGTCCTCCAAAGCTTACAGGCTCCTGCAATTGATGACTTACCACTAGTTCGGCAACGACTGAACAGTTTATCCGGATTGATGAAGTAATAACTACTTTAACACACTGGTGGCAGCATTCTTGATGATGCACCAGCATCTCAGATTCGCACGGTACGAAACACATGGGAAAGCCTAGTAATTTATCTTCTGTCAACGCTGCAAGAGAGACTGTAAGGCGATTGTATCTACCACAGATGACTGACAACAAATGCCAAGACTAATATCGCTCAATGCTAATGCACAATCAATTAAGCATGCGATGGTAAAGCTGATGACTGACGATAACTTACGCAAAACGTAGTTACCGTGGTAAGGTAAGGTAGATTTCTTTGCCGCAGACTGCCGATAAGAGAAGAGCCGGACTTAACAGTGGGCAAGAACATACTTCGTGATTCGATTCAGGATAAAAGAGGTCCACTACAAAGGTTTGAATCACGGCGCCATCAATCATAATCAATCCGTTAATAAGACGTCGAGTGAGATTACAATCGCCGTCCGCAATCTGAGCACTTCCCCTTCGTTTGAGCCGGGAACTTCCCCCACTCAAAGACAAGATAAGAATTAGTCCAAGACGCCCGGCACTGTTTCTCACAACCAGTAGCTGACGAAACTCACCGATGCACTTATACTTATATAACAATCCAGCGCTATACAGAGTAGTGGGGGTATAGAATTTCCCAGAATTTTATTCCCCTACAACCCCGTAACGGCTACATCGCGAGCAGCAACTGTGGTTATCTTTATCTTCTCTTAAGCCCCACTATGAAAGAATTATCTCACAGACGTTCGTTAAAGAATCACGGAAATCTCTTATTATAATTATCGCCCCGCGTGGTCCTCAAATTAAAGGAAAATTATGAAAAAGATGAGTAATTCCTATAACGATCAAGTATCTGCCACATAAGTGACGTATCAATATAGATTTATGAGCGAATGGAAAAATACTCATTTTCAATTTCATAGACTGTAAAGAAAATTAGTAGTGTGACATAATTTGTTAAAAAATATATTATTATTAATAATAACGTCATTTACGATTTAAATTTACATATTCAGCGATTGTTCAATTTTAATTGCCGTCACTGATATCGCAGTAACATTATACTTTTGTTTATCGGTGCATTCAAATAACAATTCATGGTAAAAATAAACTGGACAACGTTACGACGTTTTTTGAATTTTTCATTTGAGTGATACTCTAACCTTAGTGTAAAAAATTTACTGTTGAACGTGTGAACATGGCATAACAATGATCGGTATTGCTTAGCCACATTCATGTTTCAGATTTGCGATGATGAGATGCTGCAGGCATCATTTGGCATCAGTGCCAACGACAGACACAAGTGTTAATTGTTATTCCATTTAATTAAATAACGAACGCTTGTGCAGTATAGAATATAATTTTCTTGTTGGCTAATCGGCTGAAATTGTGAAAGAAAAATTAGCAAGCGACAATAAACGTGCTAAACGTTACTTGTCACATTTGTCACAGTTTAAACAACCTTTAACGATAATCATATTGGTGTCGCAATTCAATTTAAAACTTCCATTTTTACAGTGACTGATTCATCGCAAAAATCAAATAACACTATCCGATCAATCAATACCCAACAATTATAATTTTCATCTTTGAGATGCAGGTGTTCACAGGTCACCTTGAAAACTTATCATTTCATGAAGCAGGTGTCCGATTAGATACTCTACAGGATATATATAGCCGATTTCCCTAAACTAGATCACAGTGTCTTTTCACCAAAGGAAGAAGTTGTCACCGAACTTTAAAGAAGTAGAACGAACAATGGCATCATTCACTTACGGTAAATAATCATCACTTATTAATTGACCCTTTGCTTCATAAATAAAGATATATGAAATGCTTGCGAAAGTTTATGTTGAAAAAGAAAAAAATAATAATCTAACGCACCCTCTATATATATACTTATTACCGTTCTAACGGCTAATGACTTTCGCGCTAACGAGCTGACCTAACTGTCCGATTTCTAACGAGCTTATAAAAGATCTCGTTAGGTCACCGTCAACGAAAGATTCGAAAGAAAGTTACCCGAAATTGGTGACAACGTCACGTCATCCATAATTTTGAAAATGAAAAAGATGAAAAATTAATCAAATGCCGTTGTACTTTCAGTCTTCGTCATCGCAGCGTTCTGCGTCGCAGCATCCACCCAATCAACGCCATTCACTAAGTGCAAGACAGGTCCAGCACCATCGGAAGTCAGGATAAACGGTTGCACGAAACCTCCCTGTGCCTTGGTACGAGGCACCAATGTAACCGGAGAGTGGGACTTCCCTGTCAGTAAGTGTTAAAAAAACCGCTGAAACACAAAGGCTAAAAAATGCGGGTAAACTTTGTAAATGAATATGAATAAAAAAAAGGATTTTTTCAATAGCCGCTGACACCAACCAACTGACTCCTCGCGTACGAGCCACTGTCCTTGGAATAACTGTCAACTACGACATTGGTCAAGAAAACGCCTGCAGCACCCTGACCAACGCCGAGTGCCCATTGGACAACGGTGAAGAAGTGACCTACGGCCTGACCATGCCCGTACTTGAATCCTACCCCAAACTGTCGCTGACCATCGAGTTCGCCCTGCTGGACGACAACAATGACGTACAGACGTGCTTCAAGATCAGAGCAAAGGTCACCGACTAAATCCTGGTAGACGAAACGGACAAGCAGACACTTCCAAGAGGTTCTATTGGAAAAGAAACAACGGTACATGATGATTAATAATTCTTGAGTGTAATTTAATAAATTATATGCAACAAAAACAATGACTCACCTTTCGACGAATACTCAGACATCGATTCCCACGTCATTTCCTGCCAGCAATGCACTTCGTCTTTGCTAATGCGATACGATCTGGTGCGCAGTCAAGTTCCCTTCGAATGTTCTGGATTCCAGCCATTTTCGAACCATCCGTCATTTCTGTAGTATCGATCAGAGTCCGCAACGTAGACTACTCACTTCCGGTAACAGAGGATCCACAACGATAAAATACACATATCGTCAGTCCTCGATTCGGTGAACATGATAGGCCAGGTGTTCTAGAAATGAAAATTGATAACTATAGTAGTAATCGATACCGGACGCGTATCTACGATAAATCGAATGACGTGCAGAGATTATTAGAATTTTAAAAAAACGTAAAAAAACAACAGGCAATATCATACGAGGGACGCATCCCTCTGGGTAGCGTTACGTAAGACGAGTAAACCTGTACAGTACATCCACGACTATTATAACAGAAGCATTGCAGAAAGTAAAAAGCAAAATGGCGAAGCTGTTTGAAGGGAATTGAAGATGGAAGCCGGCACGGAGCCCTGTGGAATTTATGGGAATTAAATTACGAGCTCTCCATCTTCTTTAGCGGCGTTTCATCCGAGTGAGACGAAAGAGGTTTGCAGGTTAGGATACTGGAAGAGTTCCTTGGAAGGGGTTTAGGTTGCTAGGTTGCTAGGTTGCTAGGTATACGAAGGTGGTAAGGTGGGTTAAGGGAGATTTATAATATTGGCGTGTCGCTACGGTAAGGTAGGTAGGTAGTAAGGTGGGTAGGTAGGTGGATAGGTGGGCAGGTTGGTACCTAAGCGAATTTCGGCGTTCCAAATGGATTTAAAGATTTCCACGATGGATTCTAGCCAGTCTCAACCTCGTCTTCGGCATCCCGAAGGCAAATTGAATTCCTTCCGCCCACTGCTCGTCCTTAATCTTCAAGTAATGTTACTGTTTATTATTATTATTATTATTGGATGCTGAGAATTTTCATGAAAGGTCCTCTACAAGATCTCATTTAACCTCACTAGACTTTAATGCTACTCAAAACTCCCTTTGGATCACCTTATAGAATTTTTCAAGCTACAACAGTCGATCAATCAATCAACAGAACCTTTGGTCCATGTTTAGGAGTTCACTGAGCTGTGGATAACCTGTAATCAGAGTGCCAAAAGACTCTGCGGGATGATATCGAGAGGTTGAGGACTCACTGTGCTCTTTGACCTATTCGAATCTCAAAGCGTTAGACCTAACCTAGCGTCACATTACAGTTTGCTACCTCAAGATCAAAGAATAAATATTACGTATGTACAATGCCAAGTAAAGACATCCTCAAATTTCGCATCCCTTGGCAAATGCGTTCTAAGGGTTAATAAAGGTTATGCACAACAGCAGCAGATTGTCAGGAAGTGATTCGTCCACCTTGCTGTATAACCCAAGTGATTTCATTCCAGGTCTCAATTTTTATGTACTTACTGTCACCTAAATGAACTCCGTAACATGCTGTCCTTCAGAAGCATCCAAAGGGCTCGTAGCTATGAAAGGGTGGAAGGAAGATAAAGAGAGAGAGAGAAAGTGGATGATGAGGGAGAGGAAGAAAGGACTACGCAAAGCCCTTGAGAACGAAAAAAAATAATATGGCGAAAGAGAAAGAGGAGGGAGTGTCTGTAGGAATGAGTAAGAGAGAGAAAAAGTGCGCGAGGGGTAAGGACACGAGGGGGTAAGTCCTGGAGGGTTCGGGCGTGTGCCTGACCCACATCCCCGCACATCGATCGACCAGGTCGCCTGGCTTAGAGAATTTCGGCTAGCGATGGCTGCGAGTTGAATTCGACTAATATCGAAAGAGTAATACACGCACGTACATACTCGTACAATACATCGTTCCTATAGCCTCGTGTAAAATTAATATGGAGATAGAAAGAAAAAGTGTATCGCGTTGTCGAATTATTAAAATTGTATAATTACTTGTTTGTCATTGAATAGATAATGAAGTAATAAGGAGTCGTCACTCTTATTTACATCAATACAATGATTCGTTGGAGTCCTGCGCAAAGCGAGACAGCGGCTACGAAATGGATTATTCTGTCATTAATAATTTACTCGAGGAATCCTAATCCATCACGGCTGTGAGCGTTAGTTGTAATGACACAATATTCGCCAATAGGATTACTACGATAATGTATTAGAATTAGAATTAGCAAACCTGCATCTAGGCATATAAATATGGAAATTCTAATGATAGCGTCGATTCGACCTTGACGGATTAATTACGTGTAAGCTATATTAAATTAACAATACGTAACCATCGATACAGTATATGCATGTATATATGTAACGTATATTTATACTCTACGCGGAAAACTACCTTTGGGAATAATTGAAACGAGGAAAAATCATGACTGACTCCTATCCTTCCCCTGTAAATTATTCCAGACGAATGACGTCTGCATTTTGACTGCACGAGGCACACACGTCATCGGACAACGAATAAAACCCTGTCGATTCTCGTGAAAGCCCTGAGAGGCGGGGTGAAGAGGGAGAGTGAGAATTTGTCTGAAAGTCCACTCGTACGTGCCGTACAGATCCATATGAATAAGGGAGGCTTATAGAGAGAGAGACTAAGAGAGTGAAAGTGCATGAGAGAGAAAGAGAGAGAAGATTGTACAAAGCCGTCGCTTTTGCATTCGTGTTCTCTGAGGAAGGCTCTGCGTATAATCTATACATATATACATAGATGCGTGTATATAAATTTTTAGCTTCTGTCTGACTCTGTTTGTTTCTTCCCAGTGAGGTGAAAAATTACTGAACCGATTTTGATGGGCTTCACTGTTAGGAAGTTTATCACTTCGGGATTAGTTTAAGCTATGCATTGTGACTGTACTCTAGCGAAGAGCTGGGCAACAACGTTGAATAAATGCAGCGACGAACGTAGCACTCGTAGCGGGGCCTGGCTGCTGAGCAGTCATTTTATTGGCACGTGGTTGGGACGCACGGAGTGAAGAGAATGGGTGGGGATGGCAATATCGCCAATGCAATGGGTCGCGAAGGCATTCGCGCGCGAAAAAGCACTGATCGTCTCTAACAATCAGTTGCAACATGTACGCAGGCGAAGCCGCGGATAAAAGCTAGTATAATATGTAAATGGCAAGCATTCGTACAGCAGGATGATCTTCTAATGGTGAAAGAGCAGACGACTCTTTTCGATTTTACGAAAGCAAGTGCTGCCAGAGCCGAAGGCAAACCAAACGGTTTTAACGGTTTTCATGGTATACCACGTGGTGCTGCGTTGATACGGAAGAAGACGTGGAAACTGCATGGGATGCGGGAAGATGCGTTTCTGCTAGGCATCAGGATTTTGTACTGGATGCCATTGAATGTATTGAATGCATCTTGGCTATGCACTGCATGTATCGGAATAAATGGATATTTTCATGTGGACGGTATTGGAAGTCCGTGAAGATGATTTACCGATTGAAAAATTCTTTCAGTTCGGTCATTCTTATCATGCGGGATATTGGTTCACGTTCTATATCTTTGTTGGGTCGTTGGTGTTGAACGTGGATGTTGAAGATTGCCATGTTGAGTTTTCTACGAGAGAAATGATTTATGATGTTACTGTCATGGCGAATGTCATTAGCTGTTGAGAGAAAAACGTTCTGTTTATTGTATACGTATTAGATACTGTTAATTGACGTGTTTGGTATGCAGTGTTACTAGTGTGTTAATAATAATGATGGAGGTATAAAAGAAATTGATAATATCACTAGAGTAATCGGTTGAGTCACAAAATCCTGTCGGTAAGGTAGATTCGTGGGTTGCTGAATCTGCCCGTGAATATTAGTCATCTCTTTGAGAAACAAAGCCACTGTTGGAGAGAAAAGAAAAGGAAGAAGAGAATTAGTAATCGTTACGGGTTTTCGCTTGGACAAGACAGAATGGTTTTGAGAAACAATAAACGACCATAATTACTGTACGGTAGGACGCCTTGGTTCGTTATAAATAAATCATATAAAAGTAAGTATTGTTACGTCAAAGAGCATTGAATTTCTTGTAGAATGAAGACTATATATTTATTAATCTTGGCTACCGCTTAAATGGATTTATTCTAAGTGGATCATCGAAATTGGTTCACGTTGTATAATTAAAAGAAACAATATGGACTCTCGAATTTCATCGCGTTAACGTAATCCAAGAGAAGCGAGGGTTTAACGCTCAAGTGGTTCCAGCTAAGGTCAACAAGAGAAGAGACACTTGTAAAAGGTTAATTCACTCCGAATTAAAGGAGACCCCCCTCTAGACCTTTTGGGGTCGAATTTACTACTAGCTGCTGTAGTAGATCCAAGTAGTATTTACTACTCCATTACAAGGGTTCGTGTACATACATATTTACACTCTACAGCCAACACCTTGGTAAACGGGTGGGGCCCGAATGCCTCCTGGAATAGAAGAATCTAGTACGTAGTACGGTAAGGCCCCATGCAAGTTAGGCAGGTCCCCCAGCGTATTACATACTGCCATCTACTCATGCATGAAAATAATCATAAAAAAAAAGATACAAGTCCGACCGAAGTTCACGGGTGAGAAGAGGAGGTAGAAAAACGAGAATAAAGCAGTAAGAGAGGGGTAGACTAGGAGGAAGAGGAGGGGGACACAGAAATAAAAAAGTAAAGTAAAGATTGCTAAAGAGGAAGAGAGAGAGAGAGAGAGAAAGAGAATACCGGTATAATTATCAGTGCACGCTAGTAGTTGGCGCGAGTGAAAGCGACTGATTGGTAACTGTGTAGTGGGGGGGTTCATTGTGGTAACCCAGGGTGTCCATCTCTCGTAAACTCGTAGTACGTAAAGGACGGTCGACGTGTGACGTCACCGGGCACAGTGCGCCAGAAGAGAAACGAAAAACTCGCGCGAGCAAAAGCGGCCCCCGATATTTCTCGGTTGTACACGTTGTGTAGGAAGTGAGAAGGGTGGAGTAAGGTCAAAGGACAAAGTCCGAAGGACGAGAATTATCAGTAAATTGGAGTACCGATAGTGTTAAATTAATACAGGGTGTGTTTATACTGATAACAAGGTGCGTGGCGACGTGCAAGCGTAGTGTAACGAACACTCCGACGGCCATACTGTTGTCAAGATGGCGTCCAAGGGGAAACTAGCGACCGAGGTGAGTCCGATTTTTCGACAAACATCCGCAGAGATTCTCTAGATGGCGCGAGACGAGAACACCCCTGGACCCTGCTAACCCTTATGGCACCAACGACGTCATCCCTTACGCGATACGCAAAGAGACGGTTATAAAAATTCAAAAGGAATTCGAATAAGAATGACGGGAGCGACGCCTCTTTCTTTTATGTATAGTCCATGCTTCGCTATCGTACGTACTATAGTTCAGTCCACACACGAATCCCTTACGTATATAACCACGCCCCGCTTCGTATAGGAATCCATCTATCTACGCGGTTTCGTTCAGGATATCCCTGACATAGTATGACAGCTCACTCTTCCCGGTTACCCCAGGTTAATACATACCGAAATCCTCCAGGCATTCCCTCGGGATACGACAATAACGCGCCACGTTCGCCTCTCCGTTCTCGTGGCTTCGTTACTCCTTTATTCTCTTGCTCTCTTTGGCTGCGGACCAATAGCCAGCCTCCCATGCCTGTAAACATAGGCTGCCGTCAGGTGCCGAGATCCTGCTATACTTTGCCAACCAGGAACGTACGTCCCGAACTAACGTACCCTGTTGCTACCTTAAAACATTAATATCCAAACGAATTAACCCTGGATACTGAATAATCAATATGGCCAATCGAGTTACTGTTACGTATACGTAGTCCTGTTGTTAATATTCTCTCGCCAATGCATTTATACATATTACAGAGCCAGATAATGTAGAATTTTCTATACTGGGAATGATAAACAAATTGGATCTGATGGAAAAGTCATTGCGGATCGTATCAAGCCAGGTGAAACGTTCCGTTAAGCATAACGGATGCACAGCTGTCAGGTGCTCATTGACTATGACGTGTCCTAACCTTAGAACCATTATTCGTACAGGACGTTTCAGTCGTTAGAATTTCAGTTACATGATTATTATTGGAGGTTATGTACTTCACTGATAATATAATACTCGCGGATCCATTTAAATATATATATATATCTCGGCATCGTTGAACGCCAAACACGTGGATGCTAATCTCGTAAGGACTTGTAGATTGTAGGTAATCATTCAATAGATAAACCGCTATAAGCCATGCAATCTCAACCGTGAAGTGTATTGTTGTGCGATGAGGAAAAACGAGAAGGATCTTAGATATACAGTAAGAAATCTGAATAGCGAAAAGGATAGAATATACAAAGTGAAGCTCGTGTTTTACATTTTTCATACTTTTACCGGCTAATGCGCTTTTAATTAAGCTCGCCGTCCCGACGCCAATGTCGAGGCTAATCGCTTTAGTTATATATACGTCTTACGTATACACGCAAGTGGTGCAATACCGGTAAACAGTTCAAGGTATACTCCCGTTAGAAGCATTGTGAAATTCATATCTCTTTAGTAGATAAGCCAAAATAATAAAGGATGCGTGGTTGACTGTACTTCTAATATTATCGTTACGTAAGGATTGGCCGTGTTTTAAATTTCTTAGAATTTTATATGCCATTTATAGATCCCCGGATAGACATTACAGTCTGGTAACACCGCATGTATTATACAGTAAACTATAAACCGGTATGGAAATCATAATATCTGTTTCCTGATTTAATATAAAAAAAAAAAACACTTTTTTATTATTATTTTGAGAATCGCAGGTTCGTGGATTCTTCAAGCATATTACCTACAGTATTGTATGTACAGTATAAATTTGGCAGTTGGCCACTTGGTAAGTTCTCTCTCAAAAAAAGAATGTAATATATGTTCCAGGAAGTTTTATTATTTAACACATTCTCAGATGATGCTTACCAAGCTTGTTTGAAGTACTGAAAATAATTTCTCTGCGGGAATTCTAATCACTTTCCTCGGAATTGCTCATAGGAATTTTATGGCCCGTTAAGGCACTCGTGCATGTTACGGCACTGGGCCCCAGGGACGACGGTTCGCGTTTCAGTAACTAGATGTCGCCATATGACTCCCTGTGGATGAAGAATTCTCATAGCAGACGACTGACTGACTGACTGACTAGCTGGCTGGCTGGATGGCTGGCTGGATGGCTGGCTGGCCATCTCGTATCCACACGACCGTCTCACCTTCGACGTTAATTTGAACGATACGGTTCGCGCTTATTATCGCTAAATTAGCCATTATGTCGTTATTTTAACGAGTCAATGTGTGTCAGGGGGCCGCACTCCGTGTTCCATGCAACGAGGTGGCCTTTCTGGCATGAAGCCATCCCTCTGACCCTCTGGCCCTTTTAACCCCCTTATGGAAACCCTTATGAACATCGTAACACCCCTCAGCCCCCTCACCCCCTTCGCAGCATCCTGATAGATAGCAGAGACCATAGAGTGCATGGTACCTTGACTCCTTGATGTTTCACGTGACACGAGCATCCCTTGTCTCATACGTACCACGTCCTTCGTGTCCTGCGCCATATTATGCATACGTAAGCGCACACCACTTTTTTGTTCTATTTTTATCATTTATAGTTTTTTCATCGAGCGGAAGGGAAATCGACCCCAACCTCACCTAGCGAATCCAGTTCACCCGATCCAGCAGCCGGTCCAACCTGGCTGCTCTCTGTTTCTACCTTTTTATTCCTTTTTCCTTTATCTCTTTCCAGTGTCTTCATTTTCTTTTTGTCACTCTTTTTTTCATTGTTCAGCGTCCTGCGACGATTCATTCCAGAATGGAGAATTACTTTTGAAATTCCAGCGCCTCTTGACGAACCGTGCGAGTTTCGTGAACGTCCTAGAAAAAAATGGAAGATGGTACGGGAGTTTTTTCGATTGCTTGTGACGTAACCGTAGGGAGCCAATGTACTATGTATATATTTTTACTTTGACCCTCCCTTCTCATCACTTTATGCTTAAGAGCAATCTTTCTTTTTTTCTTATCTTAACTCTTATGAAAATTGTGTTACGATCGTACTCTCCGCGCGTTACGTAATCGCAAGGAGTTGACGCTCCCTGCCGCGTCCGATTTTCCTATCCGGTGTACTCGACTGTCTCTCTCTCTCTCTCCCTCCCTCTTTCTCTCTCTCTCTCTCTCTGTTCCTTCTCTACCAGCGGAGAACATTCAGCGGTGCATTGATCGTCTGAGAGGCTGAGGCATGCAAAGGACATTAAGGATCCTCCACACGTGACGATTGCCACGCCTCGCTCGATAGCCACTTTTTCATAATGCAGAAGGAGAAGAGAAAAAAATGTCACCCTCCATTCGCAATGACGCGCCTAAAGCGAGTTTCGTTCGTTGCTTCCCTTTGTCGCCAGGTTGCGTGTACTTTTCGCCCATTTTTCACAAATTCTCACTTGTTTTTTTTCTCACCCTCTCTGGTTACCATTCAATAGATATTCCCTCACAGAGTCGGTATTGTGTCACAACAGTTTCTATAGAAAAAATATATCCAGGATTCTGCTGCTGATCCGTACAGAATCGTTGTCGTAGAATATTCCTTCTGAATCGTGATTATTTCATTATCGAATTAACCAGTGTCCCCCAAAGTTCCTTGGTTGATTTCGACACCCTAAATGGATTGCTGAATAATTTTCAGTAGGCATGGGACCCTTACAGGTCACGCCTACCAGTCACGTAGCGAGCTTTGAGATGAGCTAAGTAAGATCAGCCTCTTATATCGATAAGAGGATTTCCCAAGGAGGTGTTACAAGATGGCAAACATATTTTTCTTGAATATCTTATCGTTGCTCTCGTGCAAAAAAACATCTAATTTCCGGCAGGCACCCTTAACAAGGATGACCCGACCACTTTGTATATTATCCCCGTGACTTCCGACGGCATTGAAAATATTGTCACGTATCTCCTGAAATTCACAGTGAACCCTGACGAGTGTCCCGAAACACCAGAAAACACGAAAGCAAAGATAATACTCGCGAATGTCATTAGTATATTTTTTTTAATTCGGCGAGCAATTAATCCGGCTATAAAAAATGAAGAGACTCAAACACCGTTTCTTATCAGTTATATCTAATCAGGCCGTGTCCCAATCGTCGATAGCGTATCTATAATCCTACGATGGGTATCGATACTCAATCCAGTCAATCAACTCAAATCAGAACCGCTGTCATTTGTCAGAAAATTATTGTTCAGAATCGTCATTTGCCAGAAACGACAGCTGCCCAAAAGCCACTTGTGTTCCTGTTGCTTGCGGCAGCTGTCGGTATAGCAGAAATCTACGTCTAGCCGTGCGACTATACCTACTGGCCCGTTCTGCTGCCGTAAGCAACAGGAATACAAGCACTAAATGACGATTCTGGACTTTGAAGATTCTGGCGAATGCCTTTTCAGGCAAATGACGATTCTGGACAATTTTCATGCTAATGACAGCAACCCGTAAGATTCACTCGAGTCGCCGCGTTGCCCTTGATACGTGAATTCCGAGATTCGACGAGCGTGGAAAGAGAGTCGGAATCGTTCGGGATTCGCGTTTCGTCGTGGCCACCGTTGTTGATTGGGCTATTTAATGGCAGACTTCCTCGACCTCGAGGGGTCGACCCACGCGCACTAGGATATTGTTCCTGGGAAAGAAACCGCCCTGAACCGGCCCTTAAAATGCACTAATTCCCCCCGGGGCCTTCTAAGATAATCGCGAGAGACTCAGACTGGAGTGTCAGAAGGAAATCGGATTATCTTCGGTACGTGGATATCACGGCTCTTGGAATGTTCTTTATTTTTTTTGCCCTGAAAACCACCGAGAGAGAAGGACAAAGAAAAAGAAAAAAGAAAAAGAAAAAGAGACGGAAGCAACTCGGAGAAAAAGTATCCTCGGGGTATTCGGGATATAAAAGTATCCTCAGGGAATACGAGATCAAGCTGGGACTGAGAAGGATACAAGTATCTACGCAATATCTAGATAAATAGATGGATGGATAGATAAATAGATAGATTGCTGTGTTATCCTTCCGATGCTCGAGTCCTGCCAGGAGGCTCGTTAATCAAGTCGAATGTAACGAGGCATCTATACGACATCCTTAGCACGACATTCTGACAGCTGTCAAAAGGATAACAGCGTGTATCCACTTGTCTAGTGTTTATCCGTAATTCAAATATCCTGTGTATAGACATATATACAATGTGTTTAATAAAGATCATAAAATCCTACGACAGCCTCCAAAGGCACTAGGAAAATTTAATAACGATTTATCGATTCCACTTCATATTTTTTTTCATTTTTATCATCCCGCGCCGGTACCCCTTCGCAAGGCGAATCCGCATTGTTCATCCATAAATAAGGCCCAGACACGAGGGAAGAGCCGGTCGCATCAATGCGAAGACGCAGTCGCGCAGCATCCGCCTATGAATTTACACATGCGTCTATCTCAAGTTTCCAATTGGACGACTTTGCGAATTTTAATACTAAGGTAGAATATATGATAGAAGTATTACGTAAATATATGTAATATTATATTCACTTGTGTATACCTAGAATCTTATACGGAAGATGATTAACGTGGCATGATCTCACTCTTCTGGTTCGCTAAGCACTTCCCTTGCTTGACGCAAGAGTGATAACGGGAGAGAATAAAGAGAGACAGATGGAAGAATAAACAGAGTGTGGATTGATAAAAAGAAAAAGAAAGTTTTTTTAAAAACAAATTTATTTAGTCTTTTTGGCTTCGACCGGATCATTAGGCATAAATTCATTTTCTTTACTTTACTATCTATTTCTCTGTCTCTTTCTCTCTATAGGTTATCTTGATGGTTCGATCGTATCGAGCGGTCACTTAGTTTACGTAATAGTCGCCAATTTTCTGAATATCATCCCTATACCAGCCTCTGGCTATAGATCATACTGGAGGAGGATCTATCGTATGTATACGATCACAGAATACGATGCCGTAAATTATCCATATTCGCTGACCGTTTAACCTCTACCCTATATGAACCTGGCGCAAAGGTCACGGAGATGCCAAGGGGTGGAATTTAATTACGGAACGGTAACCATCGCTGAAGGCCCCTTTAACATCGATCCAGAAATGTTTCCACTCTAAATCCTATTACAGAGAATGTTTTCCTTCGGTTCCACTTACTATGCTTCTGTTCCCATTCGTTTATCCGCCTGTCTGTCTTTCCAGAATCTGGGTGTCTGCGAACATCCCCTGGACCATCGGCATCCATAGCAGATCCTGTAATTCGGAGCACTCCGGCTCTTCTGATAAATTCTTCTCACCCTTAGCGAGTGAGAGATCATTCCGGGATGCGAGTGACTTTTTTGTAGAATAAACCGGAAGTCAAAAGTAGACGAACAAACAGAAGGTCAATAGGTCATTTACCGAAGATTCTACATTGGTCAAAACATCATAGTCAAATTGTTCAACCTTTCAAGAGTTACGCTCCACTTTCGTTCCCCTCTGCCACCCTTTTTCGCACTGTTGTATCATTGTCCCTTTGTTCGGGAAAAGATGTGGGGTGGTGGTAGGGGAGGGGTCAAAATCGATTATCGATTTGAACCTGTATCTTCGCAAGCAATTATTCGCGATCGATCAATCCCAATAGAGTGATTGATATCAATGTAGTCCTTTGTTAGGGGTAAGCATCCCCTGGACTCGCCTAGCCCTATCAGTTCACTGTTGGCTTTCCTTCAGAGATGGATTTCGCCAAATACATTCCCAGAGGCGGTACATATTGATTGGGTTCGATTAATCCAGGCGCCGGGAATCTCGAGCGCGACGGCGCGTCCTAGCCGTACCCTACCATGGACGACGCTGGACGTCGGGACGCAATGTTAGCGCACACACGCGACCATCGCGTAATATTAGTATCAATTTTGAAAACGTGGAATTGTCATAATTAGCAAATCCTAATCAGGTTAGCATCGTCATTTTCACCCTGTATATTATGTATCTATGTTTTATGGTGGAAAAAAATTTATTGTCTGTACATAACAATGGCAGCCATAAAAATTGTAGTTGGGCACTGTTTTCAAATTGGTGCTTGATCGAAGCGTGACGCTCTAACTGAATAGCTCTGTATATACTATACAGCCATAGCCAATACGCAACAAGGTTAATGACTATATATGTAAGAGTAAATATGCAGAAACACTTGACGTCGCGTTCGGGCCAAAATGCCGATTAGTATACAACCGGAGAGACTCGAAATGCGAATTAAGCGCCTGGCAAATATTTACCCGGCACAAGGTGTCCCGAGGAAGATACGAAACCGTTTCACTCGGAGATAATAGAATTCTCAAACGTCCTATAACAATCATTCCATGGATCGACTTGGCCTTGTTTCCGACCATTAATTTACGGGGTATTCTGGTAAAATCGAAATTTCCAGAAACCCACGAAAATCTCGTATCACGCGATAGAAAATCGTTTCGTACCCACAACTCTATATAGAATCTGATATTACAACCCTTACCGTGGTCAGTCGCTCCTATCTTTTCTTCTCTTCCGTCCAGCGCGGAATGATTTACCAAGGTTAGGTTAGGTTGGCGAATGCTCAGTAGAAAATTAAAAAATAATACCGACCAGCCATGCTCGACGACTGCTTCCACCTCGAAACGATTGGAATCGAAGGGTAGTTCCATGAAATCGAAATAAAGTACGCGAGGGTTGCCGGGTTCCGGTTTCTAGGACCTAGCCCCAAGGGTGGGGAGGTTGCTGACCGACAGGATAGGTCCAGGGCCGGAAGTGAGTCTCCTTGGTGGGGCTGAGAATTCACTCGGGTGGGGAGAAAGCCCCGCAGTGCGGCGCGGTCGATACAACCCCTACGTTCTCTCGCGTTTTCCACTTCACCCTCCGATCCTCTGGTGGCAACCCTCGGAATATATCCTACATACACCCGCACCCTAAGCTGGAACCCCTTGCTGATTAGTGCTAACCACCATCGATGACATTCTCCCATGGAGATGACATGGCAGTAGATTCGAACTATGATTTTTTCCCTTCCCTCCCCTCCCCACCCCTTCCACCCCCTTGTCACCTCATCGATCACAGATCGATCTCAATTGACGATGCGTCTACAACTTTTTCTGCTTCCATTCGTTTCGTCCACGTTTTCTTTTTTAATCTTCTGTCTGTCTTCCCTCCTTCCCCTCCACCCCCTCTCCGCCCTTCGTTACTTCTCTCTTCCGGCTTTTGTTTCCAGCAACGCATTCCAGACCTACGACGACCGACCCTTGCCACCTAGCAACGTCACAAGGGTACCTGCCTGCCTGCCTCACTACCTATACCTACCTAACTGTCTACCTTCCTATCTACCTATTTATTTCTCTACCTACCTACCTCTAGAGCCCGACAGATCGATAGGTTGACTCGCAACGTACCCACGACTGTCGACTTAAAACCCTCCGAGTCTTTCGAGAGGCTGGAGGCCTGTCCGTTTCGAAATGTCTCCTTGACTCTTTTTCGAGGTTATGTACTTACTCGAGAGAGATGCAACGCGCGGTGCATATCGCTTCGATGCATTTTAACACAGTCAGCCAAGCAAGTACCTCTACCTAGTTATTCTGTACCACTGTAAAAATTGTCTTGCCATTTATTTGAAAAACGTTATTGAAACACCAAGCTATTATCAGTACCGTTGTTCTTTTTTCTTGCGATAAAATAGCGATATCTCGTCTTTCCCCAATTCTTTCTATTTTTAGACGGCAAAGAGAATTCACCTCGACCTCAGAAACAACATCGAGCCACGAGTGTCGGATTTAACCCTACTACCTTGCCCGCCTATCGTGGTCTCGATACAAGGGATGCCGCTGTTATCTCCTATCTCGTTATCACGAATTTCCTATAACGCGAAATGATACCCATGAACCGGAAACGGGAGAAAAACAATTTTCCATCGCGACTATCATTCCTCTCGGACTCAAGTATACATATATAGATCGACTACTTTTCCTCAGGATCATAGTTACAGCCTCCAAAAGGTCTTACGTTCTCGATATTAATCCAAATAATTAATATGACAATTTCAAGTTTGTTTATACCATCTCAATCCTACGACCCCATTGCGTGACGACGCTCGACGTCCAAGTAAACCCCCTGGCGTCGTTAATCCCCCCCCCCCTCGTACTCACCTTCCTAACAAACGTACAATCAGCCTGATCGTAAAGACTCTTTCGCTAAAATCTACCTATAAAAAATAGCCTTGAAGTTTACTCTGGGTCAAGACAAAGGACACGATAAAAGAAATTCCACCGTAAACAGACGTTATACAGACAGTATGTAAATTAACGTTGACTTTAACATATCATTCATCATAACCCATATGGTCCATAATCCAGCCTCCTGAAAACGTCTAACAATCACGATACTATCCCGTTACAACTGTACGAACAGTCAGCGTTGAACTGCTTAAGTACTAGTTCCTGTGTCGAAACTAAACGCCCACTACCTGTAGGTACTATCGCCTAAGTCAGATATCCACGCGTGTATTCACGCGTATCTACGCACGTGTCATCCCGTACCCACCCCCTTCCCTAAGTGACAGTTACATCAGAACGTTTTAGCAGCGATGACACAAATCTCATTGCTACCGTGGAAATCTACTGGTTTACCGATTAACCGCGACCTTCCACGAATAAAAGTACATAACCGTACAATTTTAATAATCAATTAGCACCGACTTAACACAGTCGCGCATAATTTAACGCGTGGGAGTAGATTAACAATTTGAAAAAGATAAATAATCGTCACCGATCAAGTCCTAGACGTTAAATCAATCAAAGGGGGTCAGAACCACTTCCGGAAGATCGCGCAGACCTACATACCAGACAGCTGTCCTACACGTTGGAGAATGTTGATCCGTTAAATAATGACGATTCCCAACTGAGGTTGTCGACTCGTACCAATCTCATTCATAATGTCACAAGGGTATATCAACCGTTTCGAAGGAGCTTCCCCCTTGAGGTCGGCTCCGTACCAGGAGGACGATTACGAGAGTTTTTGTAAAGTGAAAAAGCAAAGAAACAGCAAGACCGTGGGTACAGTCACTGCGGAGAGTGGGCTAAGGGAAAAGTGCTGGGCAAAGAAGTGAAGAGTTAGCGACGTGACTCACTGGCTTGAATGTTCCGTGGCAGCATCATGTGGCATCCGACGAAGTAGTAGTAGATAGCCAGAGTCGGGCAGAACCGAGCTGAGGTAGATTGAGCGTAATGTGTCTCTTCCTCCGACGCAGATACAGTCACGGTCACTACAGGATAGAACGGAGCGTGGCTCACGCGCTAGTTTCACGCACACGCAATCGAGTACTTGCCGTGGAAAGAACAGACTCTAATGATCGTACGGATAGTGCCGGCTCGAAGGATGGACCGTACGTGTAATCAGCCATTACGTAGAACGTATGCGTATTTAGTTGTATGATATATCTATGTAGTCTACCTAGTCTATGATATATGCGTGATGTATATATATATTTGTATGGACCATATAAGATGCTATCACTCCTGTAACTTCGTTCAGCATCCCAGAACGTCCTTGACTCCACGTATGACCTTGGACCTGAATCCACGCAAGAAGAAGGTACGACCACGGTCTGCTGGAGTACTCTGACCTTCGACAATTGGCTATGATTCTGAAAGCCATCAGGGACTGATTGGTAAATTTAATCGTGATCGTGAAAAATTTTTATCGTTATCACGAAGTAAGCATCGTGCTTGCTGTCTCTACTTTGTGCCGTAATGATAAGCCGCCGTGCCGATCTCTCTTGGGGGTTTTAAGCTGCCCGGCAAACCGGTAATTTCTGGTTTACTTTCTCGCGAAATAAAACCAAAACCAAGGAATAACAACGAAGTGTATATACTATTAAGTATGCTGTAATATTGTTATCGGAAGTGTCTGATGTCTGGTTGGCGGATCGAATCCCAGACTGCCAGTCGCCGGTTTTCTGGTTCGATCCGGATTTGCGACAGGAGAGACAGTCAAGTATTTATGTACACACGTATTGTATATACGCGTTAGCGCTAGAGGGACTCGAATAGAGAATGAGAGAGAGAGAGAGAGAGAGGGAGAAAGCGATAGTGATACATAGTATAGTAGAGTGAGATGCAGAAAGAAAAGAGATCGAGTTCATGAATGAATGAATGGAGTGAACCAGACGAAACTGACGAAGGCGTCACCCACCAGAAACCCACTCGACGACTGTCCGCTCATCCGTTTACGTTCGATTACGTGATTTGGTCTTCTCGATTATCCCACTGTCAAATCGGCTTGTTGACAAACAATACGAACAATCAGTATCAACCGGAAGTCACCTTCGCGATAGTTTTACAGGGATTCCTCGTACCGTTTATTCTACCATATAATACTTCCACGTTTAGAGTTACGACTTTGACTTCTTTTTTTCTTCGTACCATAAGCCATCTTCTAGTCTCTTTATTGCGAATTTATCGGTGGACTTTTTCTTTTTATTAGATAAGGACCTTTCAGTGCGATTTATAATTGATTTTTACTACTTTTACTACTAAACTAACTTGTATGGGTATAAATGGTTTATAGGGGCTTATACTTGAGAGGTAACACTTAAAAAGAAAAAAGAACCAGTCACGTCTGGTACACGTGGGCCTTCTGCCAAGTGACGTCACTGGTGTTCCTAAATATATTGAAATTTCGGCATTTCCGTAGCGTCCTCACTATTTTCGTAACCGACGCTTCATATATATATATATAGTTCGTATACCTGATTTTACACCAATCCATTGCAGTTCGATCGGCTTCTTCGATATTAAGCACTACACGAACAATATCGGAAACTGATAGTCGTAAACTTACCGTAAGTTTTACGACGAGGAGCGAAACAGAAGTCGTACCTAAAACTTCGTAATCTTACAATTTAATTGTCGTATGTTTATTCATACTTGTGTATTCCTAATTTTACGAATAACATAAACGTCTGTGCACACATGCCAAAGACCGGGCGCGATACTCAAGACGCCATTTTTAATACACGCGCAAACACTCGTGTCATAATCATTCCGTTTTTTTCTCCGCTTCGCGCAAAGAATTTGCGAATAATTCAACACCTGTTCTAATTAATTAATAACCGGTAGTTCAAGTCGGATCAAAGGAAAATATATTTACGATATCTTCGTGATAAGACGTTATTACTGGTTTTTTCCAGAATGCCGTCGTATCAGTCATAATCAGTGCTAAGCTGCTACAACTTGACACAGCCGTACTCCACGTTATTTCGATAAATTTATCTTTCTTCTCTAATGATTGTACACGATAAAAGGAGTGGGAGAGAGAGAGAGAGAGAGAGAAAGAGAGAAGGAAAAACACTCACGCACGCACTCAGAATTCTTGTTTACGCACGTCGCCTGACTTCGCCACCTGGATCACCTGGATCATACGAAGATATATCATGTGAAAGTATATCATATAATAGAGTCTGCCTCTTTAGGGTCTATTCCCCTAGAGGTTGACTTTGTTGCGCACTTATATATGCCACAGTGTATGCATACGTGCATATTATATGTGTATCAGATGCAGCAGGTGCATCGGAACGACCCAGCACCCCCCGTTACCGTGAAGGTACATGCCTTTAAGAACGCACCAGGTTGATACTCCCGGAACACCCTGTACATCCCTGTGCAATCTCGAGATTCGCATCGTCGAGGGATGAAGAGATTTGCATTAGCGCTTGGGAAAGACGAAGATGTGAAATAGGGGTGAGAAACGTTGGAGGTTTCTTTAAAGGGGTTTTCGAGGGGCGGCTGGAGGAAAAAGTGTAGCTAGAAAAACTAGGAGTAAATTTACTGGCTGCGTTTTCTGAGTAACGGGGGTATATAGGCCGACCCCGTTATTTTGCCGTTACCCTTTGATAATGATTACCCCCTCCGACCATCCCTTCCCGTCACACCCTGACCATTCCACTGGCCGCATCATCCCCGCGTAATGTCCCGTAATTTTCCATGACCGGTCCCTTCGTTCGTCGCGAACCTTCTGCTTCTTTCTCTTCTCCCCTGGAGATTTTATCTTCATGGATGCTGTTCGTGTGCTTCATCCTTCTTTGGACCATGTGTATGTGTATATATATATACTTCATCTTCTTCCGAATCACTTTGATCGGTCCTGGATAAAGGAACGATTCTCTCACGTGGTTATATGGTTTCTACCCGTGATCCAGACTTTGCGATCTATCGTATATGGCTCTTGGGGGATATAACTTAAGAGATAGTATATCGGGTGGTCTCGACGTCTTATACGGCCCTGATATTGATACCAATGCGATTATTGGTTGTACCGAGTTGCTGGCGATACGAGAGTGTTGACGACGCCGAACGAGTCGCTCTCGTTGCACGTATGAGTCCGGCATTATGAGCTTGGGAACGTGTGTGTCCGGCTGTGGGACGAGTTTGAGTGATACACGAGATTGGCGCAAGGCCAGTCCTCGATTGCATAACTCGCATCAGCAAATTGCCAGCGTTCGCCACTGACTCGGTACGGACCTAGATCCAGGGCCCTGGAAAGATCAGCTGAGAATGAGGACCCCTGGGAGAGGTTACCGTTTTAAATGTATAGTCCCTATGTTTTAGTTGGTCTTTTGTGGTATTTTGTAAAATAGAACGAAATGAATTCCGGCAAATAAATATTTATGAATTGCGCCACTTGCCATAGGGATAACCAGTACTTGCGGGGTACGTCCCTCTATGGTTATGCTCTTCGCTTGAAATTTTTTTAGTCTTTTTTTTTCGCTTTTATTATTCTTTTGCGGGGAAAAAACAATTTTCCTTGTAGGTATTCACCGATGGCGCCCCCCCTCCCCCCTCTTATTTTTATTATTCATTCCTGCTACCAGGTAGCGGAACGTCTCTACTCCTGTGGGAGAATCACGGGGGCTAAAGGTTCGCGTAAAAGGGGCGTCGAGACGCTTTTACCGGCAACGCCTCGGCCTTTTTTTTTCTTTTTTTTTCTTTTAATGGGCAACAACGCGAACTGGATTGCACTCGAGTGCTCACTTGATGCGTTTATAAAACGCTTAAAGACCGACGAAATGCAGGGACGTAAGATGGCGTACCTTTTTCCCATTAGGAATTTTCGCCATTTCTCAGGCTTCTGGTACTTAACTACTCGAGAGTCCCTCGATTTCATTCTTTCCCAATTGCCATACTTCCTCCCCCTTTTATCCCTTGTTTCGCGCAAGAATACATCCCCCCCCCCCCCCCGGGGACAATTAGATATTCGTCAAACTTTTTCTTTCTTCCTTTCTGTCTTTCTTCTCTATCATTGTAAGCCGTAAAATTTTATTTTCAAAAATCAACCCACCCTTCGCAATCAAGATGTCATTGTGTCGTAAGCGTGTTAACCGCAGGGAACGATGGAGGACTATGACGTAGGTACTCCATGACGACAGAGGTTACCCTCGTTTACGGCTATGGCGCAAGAACGAGGGGAACGACAAGATACCTTTGACTTTCTCAAGTTTCGTTTATGTAGGGTTCTGGAAAATTAAGCTGGAACGTAACTTTTGGTAAATTACCAAGTTCACACTGTCGTGAATGTCGCTATCACAATAACGGTACGTAATCTAAATATACGTGGAGAACCGCTGACCGCCCACGACGAGTCCTGAGTTTCCTCGAATCGAGTCAAAAGATGACTCGTTCAATTTAACGTTGGAATCGTGTCGCGACTACTGCGGATCTCTACGTACATATGTGTACATATACATATGTTACGTACAAGGCATATCTATCTTGGCACGTACCTCATCTTCATTGCTCTGTAAAGGCTGAGGATTAAAAGAACATTTTTGATCAACGTGAAAGAAAAAGTAATGGTTCTAAAAAAAGTCTTTTTTTTTTATTTTCCTCAAAAATATCATAAAATCGAAGGAATTGGTGTCTGTAGGATTTAACCTATGAGATTGACCTAGGAGACCTGTGAGATTGATCCTTTACTTTCTTCCACCCTCGACAACGCTAGACGAACATTTTATTTTCCATTGTTCTCCTTTGTCTGCCACGATCCCCCGCCGCGAAAGAAGTGCCGAAAATCGCACTGTACCACGAACGAATTCGCAAAAACTTTCTATGCTTCCTAACAAAAGAACATGGTTTGTTTATACGTGTAACAAATGTGCACTCGTACGTGCACATACTGCATTATATAACAAAGAGCCATTTTCCTTTGACAGAAATAGCGAAAATCTCGCGAGAGCTTGCAAACGCTCGGGAGCGTGTACACTTTATCATAGAGAGAGAGAGCGAGAGAGACAGATAGATAGAGAGAGAGAGCTAACGCGCCACGCAGCACGACGCTTAAGCAAACAATCGAATTAAGCGGAGAAGCAATATTCTCTGAACGAACTACCACAGTCCAGTGTACTGACGTACATAGGATGAAGCTTGCACTGTCAGTCTGAGACCCACTAACCCACTCACCTAATGAAGAGCCTTGCTAAAGCTTCCCGAAAGCATTGGATACAGTTGCTGCTATCGCTGACTGTTATCGCCGCTGTCTGTTGGTCCGAGCGAAGCAAAAGTAACGTCCTGCGTAACGAGTCGAAAAGAAAAGGAAGTAAAGGGAAACATCCAGGCAAAAGTTTCGCTGATCCATCAGTCAAGCGCGCCGCCACGGTTCGCCAGCGCAACGAGGAATAATCGACAAGCCGAATGGCACAGGAGTGTTGCCGAGAGATCCGAGAAGAGTAAAGAGAAAGAAAAAAGAACGGCTAGGGAAGAAGGATGAGCAGGATACGAGTACCTATAGGGCGTGAGAGCGCGAGGAAGAAGGGGGAACAAGAAGAAGACGAAGACCAAGAAGAAGAAGAAGAAAAAGCAGAGTACTAGGATAAGAAGAGGGAAGCTGAGGTAGCTGAGGAGAATCGGTCGTGTGGCGTCTAGCCCACTAGCACAGATCCAGAGGCAATGTCTCTCAACTAGGAATGTTAAAACGAGGAATATAAATCGTACGGAATAGCGCGAGCTTCCGGCTCCTGAAACGACTCACCGTACGTACAACTGACTGAGCACCACTGACCTCACCGTGGAGCTTGCGCGCTTTAACGGGTGGGGCGACTCACGGGTACACGAGGAAGTGGTGGGGGTTGTCTGAGTAACTGGTGGGGGTAACTTTGCCCTCGGAGTGGGGAGGACGGGTCGATGATGCCGGCGGTCCTCTACGGCACGAAACGCCAGTCAGTCTCTGGTCCACCCGAAGCCGCGCTGCTAACTTCTCTTACATCGAACACCGCTCGCCGCAGCCATGGGTGACAAGGTTTGTGTCGTTCCTTCCGTTTCCTTCACTCGACGAGACCCGAGAGTCCGTACCCATTATCTTCCCGAAACATCCGGCAGACACTCGGCAATGGTAAGGTAGTGGAGTACCGAGCTTACGCGAGGAAATCATCGAGTGTGTTTGCTTTCATTGGCCGTGAGTTGCCCTGAGAATGGATGGCCATTCTTAGCTGCCTGCTAGCCGTGGATAGGGATCCTCCATAGTGTTGGCACTCATGGATTCGAACTGTAGAAACGAAGGAATTTTCATTTTTACCTTACTCCCTGTGCACTTTTCTCTTTATCTCTTTCGATTCCTCGAGAGAGGATATTTTGAGAATTTCTGAATCTCTTAAGTTCACTCGTTCTATCTCTCTCTCTCGCTCTTGTTCTCGTTCTCTCTCTGTCTCCCTCATTCTTTCTCTCTCTCTCTCTCCCGTCGCCGTTCGACTCCCGATCGATTCGGGTGGGAATAGCTTCCCACCCTCCTCCCCCTCTCTCTGTCTCTCTCGCCCTCTCTTTCTCTGTCTTCTTTCTCTCACTCATACACACACTCTCTCTTTTTCTCTCTTGGAAAGTAATCGAGGGTTCCGCCTTCGAAAGCTTTCGGAAGCTTTCGAGACACCCGAGTGTATCGTGCACCCCGCGATACTTGTCTAACTGCTGCTCGAAGCTCTTCTTCGATCCATAGAGACAGGGTGGGTGGTTGACGAAGCATCGGGAGAGTGCGAGAGAGTGAGAGGACAAGAAGAGACTGTCTGTCGAAAGGATCGAAAAGTCTCTAGAAAAGCTCGAGGCCATTTTTACTACTAGTGCTTCGCAGTGATCGCTTCTGTCAGTGTCAATTCATCTCGACCAGGGTGTGATACCAGAAGAAGGGGGTAGCTCTAGGAGCGACACGCACAGATAATATGGTAATTTATCATAGTGATCAATCCTAAGATATCCCTTACGAGTGCTTCAATCGATTGGCCCAATTTAATGGCGCTTGGATTGTTCTTGTGATCGTTAAAAAAAAAGAAAAAGAATAGTACAATCCCGTCACTATTGACTTTAGTCTTGAAAAGCCTCTCGGCTACCCCTAAAAGTTCTTCATCTTCCACGAGATGCTGGCGCGAATCCATTAAAGGTTGAATATCTTCCTTTCATCGCGAGAAATGAGAAAATTCTCATGCGAATTGTCGCTCTATGGAAACTGACGTGAGCTTTTCTCTCTTCAGGTTAGTGATTTCTTGTTGCCAACGCGCCTGCGCATACTCCCAGCTGCTGCTGCAAAGCTTCTCCTCGCTATCTCTGCTCGTGTCTTCCTCCCCGACGGGCCAAAAGCTCGACCCGAGGATACTCGACACTGGCCGATTCCACGATCGGACGATCGCCTCGATATCGAAACTGGGTCGATTCTCGTCGTCCATATCGTCAGCCATTCGACTCCTAGCCACGAACTCGTATTATTTCTTTTACTGTCAAGTGATCGTTGAAATTTGTCCTTAACTTGATATCTTTGACAGGGTACAACGTATATGAAAGCTTTTTCACATTTTTCTTATTCTACTCGATCCTCGACGCGGCTGTACCGGTTACCACCTTGAGCGCATGCGCAGATCGCTACGATTCGCTAACAGTTTTTCTTCACAGAAAAGTCCCGGATATCTTTGTAAAATTATTTAATACGATATTGGGAATTATGGGTAATTCGAATTTTCCGAAATTTTCCCATAGAAATGTCATAGGGCATTCCTGTGAAATGGTCGGAAAGTTCTGCGCATGCGTGAACAGTGAACGGAATGATTATTCATTAGCTACCAACAGCCATTCTGTTTTTTTGTGAATCAACAAATTCATAAGCTACGTCATAATTACAGGAAAATTGAAGATCGATCGATAACGCCATATCGGATTAATCAACCTCTTTTGGAGAAGATCGATGGATCTTATATATCAGTCATCATGGACAAGTACCTTCGCATACCTAAAGATCATGGAATGATCCTCCCGACGAATTCCCAAGGAATAAATTACCAGTCACAACGTCGTGGAATTTTTTCACCGATTTTTCCACGGCTAGTGATTTTCGCGAGGAGACTCGAGTCTGCGCGCTGACGTAGTCGCAATAAACCGCCCTCCGGTTTACCCCAAAGCACCCCTGGTAACATCACCTCCACGACAAAACCCCGGAATTCTCACTTGAGCACGTACAGAGGACGACGACGGTGACCGAAGTCACTTTACATTGTTACACCTGTACTTTTCCACGGGAGTTGACAGTAGCTCCGCCAAGTAGCCATCTTGTTTATCGTCATCGTCACCTAGGGGATAAAATTGACAGAAAGAGAAAAAAATTAAAAAATAATTCTGGCAGCCATCCTGGAGCCCATTCTTCGTGGTATCGACAGGGCGCTTCTATCTGTCCTATCTGTCTGCCGTGACGCAAATTCCTCTATCTGTCTGTACGTCGGACAATCCGTTCTATTCGTACATTCGTGACGATGCCCAAGGACGGGCACGTCAATTGAAAAGGTCGATTCTTTTAAGAGGCCCTTAGCAACGTTTTCCATTCATTGAAATTTCTTCTAGGCCCCGCTACTTCCGGGAGCTCATCGACAGTCCACTTATTGTTTCGTGAATCTAACCTTAAGCACCTTTGCTAATTTTTTTTGTTTTATCCTCAACTCGTGATCGCTGCTGGGAAATTGTTTGGCGGTCTTAGTTACGGTTAGAGGAATTTAATGAGCGAGTGAGATTGCAATGGTTATGGGTTAGGGGATGAATTTGGAAACGCGGAAAGTTTAATCGTAATTCAGTAAAGCACTGTGGTTAATTACAATCTCGTTAATATAATTGTCGTTTAATTTATATATTTTATGGATTTCATTGATTTGATCGTTAACTTCAATATAATTATTTCTATCTTACTCGTGGTGGATTTTTGGAGTATATATAGTCAATTCTTTTGAATTCGTTGAATAATTCAAATTAAACCTCGAATTGAATAATTCCGCAATTTATTGTCAAATACTAAAATTCATTAATGCTCTTGATGTAACTGATTCTTATGAGAATTCCAATTTAATTGTTTTCATCGGATGGACAACAATCTTCAGTCAAAGCGTGATTTTCTGATTTTATTTTGCAATGAAATTTTACACTTTTCTTAAAAAAAGTAAATGTTTTTCAAAATCGAATCAGAAGTTCCAAAACTCTACGTGACAGTTATTTCGAAATCAGTGAAGTGATAACGACTGCATTCCCCAGACACCCCACTTGCATTTCTACTCCGAATCAACATACCCTATATACACGTTTACCTATTTCCGCTCAAAATGTCAGACTTGTGATTTCCAAAAGGGAGGAAATGCATCCTTGTACTTCCAAGGATAGACGACGCCGTTTGTAATTGCATACAGGACTAGAAGCAACGCCGATAAGAGAAACGTCGAGAGAAGGGAGAAAATTAAAGGAGGACATAAAGAAAGCCGATAATAGAGGGTTTGGTTCGTGCCGCGGGGGTAGTAACAGCCGAAGACAGAAAGGGCTGCAGACTAGATGGCGCCGACAGCGAGTTGAGTTCTGGGGCGCTTATCGATCGTAACCTATTTATAATTCATCTGACATTTTGATTCTGCCGATACCAATTCCATTTCTGTACCCAGCCCTCTTTCCAAGTAAACGAACGTAGGCGTGTTCCCATACGTCTCCAAGAGAAAGACGCGAAAATATCGAGTGAAACGTAGAATCAAAGAAAAAGAGAAAATCCACTTGTATTAATTAGCACTTTGAAAGACTTCTGCTTAAGCATTTATAGGTCTTCGGCTTGGGAGCGTTGTTTCCCTCGACTACGTTACAACAAGCGGTCATTGCCCACCCATAGTGCACCACTCTCCTATTCTTATAGCCCCAGGTTCTCTATAGGACGATAAAGCCTCGTCCACAAGTGACCTATGACTACGGCTAAAGCCGAGTTCAGCTGTACTCTTATGTCTGGACTGCTCGCACGAACTGCCTTCGATAAATACCAGACGCGTGACAATAAAAAAAAAAGAAAAGAAAAAAACTAAATCCAAAAACGATACTGATTTTTTGCTTCACGTATTCTTCCAATCTTGGAGGCTACTTTGAGAGGTTTCTTACTAAAGGATTTCGTTTTTCCTCTTATCCAGTTACCACCAATCTATGAAGTACGTGACTGCGTAGACATAACAGAAAGGTCTGATCACGAAGGACCCTTTCTACTTGTACCCGACGAAAATTTTCCACGGGCTACCGACTCTTTTCTATAGCGTCGAGGAATTACGTCACGTTCGACGGAACGGCACACGTGAATGTCGACGAGGCAGTGAGGTCGTTCGGGAAGGGCAAAGAATGGATAAATTTACGGAAAGAGGAGAGGGCGCTTATTTAGAAAATTTAACGCTCTTGGATGCGAGTAGAATGAAATTAACTGTTGGTTAAGATTGCTTTGCTATTAAGATGGTTACCGATAACCTTACGTAATCGCACCTTTTCTTTCTTTATTCTCTTAACCGCCATTTACTGCCACGTACTCGTTACCCCCTGTCTCCTCCAAGGAATTTCGTATTTACTTATGCATTATCGGTCTCTCCTTTTCTCACGTCAAAGCCCAAAGCGTCAAGGCTTGTTTGCACTTACAAACGACGTCTATTCATTGTGCACGTGACCGTCGCTGGACGCAGTCATCCTGTACAATCACTGATTCCGGACTTCTCTCACTTCTCAAACTACTGCGAACCAGTACGATCTGGTCCCTGTAACAGTTCTGCCTCACCTCCAGAGGCACATTTACTCGTGAGCTTTTGTCGTCTAAGCGAGAACCCCCTTTTGTACCGGTTTATTACGCAATTGTTCATTGCTACAGGGAACGCGCTGGGAACGGCTCAACGGCTTATTAGTTTGTGCCGGTTTCCCAGTTATTACGAGGGAAAAAAAAAACAATTTAACTGAAAACAAGGATAGACACAGTTCCCTTGGGCTATGACGTTTTTTTTATAGCGAAGATAATTTTTGCGTTACTAAATTACACTTTTTTTTTGTTTCGGCATCTGTGGGAACGTCTTCTTTGGTTTTGAGTTCCTAGGGGAAATATCTGGAAAAGTACGATTTTGAGATTTAACATAACCTCAATGGTATTACTCTGCCATGCGTGTTAGACTGTATACGTGTGTGTATATATATATGGTCGTATATTATGTGCGTGTCAAAGTATCTCAGGGACAAAGACAAAAATAACCAACCGCTTCGGAATTTCGAGCAAAGTGTGTATACACTTCCCTCTTTGTTATACCTGGTGTCAAGTAGTTCAGCTACTTTGTGAAAAGTTAGTACCAACAATACAAGTCGACTATCAAACGAGTATAAATTATTCGGGTTTGTTTAACGTTGATTCAACTTCGCCGTTTCTTAGTTTTACGACATAGTATTTTGCTCTCTAGTTGAATTGCCAAATGAACAATCGGTTCTCTCTTTGAGCCAATTCGCAAAACGGTCCAGATATTCGCACAGCCTCACACTGTGGAGTGCTGCTTGATAAATAATAATAACGCACACGTGCCGCGGCGGTCATATTTTTTCTTTTCGTCAACGTTTCACGAAATTCGTATTCATATCTTTCGGGACAATAGGTAAGGGTGCTGTTGTCAGTCCGCTTAAAAAATAAGGGATGAAACGAGATCGCGTGCAGAGATTTTCTGTTTGTCCAAAAGAATAATCAGTCCACGAGGGCTAAATGATCCCCTTTACGAAATCAATTTGACGTACTGATACAGACATCGTAGGGGGTAGATAGTGACTCCCTTTGACATTCTACAACCCCTAGAAAGTCACGCCGCTCAGTAGCAACCCTGAATAAGGTATATTGGGGTATACCTGAAGGGTGCATGTGTAATACAATGAATATATATAGTTGAAATCGCGTGACTGGTCAACCCTTATCAAAATGCACCCCTTTCGGACCGCGTGGCACCTGGCTGAATCGTTCCTAGTTAAACAGCTGAATCCTAATGGTCTCGATCGATATAACTCCATTACGTTGGACATTATCGCGTTTTTTGGTTTTACAAAAAATTTCAGTAACACCAGTAACCTCGCTTACACCCCTCCCCTCCCCCCTCCAACTGATATTTAAATTACCCGCCCACGCTGGGTACGAAAGGTGTCAGTTGGATTGGCTGAAATATATATCCTGCGAATACTTATTAAATTAGGGGATGCTACTCGTCTCTTAAGGGCTCTTATCAAATTGAATTTTTTCCTTGGAAAGTTAAGGGTTCCATGGGTTTAATCAATAATTTACAGTTTGATGTCGTAACGTCCCAACGAAAACTTTCCTTTATTCTAAACACACAAGAGAGAGGGCCTCACAATCAGTCTGGGAAACTTACTTAAGTAATTCAAGTTGAAAAGTTTCTCCGAGCGCGTGGAAGATCCAACCTAACCTAGTTTCAGGACTTTGCTTGTCCCGATATGAAATCCAAACGCGGCTTAAATCGATCCTCTCCTGTTTATCTTTTTTTTCCATCTTTCTTCTGGAAAAGTACCATCAGGTAAACTCCCAGCTATGTCAATACGTGCTATTACTGGCGTTGCTGCCTACTTTGAACTCTTTGCTTTTCTCTTCGACGTTCTTTTTCTGCTGATAAGAAAAGGGGTGGGGGGGGAGAGGAGGATAATCGTACTGGCTTCATCTTGCAATGGTTAGGTCGACCGAAATTCGGAATCACGATAGTAAAAATTTATGAGCCAACTTCGTGTCGTTTCTTGGGCTGGTCTAGGCTTTGGCCGAACAGTGATGCCAACTCCATTATTGGAAAACTATTACGGTTCTGTTTTGGACGATGGGCATCGATCGAAAAATGCTGACTAGCTCAAATAAAGTGTGTTTACTGGATACTCGTGTTAGAAACACGTCAAAGCCACTCTGCGATACTATTAACAAGGCAAAATGCCCTTATGCCGGATACATATCTATGGTTTATCTCGACTGGGGCTGAAGCTGCTCCTGGTCACAGGAATTAGACGTAAGGCCCAAAGGGATCTTCAGGACCTGCAAGATCCACGTTATGGATAAGTGACGTATTATCGAATTAGAAGCTGGAGGGTTGTCTAATTCTACTGCTAACATATCTCTCGATGGGATCCCTTTCAGAAACCACGTTTACTCCCTATCTGGACCTTCTTCTTTGTCTTGAGGACAAACGTCCTTCCGGTCGAGCCATGATCTGCTGTACTTCAAACGTTCCTACTTTTCATCGTTGCCTTGGTGAATAACGAAAAATACGAAGAAACCATACATTAGGATTATGAGGTACTCTCCTAGCATCCCCCTCGCAGGATCCATTAAGTAAACAGGAAGTGAAAAATAAGGAAACAGAGTGATACTTAAAATTTGGCACAGTCTGCTCAGCGCATAAGAGGACTGGGTCACTGGGCTATCATCTGGCTAGGACGATCCGTCCCCAGGGCCGTGTAAATTGTAAGGGTGGCGCAACTAGGGGGTCGATTTTCTTTCATACGGAAGTAAGCAGATCACGCAAGCAAGGGGATAAATCACAACTCAGTCAGGTTTCCTATCAAATTTCGAAAGCAATCCTGACGCGTCAGCGATCGGTCAACCGGAAGTTCACAGTGGAAATAAGTATATAAAGGGTGTTCTGCCAGTCTGTGGTTTTGCTCGCCATGCGCTGCTAGAGGGGTTAACGGAGGGGGAGACCAAAAGAGGGATATGGCCTGGTTGGGTATTGATCCACCAGTGGGGCAGGAGGGGGTCGCACCAAGCCTAGGTTACTCCAGAGGGGTAGTAGCAGAACCCGAGTCGCATGCGCACCACCCTAGAGCCGACATCCGGCGCGATCGACCCGCCAACCTCTTCTGAACTCCATACCGCACCCCCCCGGCGATGAGTGGTACCGTGCCACGAGCACGGAAACACACCCCCTCTCGCAACCCCACCCCCCTGAACCGCCGAGCCCCCAAGTTGCATTCTAAATTAGACTAAATATAACTCCCTTCAGGGGGTGTACACGACGTGCACCCTGCACGCGACGCCTTACCTGCCCCACGATTCTATTATGCAACCCCTCTGAACCCACGCATACGGAGACATGCTCTCTCTCCCTCTTTTCCCCCCCTTTTGTTTTACTTCACTTCTATCTCTCGTTTCACCCAACCACCGCCAGATGTCTCGTTCCTTTATCCTTCGCCGCCTCCCCCTTCTTGTCAGCTACCACTCGAGAGAACCTATGGCAACCCTTATCTTAACTTCAGGACAGTCGCCAACCAGACCGACTCCTTACCAACTTCAGGGGATCTCATAAGTACGAAACTACCCCAAAAGTCTTCATAGTCATTCGGTCCCCTTTCCAACCTCATTCTTGGAAAATCTTGACGCGCGTCTCGCAAATTTATCACAGCAAAATTACCTTTGCGGATATTTCAACGTACGAGTCCCTTGTCACAGGGTGGGTCAACTATAAATTCTTGATGACATTTAGAGCAGCTGTTACTAGCGAAAGAACGACTCGCAACGATCCAACGAAGTTACATGAGTTGTGAGGGAGCCTTTATCCAATATTATGTTATACCATATCCAAACTTCATGCTACTTTATCGTGACCTGTTCCTGTCCGTCGTGGCGCGACCACTTCCGATCTTTTCCGAGTATGCGTTTCGTAACAGTGTCGGAATTCGCGCACGATAATTTCGCAGCAAAACTTTCCATTGTTCATTTGTTTCCTGATGCGCTAATTTATACTGGATTTTTCAGCGTTTTTGGAGAGCAAGTTTCTCGCGTTGATTTTTTTTTGACTAATCTACACTGTCATTCAGATAACCCCAACGAATCGCAGTAACTAGAAGCTTATCCGTAATATATCGTAACGCGGCATCGGACAGCTTATACATTATGCAATCGCGTAACGCACGTAATGTACATGTATGCCTATTTACAAATGTACAGGACACGCATTCAGTACATACAGTATTATATATATAGGACGTAAATAGTACAATACGTATATATATATACACACACATATCAATATATGTACAGTAGACAGGCGGAATGGAGTACCTATTTACTGGCTATTTGTACAACATTAAAATTCGACGATATCCGGGTAACAGAATTTGAAAAAAAAAACCGAGAATGAAAAACAAAAATTTGAAATGAAAATTCTGTTTGACGATTTTAAGTGAGCAGCGCTTTTACCGCCGTAACTCGTCGTTACGTCAACGTTGAAAACCATCGGTTCGCGTGGATTACGCGAACGGAAGTGCCTGCCACCCTCCTAGCGCGCGTCGCGACGTTAATTTGTCTCTCGCTAATTGGGAATTTCAAACGCGTCGCCGGCGGACTTGCTTTCGTTTCTTTTTCTCTCCTCGTTATACGATTTCGTTTTGTATCACTTGATGCGCCGGAAGACAATCGAGCGCTTTTTTAATACACTCGTACAAACCGATCGAACGAAGCGTATCAATTGATTCTCTGTGTGATTTTCAAGTGGAGGAAAATTTTTATTTTTTATCGAATAACGTTTACTGGAATTTTAGGGGGTTTTTTTGTGGCAAAATTTTGATAACTCCTTGTTGACTAAGACGTAGAGGGATTTATCACAGCTTCGATCCATAGGTATTGGGGAATTCCATTTTTTTTCTCCTGAATCTCGACCCATCCAGTCCTACATTCTCGTTATAATCGTATCGAACGCGTCATTATTTTTCATGATTTTTTGTTTCATCATGACGAATTTTCGATCCCACGTCATTCGGAATGTTACCGACGCGTCAACGAAGGGGAGCAAAAGTTGGACGAAAGATTTTCGAAACCGAAGCAAATGCAATTGCCCGAAGTAAAAATCGATGCCAACTGCTAGCAGATGAAACAAATTTACATAATCATCCGCGATATCCTTCCTATTGACGAACCTGTATCCGCTTTCGATTGCGACCGGAAGTACCGGTTACGTGCAACGGTAAACACATAAACGCTATTCGCATCGGGAGGCCAAGGCTACAGTTTTGTCATTTCAACTTCCTCGCGTGATAGGACCGTTTTTACTGCAGAAACCTAGCCAAACAAACACAAACAAGTCCGAATCGTTAGCAGGGAAGGGTAGTGACGTCATCGAGCCCCTCTGTACGACGCACCCAACCTTGCAAAATAATCTCACCAATACTGTCAACTCGCCCTAAATTATTCTGAGTCATCCCTTTGGAAAATTCAAGAAACAGCCCCCTCCTCCCACCCCACGTTATGGCCACGGCTGTTTACGCGGGGTCGCGCGTATATTTACGAGCTCGATTTCCGAATTTACGACTGATTCACATGCGTAGCCATCGTTACACGCGCGTGCGCCTAAACGTACAGTTCACGCAAAAAGGTCAAAGTTCTCGTCTCGTATCTATCGTCATCATCGTTCATATTACTTTTTTTTACTTTTGTGCCTGTACACGATTTTTTTGTCTTGTCTATGTATTCTTTATATTTTTTTTTCTCCTTACAGCATACACACGCATCCACTCATTATGTTTTTTACGCACTTCTTTTACAGCATGGCCGCTCAGATTCGTACAGGGTCGCTACCATACCCAACATTCGTGACGACAACAAAACCGCTGACGGAATGTTCAAGGTACCTGAGTGCGCTTGAAAGGCACTCTAGAATATCGATGGGCCTGCTGTTGCTGTTGCTGCCGGTGCTCTGGGGCCTCTTTGCGATACTCTCGACAAATCAGAGATAGGGACTGTACCTACAGTCCCTTTCGAGATTGTCCCGAGATCGTCTGTCATCCTTCGCTTATCTCTCAGCGGGTTTTCGTATTTCAAGATTAGTGGTTAACGAAAAAAAGAAAATTCCGATAACTACAGTCAGGATGAAAATTGTCTGCGAATTTCTGCAAAAAATACCTACCCCTCTTCTATCGCTTCTTCTGTCTCTTTCTCTCTTTCCCAGTCTCGTTGTCTCTTCGTCTTCTCTTCTTCTATACTCTTCTCTTTGTCGTAAGTTCACCTTTTTGCGAATTTTCGGGGTAGACCAACTAACCTTCGCTTCTGGTTGTTACACAACGGCAAGGGAGACACACTTGTACTAACAGCTTTTTAATATATATTTTTCTTTCTTCCTTTTTTATCACTTCTACGTTCTATACCTATTTCACTCGCACGCGTCACTATCTACTGACGTACTGGGTGTCGGTCGTATTTACTTTGCATTTATAATGATATTTTTAGGAATTTAATACTACTCCAGTAATACTATACTGTGATAACTTTGATACCTTTGATCAAGGTCTTGGTGATATATATATTATTATTTTTTTTTTTTCATACGTCATTTCATGGTCGTGCAATTCTTCTAACGTTACTGCTCGGTGCTGCTCTGGTATACGTCGCAGACGTATTCTCTTTGAAAGGCACTGTAATTTAAAGCACTCGACGAATTAATACACAAGATTGTCCTGATGACTATTTATCAAAACTGGGACTGACTGGCATCGGCCTGAAGTACTTAAAATAGTATACTGTTCTATTTCGCGAAGAGCGACAACTTCACGTACTGGAATAGACACAGATAATTTAAGTGGTATTACTGGTGGTAATTAGAAAATCGCACGCGATCATTAACTCGTTCTAATGACTTTAACATGCTTCGGGGATATAATTGATACAAATAAACAGAAAATGAACTGGCACTTTTGAAATTTTTAATTTTCTTTTTTAACGCGTTATCGAACCGTAGCTTAACGATTTGCGAAGTTTAGTCTCTGGTTTAATGTAAGGACGTTTAATTTTTATTGGAAAAAGAGGGGGAATAAAGGGTTTATAATATTTTAACGTTTCATGAGCACGCCCCTTAATCCGACGCGTCGCGACGGCGTCACGATCCAAAGCTGTACTGAGGACGTACTGTTCGAGACGTTCGCTTGACTCGTTTTAATTAAAGGGTTAATAAGGCCGACTTATTAATTGGGAAGCTCGGGGTATGCCAGTGCGGTTGCACTGAAGAATATCTGTCTTAAGGTCCAGTGGGACTAAGACCCAAAGATCCAATAGAAAGTGCCAGTTACGATGGGTCCCTTGTTGATTGTCTAGAAATCCGATGACTAATCATGTAATTGTTTTGATGCACAGTCGCGGCGGAAGAACCCAAAGCGGAAGGGGGACAATTTGGATGACCTGAAGCAGGAGTTGGACATCGACTTCCACAAAATCTCCCCGGAGGAGCTCTACCAGAGATTTAACACACACCCCGAAAACGTGAGTGAATAATAAAGAGTGGATTGTAAGAAATAAAAATAAATATATGGATTAAGGAAATGAATAATAAATGTATGACAATTTTCCGCAGGGCCTTAGCCACGCGAAAGCAAAAGAGAATCTGGAGAGGGATGGACCCAACGCCCTGACGCCACCTAAACAGACGCCGGAATGGGTAAAATTCTGCAAGAACCTCTTCGGCGGTTTTGCCCTGTTGCTGTGGATCGGCGCGATCCTCTGCTTCATCGCGTACTCGATCCAAGCGTCGACCAGCGAGGATCCAAACGACGACAATCTCTACTTGGGAATCGTGTTGGCCGCGGTGGTCATAGTGACAGGCATATTCTCTTATTATCAAGAAAGCAAGTCCAGTAAGATCATGGAGTCGTTCAAGAACATGGTGCCGCAGTTCGCGACTGTGCTGAGGGAAGGGGAGAAGCTGACCTTGCGCGCGGAGGACCTGGTGCTTGGTGACGTGGTGGAAGTGAAATTCGGCGACCGTATACCAGCCGACATAAGGATCATCGAGTCACGCGGCTTCAAGGTGGACAACAGCTCCCTCACGGGTGAATCCGAGCCTCAGTCCAGGTCGCCTGAGTTCACGAACGAGAATCCCTTGGAGACGAAGAACCTCGCTTTCTTCTCGACGAACGCTGTCGAAGGCACGGCCAAAGGCGTGGTGATCTGCTGCGGTGATCAGACAGTGATGGGAAGAATTGCTGGCTTAGCATCCGGTCTTGATACTGGAGAGACTCCGATCGCCAAGGAGATTCATCACTTTATCCATTTGATTACGGGAGTTGCCGTATTCCTGGGAGTAACCTTCTTCGTCATTGCCTTCATCCTTGGTTATCACTGGCTCGACGCTGTTATCTTCCTCATTGGTATCATCGTCGCGAACGTACCCGAAGGTTTACTCGCGACTGTCACGGTGTGCCTCACCTTGACCGCCAAGAGGATGGCCTCCAAGAACTGCCTGGTTAAGAATCTGGAAGCCGTCGAGACTCTCGGCTCAACCTCGACCATCTGCTCGGACAAGACCGGCACTCTTACACAGAACAGGATGACCGTCGCCCACATGTGGTTCGATAATCAGATCATAGAAGCCGACACTACGGAAGATCAATCTGGTGTTCAGTACGACAGGACGAGTCCAGGATTCAAGGCCCTGGCGAAGATCGCGACTCTCTGCAACAGGGCGGAGTTCAAGGCAGGTCAGGATAGTGAACCCATCCTGAAGAGGGAGGTCAACGGTGACGCGTCTGAAGCTGCTCTACTCAAGTGCATGGAACTTGCCCTCGGTGACGTAATGGGAATTCGCAAGCGCAACAAGAAAGTCTGCGAGATCCCCTTCAACTCGACGAACAAGTACCAGGTGTCAATCCACGAATCCGATGATCCTAATGATCCTCGTCATCTTCTCGTAATGAAGGGTGCACCGGAGAGAATCCTCGACCGATGCTCCACCATCTTCATCGGCGGCAAGGAGAAGGTTCTCGACGAAGAGATGAAGGAGGCCTTCAACAATGCCTACTTGGAGCTTGGAGGTCTCGGCGAGCGTGTCCTCGGCTTCTGCGACTTCATGCTCCCATCTGACAAGTTCCCCATTGGCTTCAAATTCAACAGCGACGATCCCAACTTCCCGTGCGAGGGACTCCGCTTTGTGGGACTCATGTCCATGATCGACCCGCCCAGGGCTGCGGTGCCGGACGCGGTTGCCAAGTGTCGTTCAGCTGGTATCAAGGTCATCATGGTGACCGGTGACCATCCTATCACTGCCAAAGCCATTGCCAAATCCGTCGGCATTATCTCTGAAGGTATTAACGATTTCCTCCTTTTGTTTCTCATTCTTATCTTCATTCCCGACTACTCATACGCAAATGTAAACTCGCCTTCCTCCAGAGATACCAAACTCTGCAAGCTCATTGTATACCTACTGTCTTCTTATCTCACCAGGTAATGAAACTGTCGAGGACATTGCCCAGCGTCTGAACATTCCCGTGTCAGAGGTGAATCCACGCGAAGCGAAAGCTGCCGTTATCCATGGAACCGAACTCAGGGAACTCAACTCCGACCAACTGGACGAGATCCTCAGGTACCACACCGAAATTGTGTTCGCGCGTACCTCGCCCCAGCAAAAGCTCATCATCGTAGAAGGCTGCCAGCGAATGGGCGCCATTGTCGCCGTAACAGGTACGCCCTCATTACTTACTTACCTTACTGTACCAAGGTTGTAGAGAATTTTCGAATACGACGTTAATCACTTGCTTGTCCCAGGCGATGGTGTCAACGACTCGCCCGCCTTGAAGAAGGCTGACATTGGTGTTGCCATGGGTATCGCCGGTTCCGACGTGTCCAAGCAGGCAGCCGACATGATTCTCCTCGATGATAATTTCGCCTCCATTGTCACCGGTGTCGAGGAGGGTCGTCTGATCTTCGACAACCTCAAGAAGTCTATTGCCTACACCCTAACCTCCAACATCCCTGAAATCTCGCCTTTCCTGGCGTTCATCTTGTGCGACATCCCTCTGCCACTTGGAACCGTCACCATTCTTTGCATCGACTTGGGAACCGACATGGTGAGTTTCTCTTGGGACAGTGAACGGTCCCTGAAGACTCAGGTCGATCAATCATCCTCAAAAACTAATGAAAATCTACTGAACGTAATTCCATGGCTTTCAAGATGCTCCAGAAGGCTAACAATCCTCAGTGAAAAATGTTTGATCGATCTGCGTCCACTCTAATGAAATTTTCGCCCCTTTTCAGGAGCCCTTTAAAGAAAAGAAAACATACCCAAAACCCATCCACCCACCCTTGCGTTGCGGCCTTAGCTTACGTTTTCTCCTTTGGGATAATCGAAAAAGAGCGCGTTAAAATGAATATCCAAGATAATGAAAACGGTGCTCGGTCTATGGAAACGAGACCAAAGAATTCGCCCACGTTTACGATACTCCAGAGGCAAAATAGGATCGCTAGGAGAAGATGTATAAATTATAAAGTGGATCGCTAGAGAAGATATCTCAGAGCAAAATGAAAGAGGATCAAGTGCAGAGCGATCGTGCAGAAACCGACTGAAGGGTGGAAAATGGTGATTACCAGGTACCCGCCATCTCCTTGGCGTATGAACTTGCGGAGTCCGACATTATGAAGAGGAAGCCACGAGATCCTTACCGCGACAACCTCGTCAACGAAAGGTTCCGATAACAGTAGCTTGCTCGACAGTTGATAACAGACCGTAGAAAACCCCATTCAGATTACATCTTATCTAGTGCCTACGACCCTGCGAAATATTAGATGCGCCAGAGTTCGAACTCCTTGGAACACGCTGCTATAATTACGTCCTAGAGAAATCCGTAGATTAGACAACAATTTATCGCTTGGACGATTACTTTTGAAACAGTCTGTCAACAAGCTCCATACGATCTTATTGACTTTGAGGTACTGCTGATGGAAAATCACTTTGAAAACTATTCCAACATTTTTATGTATATTATTGAGATTGTCGGAACCTCCCATAAGTCTTCTACAGATCGTTTCAAGACTCGAAGTCTCGCAAAATTATATTCGGACAGTCTCAATGAGTCTATACTAATCGATTTCACAGGAGCAGCGTATCCATCTTCAAGAAAGGTTAACGAGAAAGAAAAGAAAGAAAAACCCGATCCACACACGGCACGATCCTTAAGACCCAAAAAAAAGAACCCAAGGGCCAAATACGCCCTGTATTCTTAAAACGAAAGAATCCCCCCCCGGCCCTCGACCCCTAACCCCCCAACACACAACCCACAATCACCTCATTCACATTCAACGACTTGCAATCGTTCTCAGTTACATCACTCTTCATCAACCTCGCCATTATAATTTATTATTATATTATTATTTATCTTTTCTTTTGTTTATTTTTTTATTGTTAACGCTTGTAAACAATGCTTCGCCAGTGTCTCGACTTTTTGGATCGGGAATCTAACTTCGTTTATGGACATGCTCAGGTCCTTTATTGATTTTCTCAATTTCGTACCTGACCTATCCTACGAAGCTTCGGTCCTACAGGTTGATTCACTCGCGATGCATCTCGCGACGAAATCTCAACGGTTTCACTGACTTTGAGCTCATTGATAATGTGACGTCAGGTACCCGCCATCTCACTAGCCTACGAGGAGGCAGAGAGCGATATTATGAAGCGACAACCTCGAAACCCCTTCACTGACAAGCTAGTTAACGAAAGGTAACACATCAACACAATACCGAACCACTGATAACACCGAAGTAACAAGGATTTGGAGATCGTCGTATGTTCTTTCATTTTCTTTTTCTTCTTTTTTCTATACTTTTTATTAACCTTGAGGTATTTAAGAAATAATCATTCTCGAAACTTCATCTTCATCGCGCGACAATGACCGAAGCTGCGTATTGACGTTTGCAGAGACTTTGTGAGGATTGACCTTTTTTTTTTTCATTTCTTAGATAACAATTGCATATTCGAACAGTCGTCTTATCTGTACGCGACGATCTCCATTGTTACCTTGTCTATACATTACTTATTAATCTTATGATTACGATACTTATGGTAGTTAGTTATTCTATTTCTCATCTTTATCTTCGCTTCACGGTACATCTCTTTTTTTTTAACGCCATTGATACTTCAAAATACTGACACCGCGAACCGTCGATCGGCAACCCAGCCTTGACTGGGACTTTGAACGAGGTTCTTGCAAAATTTTGGGCACGTCGGACCCAGGAGTTTATTGTACAAAGTAAAATGGTGGACGATCCTCAACTAATTTGATGACGATAAATTATTGAAAATTTGCCTAAAGTCGCGTATGCCTATCAAAAATTTCTCACGGGCAATTCGTCGCTTTTTATTGTATCCTGTTATCGTTGTCGGCGCTAATCAGATTTGTTTTTGCCATTTTTTCGATTCTTTTTGAGAACTGAAAATTTTCTCCGACGAGCCCCAAATTTTGCCTCTCTCTCTCTCTCTCTCTCTCTCAATCAATCACTCTCGCGCACTAGAGAAATCATACTCAAGGTAAAACGTCAAGGCTATGGTAACTCTGTCGCTAAGGGAATCTTTAATCTGTACACTCAATTAACTACCACTCTTCTTTTATTCTTCTACAATAATTTAATACTCGCTCCGATGCCAGTTCGAATTTCATTATGTAACATTAACGGACGGTCGCTGCTCTTTCACGCAATCAATGACTTGTACATTTATTATCAAAAAATTACGAAGAAAAAAGATATTACCTGTCGACCAAAGCGACACCTATGCAAATCGCCATGCAAAATGGGGCAAAATTAAAAGATCGGCAACCGTCCACGTGTCGAGCAAAATTACTTTTTCTCCTTTTCTTTTCTCTTCGTTCTATTTCTTCGGTATTGTCTGTTTTCATAAAAACCCAAAAAAAACAAGAATCCTCACGGATGTAATTTCGTTTAACCAAGGTAAGACGAACATCTATTTATTTATCAAAGTTATGCTCTGCTTTCATAAAGTTCTTTCATCGATCATCATACTTGTATATTATTAATTTCTTTTCACACGAGAAGCACGACGTTAAACCGATTTCCACGAAAGTTCCTGCGCGTCTGTCTGTCGTGCCGGTTCCTGGAGAACTTTACGAAAGGGAGAGGTGATCGTTACGAAGACGCATGTCCACGTGTTCTTACGAGAAGGAATGCGAAGGAAAAAGAAAAAAAGAAAGAAAAAAAAAGAGAAAGAACGCCACAAGTCAACCACGCATCTATATTGACATTGTCCCATAAAAAAAAAATCCTCGCATCCTTCGTGCCTATTTCGAATGAAAGATTTTCAAAATGGCTGTATCTTGCTGTCCGATGTTTCTCATTTTTTTTTCTACTTCATTTCTTCTTTTTTCCATTCTTGTCTCTTATCATACTACTGTCACTGTCACACTCTGACATTTTTCACACTGTCACTCTCGACCATGTCAAAAACTCACTACGAAATTCTTGATCCTTTTTTTAACTTTACTCTCTATTTCTCTCTCTCTCTCTCTCTCCTCCTCCTTTACTCTATCTCTATCGTACAACTCTCCTCTCTTCCACAATGCTCTCGACTTTCCGTTTCTATTAGTTAAAAGGTGTCTTACCGTCCTCGCTGTTGAAATATCTATTAGAGAATAATTATATTTTCCAATAGACTGTACCAATCGTAGGTAAACTCGGTACGACACCATTTAGTCGTCACTGTTACAAACTGCCTCTGTTATTCTTCTCGTGAACCCTGTGCTCCCATTACACGGTATCTAGGCCTGATCCCATACGTATAGATAACATTCCAGAATCATCGAACCATCTTCGTATCGGATCAATCCATAAATTCGTGCGCATTTTCCAATCAATTTTCCTAAAAAAATACGCACGAATTTACGGACTGTCCTGGCATATAAATACGTTATGACGACACAGCGTTCTCGGAATAATGATACTATACACAATATATACGTCATCGAAGTACGTAACCCCGTTATCCATTGTTCCTGGTTGCCTATCAAATACATCTCAATCCAACCAATCAAGAGTGACCACCATTGCCGTACCTCGCGTCAGGTAATCGACCAATACGTAAAAAATCATCGTTCTTCGAAATTGATCACGTATCCGAAAAGTGCGATCGGACCAAGCCAGTACGATAACAGTCAATGACGTCGTAATCTTGATATAGTTAATAAAAAATCCAGGACACGGTGGAACGAGCGTTAACGTCGTCATGCCCTGAATGGAAGTTTCGTTGGAGATTAGCATTTTAAAAGAAAATATTAAATAACCATCTCCAGAAGAGCGACAAGAGAGAATATCTCTTTGCGATGGAGAATAACGAGGAATACGATTGGCCAAGAGATTTACGTGTCGTTAGATATATGTTAATTACGTCCAATTAGTGGATATTAATGACGATTTACTTATAGCTAATTGACGCTGACAATTTATGCGTCATAGATACTTCAAACTTGATAGTCTTTTAGTATTATATATATATATATTCCATATAGGTAGCCATTGTCATTGACAGTAAATCTATATATTTATATATATATATTTTCGTAGTAGGCAAAACCTTCAGAAACAACAGCAACTATTACTATCTGACTATTGCTATTATTATTGTTGTTGTTGCTGTTATCATTATTATCTACCATACTTACTATCTATCACTTACTTACTTACTTACTATTACTGCTGCCTCTATTATCTCTGTTATCTACTGTTACTACAACTACCACCACCACTACCATCACCACTGCTATACTAAGGGCACTTGTATAATTTTTGGGTTTCGAAGGATATGTCTTCCCATGCAGTTTTTATTTTTATCGTCTTCTCACAAATTTTATAAATATTCTCTATTGCGCTGCTACCGCCGCTGCCTTCTCCCTCTGCGACCGCAACTATACTATATACTATATACTATATAATCCACACATGTATACGTATAAGAGAAAGAAAAGGCAAGGAATGACAAAGAGATCGCTGCCGAGATATCGTCGAGAAAAAAAAAAGGTGAAAGCAAAGGAGACGATCAATTTGACACGAGAGCATCATTCGAAAGCAAGAGACCGTAATCGGAATGGGGGTGTGAGCAAAAAGAGAGAATCTTTCAAAAAAAAGAAAGTAACGAGGCGCAACGGACAAGAAAGCGCGTTAATCGCGTGGGATAATTAATTCGTTAAAGATTAAAGAAAAAAAAGGAAACGAAACGTAACGACCTGGACAAAGGACGCAGCCTGGAACGCTTTGATAACCTTTTATCTTGTATATCATCCTTTTTCACTTCGCTTACGAGCACACCGATGACGTCATAATGGCGAGTCCTTTTTCCAGGCTTCAAATTGACTTGGAATCGCCCCGACGAACTTCTGCCTGCCGTTAGTCCTACGTTGTCGGATCATTCGAGGAAGAGATAACAGAGAGACATTTTTATTGAAAAAGATGCATATGAAAAATTGTCATGTAGAAAAATTTCGTGAACCCACCTTAGAAGGATGATCCGGCACTGTCAGTGCTATCCAGGATTCCAATCCCGTGATCGCGAGGAAAATTTACAAGTGTCCTTTTTTGGGAAAAAAACTGAGAAATTATGACTGTCCACGCTAATCTTATCTCGAGACTGTTTGAACGCCCGCACGAAAATAGGGCTAGTATATTTTTTTCTAACTAATGGTGGATGGCAGGTGCCGGCCATCTCGCTAGCCTACGAGGCGCCGGAGTCGGACATTATGAAACGGCAGCCGCGTGATCCTTACAGAGACAATCTTGTCAACCGAAGGTGGGTCTCTTAATTACCCACCGAGCATTTATCAAAACTCTGCACTGAAAACTTTAAAACAGTTGGAAAATAAATTCGTTAAACGCGGGTGTGGTCAAACGTATTTAAAGCTTTTTCGAAAATGCTTCTTTCGAGTATCCAATTGTCGGTTTTCATTTTTGTATCGAAGAAAATATTACAATGCTGAACGTTTGGAATTTTTCGATACGCAAAGAGGCTTTTTGAATAGTAGACATCGTCCCATAGGACGATAGAGCAATGCCTAGATGCAATTTGAGAATTAATGATCTTGACGATATCGTTGACTGCATGGGTTTTTGAACGAAAAAGAAAAAGTGAAAGTAAAACAAATTCGTTTTCACTTTTTACCTAGCATTTTCATTCGCTCGTATTCGCATCGGTTGCAAAAATACAATTTTTTTAATCCTTTTTGGGATCCATCAATATTTTCAATTGCGCACGCGCGTTTGGCCACTCCAGCAAATTTTGGACGTTTCTTTTTGTTTTTGGCGCATATACAGATATACTCGTACGTGCATACTCTCTGCGTACATCTGTATGTGCGAGACCATGCTATTACAAAAAAAATAATTACGCAACTGACAGCAGACACGTATACGCAAAGTACACGCACATTTAGGACTTAGATTTTTCTTCTTTTTCGTTTATTTCTTTTGAAATCACAGTAGCACAGCAACTTAACTGTACTAGGGATAAACAATGTTGGGAATGCCGAATGCTTTAGTTCTTTATTTGTTAGAGAGTTCGTTGCCTAATGGCCTTTTACACATATTACACATAGTTAAAATTGCGATAATTGATCGTTAGTCTAGATGGTGTGTTCATAGTTGTGACTGTGTGCACAGTTGAAAAAAAAAAAAGGAATTTGAAAAAAAAGACGGACCGGATCACCTGAGCCATCTTTAGTTAGGAAGCATGCGCCGCCTTTTTTATTCAATTTTTTTTAAAGATAATAGCCGAGGTGTGTTTGAGAAATTGTTCAAGGTTATCGTTTTTCACTGAATCGTTATCTTTCTCGCCACTCTTTTTCCTTTCCTTTCTTTACGAAACGCCTTACCCGTTTTCACTTTTCTTAGAAAAAAAAAAGATATACTTTCTTACCACTTGACTCTCACTCTCACTCTCCGTCCGTCTCTTTCGAATCCTCAATTTCTCTCTCACTCTCCTCATGCACTGTTTACTCTTCGTCTTTTAACATTCTTCTTATCACTGCTTACGCAACGAGAAAAAAAAATGGCTTTCTGATTTGTCTACTACCGTACCACCCGTTATCCCACGAGAGTACACTTATAAGAGCACGTAAGAAAGATCGAGAATTAATTGTGCAGGACGAAAGACGAAAGAAAATTTTGAATTAGATTCTACCAGTCAACTTTAACCTTTGTGAAAAATCTATTGAAACCTCCTGTACAATGCATACTCGGTCTTTGTACACACGTTGCATAAGAAAAGTGCAATTGTATATCCATACATGTCTGTCAGCACGAATTTTCACGGTTTGCTTGTAAAAAATTTTGCAAAATACAAATACTTGGCCTTTTACATCTAGTTCGAATGAAATGCACTGTACACTCCGTACTAGAAATACTGAAAGTAAAAAAATCGTGAGAATTCGTCATGCGTGTCGTCAGTGTGGCATGTCTCGATGTGAAGAATCTCGCGTTCTGCCTATAGCGTCACACCGTGTGGTAAGTAATGCATTTTGTTATAACCTGTATCTACAGCTTCTGACACTAATTAACCTACGTAAGCGCATTAGTGGTAAACAATTAAGTTAATGAAAAGTGGTAGAAGCCAATGAACGCTTTCCGATTTTCAGAGGAGTCCAGTGTCAAGTAATTAGAATCAAGAAATTTTTCCCCCCAAAAAACAATTGTCCATCGACACTTTGAGGAGCATGGAGAGTCTTTCTGATAAATTTCAAAAAAAGAAAAAAACACTGGCCTCCCCTGTAAACCGTTCTCCACCCTGCGAACTTCAAGGAATCCCACAGAGCAGAAGAACTAATGGCGTCTTTCGTTTAGGCTGATTTCGATGGCGTATGGACAAATCGGCATGATCCAAGCAGCTGCTGGCTTCTTCGTTTACTTCGTGATAATGGCTGAAAATGGTTTCCTCCCGATGACGCTCTTCGGCATCCGGAAAATGTGGGACTCCAAGGCCATCAATGATCTTACCGACAGCTACGGTCAAGAATGGGTAAATATCCATCAAATTATATAAAATATTTGAAAAAAGGAAATATCAACAAATTCCTCAATAATAATTCGCATCAATTCGTAATCGTCCATCCTTTGATCTCTGCAGACGTACAGAGATCGCAAGACGCTCGAGTTCACCTGCCACACGGCGTTCTTCGTGTCGATCGTCATCGTACAGTGGGCCGATTTGATTGTCTGCAAGACACGTCGTAATTCCATCATCCATCAGGGAATGAGAAATTGGGCACTCAATTTCGGGCTGGTATTCGAAACAGCCCTTGCCGCGTTCCTAAGCTACACACCCGGCATGGACAAGGGTCTCCGCATGTTCCCCCTCAAGTAAGTAGAAAAAAGAATATTTTGAGATTAAAAAAGATTTTTAAAAAATTCTTAATTCCATATAAAAGCATCTAAAATCATAACGATTGTCACCCCTAACGCGTTTCTCTGTACCCGTTAGATTCGTGTGGTGGTTACCAGCCCTTCCATTCATGTTCGCCATCTTCATCTACGACGAGACGAGACGATTCTACCTGCGCCGAAATCCCGGTGGCTGGCTGGAGCAAGAAACTTACTACTAGACGCATCGCCACGAGGAGAGAGAGACACACGCATTGCCCGCGCAGCAGAGACAACACACCCCCTTTGAGCAAAGTAAAAGCGAGAGCGCGATAAAGAAAATGGAGAAGACGAAAGCGTTGAGGAAAAACAGAAAGATGACACGAGAAAAAGGAAAAAGAAAAGAAAAAGATATAATAATTAATTACGTCACACTCTCTCTCACATATGTACACAAGCTGTATGCGGGGTACGGGTACCCGGGGTACACGTACGCGTATACGTATATAGAGACACAGATTTTACACGGGGCGTGCTAAATGGGTTCTAATCGTACTGCTCGCCTTGGGAGGCTCGAGGACAATTATTAGCCGAGTCGCTTTTGGCTTTAGGTTGCTTGCATCGAAGGTTCGCGCGTCGCCGCCATTCTAGAGCGGCTACGAGAGTGAGAGAACCTGGCTGGGTTTTGTGCAGGATAGGCTAGGTTAAACTGGCGAAGAGGTGGAGGATGCTGCTGAGATTATATTTAAGATCAGAATCGCAGTGTGAGAGTGACACAGGGGTAGGGGGTGGGGGGCTGATTAGTGGGGAGAGAGAGGGGGGTCTCTTGTTCGACTCTTCGCAAAAATTGTGTATTAACTCGCAGTTCGAGCAGGCTGGTCGACGAGATCATCCCCGAGGAAGAGACTTCCGGACAACGTTCGACGTCGGACCATGGACACGAAGAACGTGAAACTGGAATAAACGATTGAATGATAAGAATTGATTCATGTATGGAGTACGAATGATATGGAGGAGGAGGAGGAGGAATTACCTTATAATAATTTTACTTGACAGTGTTCCGTGTCTCTCTTCATTCTTTCTTTTTATCCTTTGTCATCATCGTGTTCTCGAATAGATGTCGCTCGAGCACCCTAGCCTTCGATTCCCGGAAGTGGAGCGTGATACGGGGAAGAGATTGGGTGAACGAGATTAATGACCTTTGACATGGGCCTAATAACGCGATGCTGGCACCGTCGTTTGACGTCACGAGGTATTTCTTTAGGGGAAGGAGTGACAACGATGAGGATACCAATGATGATCGTGAGGATGAGCTTTGGTTATCCCTAAGAAGATGGCGTACTCGGAACGATATTTTCTTTACGATTAACGTAAACGCGGGAAGAGCATCTGGAGCAGATAGGAATATTGATACTGGACCCGTCTGTCCTGCCACAGCGACGAAAGGTTATGGTCAAGGATGGAAGTAAAGGATCATCAAGGATTCTTCAAAGTGACGTCTACGTAGTGATCGGAACACGTCCCGGAGATGACGAGCTGCCGACCACCCAACGTCACGTGAGAGAATGGACAACCGGATATATGGACAGGATCCGATTTCCTAGATTGGCACGCCCCGAGACCGTGAGCGCAAATCCGTGGTCATAAATCCTAAGGTACAGATAAGAATCGAAGGGAGCGGAAAGCGGCGAATGAAAAAAACAAAAAACAAAAATACTGTAATCCGAGTAAAGACGAACGCGAGACGACGTTGTCGCTTATGAAGTGAACAGGGGGAACAACGACGACGAGAAACTGGAGGGGGGATTAATATAAATCGTGTGACGGTAACGAGAGGGTAAGAGGAAGAAAAAAAAGAAGATTTATAAGTGGGGTTTAAAGCGGAATAAATGATAAGGAAAAACAAAGATGGCAGACACGGTCGTTAGAGATGCAGGAGTCTCGTGACACACCAAGAAACTTCGTAGGGAGGACCTATTAATTATTAACTAACGTGTGGACAGAAAATTACAAAAAAAAAGATAAATAAATAAATAAAATGAATATATATAGTACGAGGTGGGAGAAGAAAATCGGTACGCCACGATTGGCACGCGCGCCCTCGTTCAGAGAAATTATCGAATATCGTAATCGAATACGGCTGTTGGGCATTTGGCGGAGTAGATGTTGGGGCAAGAAAAAAGAAAATCATGCGACGAGTTCGACTAAACGACTAATAAAGTAAAAGGGAAAAAAAAAAGAATCGCGCATTTGCAGTATTCATTATTATTATAAATAATCGTTCGGTTCGAGTCTTATCCGAGTAGCTACGATCAGAGTCGCATTGCGTATTATTCCAGTAGTTGAGTCTAGGGGATGAAAAGTAGAAGGGCGGGAACGTTTGATCGATGACACGGATAACGCGGGATTGATTGAGCGAAGAAGACAAGGAAGCAAAAAGTGTCGAGGAACGGAGAGCGCGAGAAAGAAGAGGACGGGTGAAGAGACGTAAACAACGGTCAGGTAGGGGAAAGAAAGAAGAAGATGAAAAAGAAGTGGGAGGAAGAGGGAGACGAAGGAGAAAAAAAAAAATAGGTGATAAGAAGACACCGAAGAGAGATAGAAGAACGGTGCGTGCGGCATTTGGATAGAGATATAAATATTAGCGATTAAATCACTACCAGCTAACGAGAATATAAATTATTAATACGTTATTTAATTACGATGGAAGAGCGAATGAGCGGAAAGAAATCAAGGAGGCATTGGATAAGCCAGGTGGTTTTCGAGGAAGGGGGGTGGGAACGGGTCAAAGGGGTTGGACGGGGTTAATGGTAAACCTGAATCCCGGCAAACAAACAAAAAAAAATGTTATTAACGGTAATAAAGTTTAAAAGTAACTCTGCGGAAAAGAGTGCACGAGTCCAGGGGTCGAAGTGTGCAAGGAATCGATGACGTACAGACCCACGAAAGAGACGGACAGACGTACGGACAAACGAATATGTACGTAAACTTACGGGCGGACAGTCCAAAATAGGGGTGGGATATAAGGGTTGTGATGCTGGTGTGGAAAAAAAAAAGAAAAATGCTAACGACGTTAAAGACACGATAAAGATGACGGCGGTTGTAAAGTGGATGTGCGAGATAGAGAGAGCGAGAGAGAGAGAGAGAACGAGAGCAAGAGAGAAAGGGAGTGAGAGAGAGAGAGAAAGAGAGAAAAGTAACACATTCTTACGTAGGTGAACTAAAAATAAAGGTAAAACATTCATTCTCTTAGTTTTTTCATAGGTTTAACGCCAGCGGGACAGCTCGCTATAAATCATTGACCCCGGGAACGCCGAACGCCCTGTTCTCAACTCGTCGACACGAGTTCGAATTTTTGTTCTGAAGAGATTGGATGCTGGTTGATGCAAGGGATGAGAGGGGGAGGTAACGGGATTAAAGGGAATTGCAGGGGAGATTCGATTAATGCGAATAAATACTGTTCATAGCACAGACGTATATATATACGCGTATGTATACATATAGAGAGACAGAGGGACACTTGTTCCATACGTGCTGAAACGTTAATAAACATTTAGACACGTAACGACAAAGATGACTTAAATGCCTGCAACGCGACTTCTCTTTGGGGAGGGGGGAGCAGGTCGTGACAGCGACGAAATCAATGGATAATCAAACGTATCGCACGTAAGTAATTAAGCAAGCATGCAACAAGAGTACGCGTTGACGAAAAACGCGAAACACGGGACGTAAGTGAAAAAGGGGTTAAGAGAGGGGGTTGGGGGAGGTAGAATTATTTTGAGATTGGAACATCATTTCGCCCGGTAGCCCACGGCCCAACGACAACAACAACAACAAGGAAAAATATATTATAAAAACTGCCCAAAAGTGTTCATAGTCGAGGTGTCGCTCTTCTTGACGTCGTCGACGATGTCGTCACGCGTTCTCGCTAGTAACGAAACAGGAAAGAAAGAAAAAAGACAGCGACAACAGCAGATGACAAAAGGAACGGGAGAGTTCGAAGGTTAAGGCGCGTTTCTCTGTTCGTCGTGCCCGTTATTGTGGGTCCTGCCATAACCTGACTTCGTTCGTACCAGGGGACTCTTCTCGGGAGCTAAAGACGCGCGACGATTTCTGTTGAGTTCGCGAATATTTCTGCGCCAGGATGAATCCCTGGTACATACGTGGAGTCTGAAGTAAAGAAGAAAGAGGGAAAAAGCGTGCGTGTCTCTCGAAGCGCCTTAAATTCTACCCGGCTAATAGGTGGACATTTTGGATTTGCCGTATTTCCTGAATTACGATGATCGTTCGCGTGCTTCTAAAAAAAAAAACGTAAATGAATGGTTTATTCAAATGGGGTGTGGTTGGTACGCGTGCAAGAGTGCTCATTCAAAATGGCCGACCAAGGATCGCGTTTCTAATGTGATAATTCGTCGTCGCCGTTGTTCCGGGATTCGCGTGGGGCACAAAATACGCGGATTGGAATAAGAGAGAAGTCTGAACTCGTGACGTATGTATTACCTGTACACTTTACAAGTGGCGGGTTCCCATCGTGTTGTTCACTGATACGTTTCTCTTTTTCTTTTTCTTTTTCTTTGGTCAAACGCTCGCGGGGTACGACTCGTAATACACACGGACCCGCTGTGTATTTTTGGGATGTCCTCAATTGGGTTGAACTGCTTAGAATACGTAAAAATTCGCTATGGAGTAGATCGGGGGATGTTTTGCTCGGTTGGTGGTGTAGGTGGGTGAGGGGGAGGGGGCAGTAAAAGTTAGGATAATCGTGTCGCAGTTGCCGACAGGGTGTTCCGTGCGCCGGGGGGCGTAGGAGCCCAAAAAAAATGCTTTGCCGTCGTGCGCCGCCTCTCATTTTAGGCTAATAATTTAAATATTAATATTATATAATAATAATAAATAAATAATAATGATAATATAATACATGTTACAATAAGATATTATTAGATGTAATTATTATATATGGTTAGTCTAGATCGTGTTGTTGAAGAAAAAAAAAACAAACTACGTATAAGCGACAAAAAAATTATGAGAATCGCGTGCGAGACGGATATAAAGAGGGAGAAAGATTGGTGAGAAACGAAGAGGAAAAGAGAAGGATAGGCGAGGAAGAGAAAAGGAGGGAAGACAGGGGGGAAGGTGGCGAGAAGCATTTTCAGCAGGGAAAAATGGATAGAGGGGGTTTACGAATGGGAGAAAAGAATTAAAAAGAAAAAAGAAAACGATAAAAAGAATAAAGACGATGCAAGGAAAACAAAATGTCGGTCTAAGACCAAACCGGTGCGGCGGATCGCGCCGGCCCCAAACGTTTAGGCTCGGCTTCGTGAAAGCGCCGTTGCCTTTTTTGCGTTTTGCCGGAAGTTCCGTTCGCGTCACGTGGGTGTCATGGCGACTCGCGTCTTACGCGGAACAGTCCAAACGGAGAATTTTCTCGTAGGGAACCCTCGTGCACCTACTGGGACAATGAGAAGGTCTTGACAAATTATTGGACAATGGTTTTGGATGCTGCCATCTGCTTTATAGGTTATACATTCGAGATTGTCAGCTGTCCAATCTTTTGTTTCCTTTCGCGTGTCTCATTGGGACTGATTGATTAGCCTCGCGAGCAAGAATTATTAAACACCGCTTAATTATGGGCCTCTCTCCGTTACACTTACTGGATCGGTAATGCACGCGTGGCTCTGTCGCAAGGATATTAATTAAGATACGGCGAAGACGCGATGTACGAGGATTGTAAAACTAGGAGGCGGGGATCTCGGGGACTTCCGTTGTCAGCCGAGAGACGACGAAGCCGAGGACGACGTCGGTCCCGCGCGGTCCGCCGCAACACGACAGAATCATTGAATGATTATAATAAAAATTGAATAATGTTTTATTAATATTGTACATATTTTAAATAATTGAAAGACGGACAGACAGATCGTGCGTGACCGGAGACCCACGAAGACGCTCTTCCCGTTCGAGAGGGTTTTCGAAGAAGACAAAAAAAACGCAAAATATGAAAAAGATTAAAGAAACACGGGTCTCTACTCTTTTGCGTTTTTTTTTTTCGTTTAGCGCCACTCGCATATACAAATAACATTTACCACCACACACTTACCTATCACTCCCCCCTCCCCCTCCACCCCTCTTACACACACTACTCGCGTACGGACACGGATACACTATTGGTACTGTTACAAGATGACACAACACATTTTACACTGTTACACAACGCGCCCATTTGACACACAAAATAATAACAATACTAATCACACAGGATTACAACGCATATTACACACACACACACACACTCACTGCTAACCTAACCTACTATCTCTTATACCTTCTGATTGACGATTCCTTTCGTATGATTATCTATAAGTTCTGTTTTCACACATGAATACATTAAGGAAGAAACAAGAGACATTGTCCAACCCAAGTGTCATTACTTTTGATGTTAAATAAAAAATACATAATTAATAGTTGTCTCTTTATTCGATTGGATTGTGGTAACAAATTGCTGATAACATTTAAGAATTTCCTTCGATGTCCATCGTATCACTACTTTCAATAGTGCTGGGAATATTCATGTCGGTTGGTAATGCTGCTGCGGGTAAGTAAATATTCTTGGTATTTTTGTATGTTTGTGTACCTTCTCGTACTTGTACTTTTGCAATAAAAAATTGTTCTTTTTAATATCTACAGTGTGTACAATTATTTTACTCGTTATCAGTCGCTACTAATTTCCTCCTGTCCTTTGTCGTATTCTTTTTGCGTAACCTTTGTATGTGTTTCTTCAGTTTTCCAGTGGATTTTAGTTCCTCGTACTGCGATACTAAATTCAGAATCTTCTTTTCGGCTGTATAAATGAAAATATTAATACATTAGTATTGAGATAATACAAGCGAGTAGAGAATTTTGTTGTCGAGAGTAATTTAAACAGTATACAAAAATGTATACAATTTTTAATGGCAGCTGATAACGATCACACCCATAGTGATAAAGTATGAGATATTGTATATGAACTTGAAACAATGAATAGAAATTTAAATATCCAAATGATAATAACTCACATTTCTTTTTAAAACTTGGTTTCTTTCCTTCTTTTATAGCTTCTACGATTTCCTGTTTCTCGGTCTTATTCCTTTCTTCCTCCAGCTTTTTCTTATTCTCTTCTCTCAACTGATTTTCAAGTCGTTGAATGAGATATTTTATTTTCTTTATCCTCTTAGGATCGTCACACCCCTTTAATTCTTTTTTGAGCTCCGCGAGGTCATTCTCTCTCAATTTTGTGAGAAATGCATAAGAATGCTTGAAAGCCTTCTCATTGAAGGTACCGCAAAGACTGTCGAACCTAGGATCTCGAGGGACAGTCTTCTTCAGAGGAATAACTTCCATATACCGAGGGACTTGCTTCTTTGCCGATACCTCTCGTGGTCTATTTCTATTTTCTCTCTTGAACTCTGTCTTCTTCGCTCTTTTAGTACCGAACACTGCCTCATTGTACACCTTAGATCCTAACTTTTCTTTGAGTTTCTGTAAATCCTCAAAACTCATATGTGACAACTCCTCCCGAATTTCTGTCTGTAATTGAATTAAAAAACACATAAATTCCCAAGGTTATCACAAGGTACCCAACATAACCTCGAAGCAGAAGGAAACGCTTCTGTTAAAAAAATTAAGAAAAAAATAACACATAAAGAATAATATAAAAACCTTACCCGATCCTTCTCCTCGCTCAGAAGAGCATCCTCATCGCTATTCATTTCGTCGAATCAAGAATAACAAATAAATGATTAATTCAGCTCCGATACGATATAATCGTATACAAAACCTTGAATGAGCCACAAAGTAAACACGTTTCTATTACTGTCGTCTGCACTGACTATACTCTGCTGTTAATCTTGTCACCCATTGGCGCCAGTTTCGACGTGAACGATATTTTGTAGTGTATACCGTGCGAAAACGATCAAACATAATAATGGATACTTCATACCGTTAACCGAGATACACATAGTGGAGATAATGAAATTCAAATGTATGATACTTGACCTAGAAACTCTAAAAGAAAAAAAAAAATAATTCTGAGCTGACTGCGAGTTTGGAAAAGAGAACGCAGTACAAGTTGAATGCACGCTAAACGAAGTTACGCGTGAAGAAGCTTAAAAATAATGGCACGGTAGGCTGTGTGGATTATGCAACATTGCGAAACCCTAATTTGATGGATACTGACGCGTGTACGTATCAGACAGGACGCGGTACAAAATACCCTCGTATTGCGTAAAAGGATAATTGTGCTGCGTAAAAAGGAGGCGCCGTCGGGTGGCTCCCTCTGGGAAATTACTTTTTCTTCTCTAACAACTCTTCAAGGTCTCTGATAATTCGGTAAATATTATTGTCTCTTAACGCGTTATCAATGTTTCCTTCTCAGAGCAGAAACCACGGTAATCGATATTTGATTCGAAAAGTACTTGAAAATAAATTTAAACCTTTGTCGAAGACTGACCATTCTCATTTATATTGGAATAATGTTCTGTTTGCAAACTGTATACATATTTCAAAGCAAGCCTTGGCCATTAGTGCATTCCATTAGAGGAAGGAAAACAATAATTTTCTCGATAATCAAGCCAATTCCCAAAAGTCCGAATTATTGATAAATTGGACGAAACACAACAAAGATGATCGACCCTTATTTAACGACGGCCCTGCATCCAGCTTCGCTTGTATGCCGCCAGAGGCGTGTTCGTCCGAATTGTTAAAATGGCGGGTGTGCTGTTCGAGGATATTTTCAACGTAAAAGACATCGATCCAGAAGGGAAAAAATTCGACAGGGGTGAGTTCGCCTTATATATATTCTATTGAGGGACGCCTGTGTATGTTTGCAAGAAAAACTAACCTAAAATAATGAAATGTAAAGTTTATCGCCGAAATGCCGCTGCCGGCGACATTGTCTAGGCTACCGGGAAGCACATGGTGTGACAGTCCGAGAAAAATAGATGATTTATTTTCATTTACAACTTTCAATACCTTATCGTCATCCTTAAAGCGGAGTATAGCGTCACGTGTATTCTGATAATTGACAGATTCTATTTCGTTTGGCAAAATTCAACCTTCACCTTCCGTCGATTCTATTTCTGTCTGCAGTCTGCTTAGTATGGCGGGAAGTATAAACGCGATATCCCTCGAAACCCATAATAACAATTACAGCGTGAGACAAATCTATCGACGCAAAAGATAACCCACCCCCAAGGTCACTGTATAACGATTGACTAAAGTACTCCAGTCCCATCTCTCAGAGGGACATCCTCGACCCTCGCGCATTTATCCATGTCAAATCTCTGAGTTACGCACAACGTACTACGTATTTATCGTCATTAAAAATCCACAACTAAATACTCATTTTGAAAGAAAATATGCGACATAATTATTCGAAAGCACATTACCTCGCACTATCTCTCATGGCCAGAAATTGTTCTACGCGACAAGAGTCTCTCCAGAAAAGTCCCGAAGCAAAGAATCTTGAAGTTCCATTGCACAACCTTATCATGCATTTACGTTATATCGTGTCTCCCTGTTGCACCAGTGAGAGCCCAGTGAGCCACATATGAAAATACCCCAGGATGCGCCAGACGTAAAAAGCAGCATAAATAATTGAAGTCAATTAGTAGGAAGATGACAAAGTATAGAAATGCCATAAATGGTTCTGAACGAAGACACTTGTATAATAGGTATATATATATACATAGTAGATATATACCGTAACACCGTCTCCATGCAGCGGGTAAACCGTTCCTCCTCCGGGTTGGCTGGTTCGATGGGTGTTAGTGAAGCCAGGGCCGTGATGGCAGCCGGATAGCTAGGTAGACAGGAGAAGCTGAGAGGGGCAGCGTTGGGGTAATAATACGAGCCGGTGCAGGGGTGCAGGGTGTGCAAGGGTGTAAAGGGGGTGAAAGAGTCGAGGGTTCCCTTGCTCTAGGGCATCCAAAGGGGATCAGTGAGGAGATGAGGGGTAGTCTGTTGCGGCCGGTCGATGCAGCGATGCCCGCAGCCGCAGCAAGCAGCATAGCAGTCGCGCGTAATATGACGCGGAGGGGTGCGCCACGGCCGGGAGAAGCTGACACGGTCAAGGTCAGTCTCCGCTTCAAGGTCGCGGGAGAGATGTCATCTCAAGAGAGAGGCCGGCAGCGACTCGTACTAAAAGGGTTGGGTTGGGTCGAAGTTAGGTTGGGTTGGATTGGGGCTGGGCCTAGGACACCAGAGGGTGGAAGCAGAACTAAACATAGGACAGAGAGAGGGGAGAGTCTACACGACTTCGCCATCTCTCTCTTTTATTATTCTCGTTCGCTCTTCGATTCCTCTCTTTCTGCAGCTCCATACGACTTGCTTTCTAGCACACTGCTATTCACTGCCAATTTTCATTGCATCGACCGATGCTACGTCTTCGTTTACTCCAGGCTACTCGGTACGTGTTAATTATATATTTGTTTCTCTTAAAAAAATATAAAAGTAACAGGACGATGTATTACGTGCGGATAGAAAGTGACGCTGAGAAAATTTTATAAGGTATACTCGATAACGATTCAGCGTGCAGTTTTAACAGTAAGAAATTTGTAAGTGGAAACGTCGAATATTTCGCTGCTAGGAGGGATTCGAATGTCTGTATTGTTTCGGGATTTACCTACTGAGTCTCGGGATAGGCCGATGAAGGCCACTGCGGTGTTCTAAAAAGTTTGGCTCGCTGCGAGACGCGATCCCGTAGCCGATCCTTTCTCGCTTGTTTCTATGTACGGTGACGTCATTCGCTCACGTTAGAGACATCGGTTTAATCGTGCACGATGCTCACCAGCCCGGTTCGTATACACCTAGAGATCGATAGCAACCGAGTAAGCAGCTGCTGTTTCCTTGGAATCTTTGATTCGGAATACAGTACCTATTCCACTGTTTAATCCTGATCCGAAAGCCATATAAAATTTTTGCACGGACAGTTCTGTCAAAGCCTTTCTCTTTTTTCTTCGAGAGAGAGAGAGATAGAATAAAAATGAAGTAAATACCTAATGCCAAGTGACAATTTATTATTTCACACGTGGTGACGTCATACTCCATATCTGGTCTTTGTCAGTATCGATAATGCTGAGGTGCTTCTTTAATAAACGATACCATCTAAAATTACTATTTTGTCTACACAAACACTGGATATACCTACGAAAGGGGGAGGAAGGGCAGAAGTGGGGATGACGGTAAGAAAAAAGAGGGAAGAAAGTTAAATTCAAAGTGTTTATCCGAGCGAGAAACAAAAAGAGTCTTTGTGTCGTTTATGTGGCCGTGACAACATTTCATATTTCTCTCCTGGCTCGAGAATCTGCTTGTAATTTAATGGCTGCCAGCGTGTCGGAGCTTTACGGGACACGTGTTCTCCTCAGTCCGTTGTAACATTATTCGCGCCCGATTCAATTCCGTCGGTTGGACAATCCTTGTATTCTTTACGAAAATACCAGAGCAAATGGCTCCTTCGTATTCCGCTTGGCTGTAGCGAGCAACAGCATCTCTAGGTACTAGCAAGGAGTAAAAAGAAGAATAGGAAATAGAGAAAGAAAGGGAAAAAACTGTACGGGAACGTGCTCTCGAGAGACGTATGATTGATGTCCAGACGCGAGCACGTTACGGACAATTCATAATGGCGAAGCGTCAGAATGAAAAGCTTGAGGGAGTGAACACGAGTGAATTCCACTAGCCACTGCATCGGACAACGCTGCATTATTCCGTTTTAATCTGATAAATGACAGCCGGCTAATCAGCTGCGAGCAGGGCCGCAGTCTCGTTACAGCGGCATTGTATATGTATATCTATTCGAAAAACAAAACACCCTGTGTACACCTGTCTATCACACGAGCGAGTGATAACGCGATATAACGATAACAACGTGATCGACCGTATGAATCAGGAGGAGGAAATTTCATCAAGTCCACGATCGGGATTCTCTTTTCCTCCTATTGCCATGAATCCAACTAGCTAAAGTCACTAGGTAATTCCAGACGGCACCCACCGTACGTCTAAGATGTATATCTGTAGATTCCACGCTGGATATATTCTCATAGAATAAATGTACTACCGATAGAGGAACTAGTCCTCTCGAAGCAGCCAAGGAAGGTCAGCAAGCGGCCAGGCCGAGTCAGACAATCAGGTAGGAGACAGGCAAGGCAAGGCAGGCAGGCGGTCAGGAGTGTAGAGTCAACTCGTGGGCCAGGGGACTTGGGAGGAAGGGAGGGCAAGGAGGTAGAGCGGTGGTGGCGAACGAGCAAGCCGGCTGCTTTCTGCGAGCGAAGCGCCGACAGTTTAGCGTTCGTGTTGCTAGGCGCGAGGGCCACTGTCAGTGCCAAGGCAGTCCCGGCTTCCCAGAGCCAATCGACCGGCTCCTGTCTCTTGTTCCTTGTCGTTCGTCTTCTTCCTCTGCCTTCCTCTTCTTCTCGTTCCTCGCTACTAAGCTATACGTATCCACGTACATTCCTATACATACCAATTTACTTTGTCTTTTCTTCATCAACGCGTCACCCCCCATTTTTCCATCAATTTCTTCCCGTCCTAACCTCCCTTACTTTCGCAATCCGTGCCTTCGACAAAATATCGCGAAACTGCGAGGAGACGCTTTAGCTGTATATCGGCAAGAATTTTGAGTACACGGAACGTTATTTTTGAAACGTGATTTTTTTTGGCTTTATTCTCAGATCCGGATTTTTTTTATTTACTACGCAAATTACTGAAGCAACGTGCGTGCGTCGCGTGTGCGTCGTTGGTTACGTATATGCAAGTACGCCACTCGCGATATTCGCCTAGTACAGCGAAAGCGATACGTCCCTGCGCGTCTGGCGACCTTCTACTTATTCTACTTCTCTTTTGATTATCTCCTTTTTTGCTTCGCGTTACGCGACATTACGTATTTTTGCCTTACGCGCCTTATCGCCGTCAACGATGGATTTCGACGCGGGAATTGATACCAGGTACATTATTTTTCTTTTAACGTCATTTTTATATATCCCACTATATCTTTTTTTTCATCATTCTCTCTTATTCTCTCTCGTCTACTGCCAATCGTATGTCTCTGACGCCGGTCTCGCGCCTACGGGCTGTATCACACACGACGACGGTGGCACGACGGCCCAGTGTATTCTGTCCATATACCAATGTACGCATCTGTACGCCATATTTATGCGCGACTGTGATACGCACACACACACAACCAAACGTGGGATTAGTGTGAAACGGGAGGCCAGTTTCGCAAGGGCCTAAATGCCAAATGCGCATTTGGCACTTTTTAGCATATTTACATAGTAAATAAATAAGACCCGACTCTCTCTCTCTCTCTTGCTCTCCATAATACCAATTGACAATCCAACGACGACGACAGAAACTCACGGGAAAACGTCCTGACGAATTAAAACGTCATTAATCGTGCGTCTTATTGAAAGACGTAGTGCCAACGTTACGTAGAGCAAATTATTTCCTTGGTGTCGGGGGAGGCCATCAGCGAGCGCCGTCAGTGCCGGCCGAAATGCGCAGTTGGCGGTTTTTCACGGTCGTGCCGGTATTTCCTGTCCCCGGGGGGTGGGGCGGGGGGAGGGGGGACCCTACTGTGTCCCAGGGGCCTCACCGTGTCACGATTACGAGAAACTCCCAAACACCGTGCGATAAAACACAGATAAACATGACTTTTCGTTGAAGCATCAACTCGCCTGGCCTTGTGCGTTGCCCTATGCGTTTACTACGGCTCTGTATATCTGTATATACCCTCTGTATCTCAGCACTTCGACAAGCAGCAATAGTCGCGCGCGCGCGCACGCGCATGCCCGTCGACTCAACGCTGCCTCCTGCCTACCTTTATGTCGCTACTGCCGAATCGCGAAATGCGCAGTTGATATTTTTCTTTCTCTTGAAAGAACCGACGTCTCGCGGTCCAGTACCGTACCTATTTGCTCTTGGCAGGAAAGGAAACGTAGTACGGTATATAGAATATAACCATTGTATATATATATAGCTATACGTGCATATACGTATATAGGTATATATTTTTTTAATTTTCAGCATTTTTACTTGGACACCCTTTAGAGTCGACGGGCAATTTCTATCAGTCGTTAAGCACCGTAGGGAAATCTAATTACGTAGGCTTTTGTACCACACCCGTTATTTTTTTCTTCTTTTCTTTCGACTTCTGACGACTCTCGTCGCATCTTTCTTTCTCTCTCACTCTCACGCGTTCTCTATACCCCTCCCCACTCGGTTTCTCTCTCTCTCTCCTACACGCTACGTCCAGAATCGATTTTTCAACGGGCGTCATTATTAGGCGCTCCTCGCACTCTCAATATCCTAAACACGAGATTACGCCCTGCATGGCCTCTCGCTGCGCAACACGTCGCTATCAGAAAATACACAGAGAGACTCGAGCTGTATTTTGAGACGCGTTTCCATGCACGCCCCGATTCTAGATGCGGTTTATTCGGCATTAGCGCGACTCGTACGGCTGTTGCAATTTTCCTCGTTTACAATGTAGGGTGGGGGAGAGAGAGAGAGAGGGGTCTGCTACACACGTTATTTATTCTTTTTAATCTATATGCGCGCACACTCTTTCACTGAACACTCATACTTTCCTTGTCTCTAATTATACAATGTGTATACGTATACACGGTGGCGAGTTAATGCTAGGTGCGCAGCAACGTAACTGTACCGTCGGATCATTCACGGCTTTGACTACTTGGAACGCGTTCCCCGAAAAATGGCTGCTCGAAGGAGATTGACAGTTGTTGTTGGATAACGCGCAAGAGAGACTGTGTTTGATGGTGTAGCAATGGACCCGAAGAAAATCGCGAAATTTCGCGAATGGCTGCTCGAGTTCGAATTAAAGGAGGGCGTGGTTCGGTGGGCTTCGCACTTTGGTGATTCGTATCCCGTCTTTCCTCCCCTCTTTTCACTACGCTCGTCAATTACTGGATTAATTCCATTTAGGGGTATTAATTAGCTGCCGAATGCCTGAGGCCATCGTCAAAGGACGAGCATGAATTTTGATTATTTACTCTCGAGCGAAGATACGTTGTGGTTAGGTGGGTAATGCTTTTTTTTAACCCTTTACACTAGGCTGGTGTCGCTACAGTGACGTACAAATGTTTAGTTTCACTTGTATAAAAAAATTGTTGGAGCGCAAAGGGTTAATTACCATTGCGCTCCTTATAGATTTTTTTTGACGTTCATTTTAAATGATTTTAGAATTAATCGCGAGTCTCTCACTCGATTCTGGGTATGACGTAATATTGAATTTGATCGGTGGCAATGAATTGTGAAATTTTTCGTAATTTACATTTTCTAAACACGACTATGCATTGCTGCATTATTTTTTTCTTGTATCGGTACGACTGGACTTTATTTTTTTGCGAACTTCTGTATACGCCATTGCGCTTCGTACTTATATAGGGTACGGACATCGTTCCGTATAGTTCTATAGAGGAGACCTGCTTAGCTAATCGCTGTCCTCTTAAGTATTATTCGAGCAAAACGTATTTTCAAAGAGGCTGGAAGATATTCATAGGCCAGCAGGAGACGAATTTGACTGCGGACATTTTGGACGCTTTCAGAATTTCTAAACGCATCCGTTACCTACTTCTGGGTGTATGTATACTATATATATATGTTATACCTGGCAGGTAACGATTATATACCTTCCACTGTGCCGGCGACCTTCGTCATGGAGTTTGAATAGATTTGTAGTTTCCTTGGCAAGAAGTCTGCGCGGTTAGAAACCAGCCTTATTAGAAGAGTCGCGAAAAGAAATTAGCCCTGGAACTCCGCCCTTGTTGTCGGCACCCGTAAACCCCATGCATAGGTCATTCGCGCCTGTCGTTTATTTTACCGTGTTATTATTGTGCACGGAAAAATCTGGAAAAATTCCTGGGTTTTTTTTTGGAGACTCTTAACTTCACGATAAAATTATTGCCGTACCTGAAACTGTATTTTTTAATAAAAATTTTTATCAAAAAGCGGGGAGCCATGTAGGCAATTTATATTGGAATGTTTAAAAATTCATATTTTACGTTGTATTTAGTTTTAAAAAATCGAGGCAGTATACTTTTCGTTAAAATGATACGCTTTGTGGGGAAAAAAAATGAAAACCACCGGGGGTCAAACGAAGATGTTTATTTTGCGAATCGAAAAATGACAAATTTCAAGACCACCCGGTATACCGGTGGGAAAAAATGGAAAGAATTCATGTGCCGAAAAAAATGGTATTTCATTATTTATTATTTTTTTAGTGAAACACAATGTATAAATGTTGTCCCCTAAACAATATTTATTAGAAAACTTAAAGGCAATCGCGACAAACATTAATGCGATGGTTTTAACGTGCCGGCTTTTGACAGCGACCACAACAATATTGCGTCTTCTTCTCGGTTCTCGAAGGTCAATAACAATACCTTTTGCGTTTACTTAATTTGTCACTATTCCCTGCAAGCTCGTTAGGGCGACCTAAAATCGTCGTATTTGTCCGAAGGTTTTTAGGTAGGCGTCGCTCCAAATGCCGGTCGAACAAGTGCAAGGGGTGGAGATCCTTTAGAAATTGCATCCGTGGTATACATTAATTCTCTGCAATTAAATTATGCAAAATAGTTGCATTTATACCGGCTTGATCGTTAACATGCCGAAAAAACAACGCATTGGCCCATCTGTTTGTCTTCCTGGCTGGTGATGTATGTGAAAATAGTTTTATCAAATTTGTCAACTACTCCTTTTGTTGCGTTATAAAATTCAATGATTTCGGGTTTCTTCGATGAACCGATCTATCTTGTCCAGAGTTGACAAAGAAGCAGAACGACTTTCTTCCTTTTTGGACAAAAAGAAACAAGTGGTAATGCCTTTGCTGTTGTTGTACGCGTAACGAGTATGTCCGGGCGATGCTCTGGTGTAACAAATGATACTAGAATTTCTCATTTATTTTTTCAAATAGTTCCAACAACATTGACTCCATACTGATTACGCATTTTGTCGCGTTTATTCACTCTTGTCAATCAATTGTCGAACGTCACAGTTCGGTTACCATTATGTACCGGCCCCGACAAAACGCGAACGTAGTACTCGGCTATTTTTTTTGCCCCTATCTGTCTGGACCCTTCCAGCATACGGAATGGCATTGTACGTATATAGTACGCTTTCCGCGTCATTCATAAAGATTATTTTGAATCCGTACCAAGCAGATTTCGACTTAATGTAAACGCGTGCGCCATATTCGCCACGAAAATTTAAACAACTGTTTATCAGTGGTCAGATTGTTCGATGAAGAGTAATTGATCCGGCATCTTTCGAGAAACCGCTCCCACGCACTTTTGATCGGAGAAAAAAGATCGATTTCTTTTCTGTCGGCTCCTGGTCTCTTTGTTTCTCAATCTTAAAGCGCACGCAAGAAATTCAAAAGGCTGACGACTCGTTAATCACGTGAAAAACGAAATGCCGAAATCCAAAGACGACCATGTCTCAACAACAGTCAGTGTTGCTTGGTGCTATATACCCGCAAAATACAATACACCAATAAAGGCTTTCGTTTCTATTATATCAGTTTCCTTATGGTATGTAGCACTGCGTGTTTCTTCACTCATTTTGCTCACCAAATTGAGTATTTATTCATTCGTATGGATCATTATAATATTGAGGATTTCGTCCGTAAATAGCAAACTCCACGCGTCGAGTGGACTCTTCGTATCCTCATCCCTTTCTGTGTTAGGACTGGAAAATGGATCTGTAATGACTCCTCAGATCAGCATCCCCGCGTTTCAGGAGTATTTGCTGCTGACCACTTATACCCATTTTTGTCCTGGAAATACAGCCTTCGTCCTCGTACAGTGATCGTTTCCTTTAAATTGCTCCGGTTCGGCGAACGAATCTTCGTTTTCATCGTCATCAAAATCATCAAATTCCTCTTCGGACTCGAAACGATCCTCTTCTTCCAAATTATCCTCCTCTTCAGACTCCTGGCCGGTCTTTGCTGGTCCGTAGAGAAACTGAGAGAACCTGGCGGGCTTGGAGCTTAGAATATCCTAAAAAAGTTGAGGGTAGGGTCCGAGGTCCCTACCTGTAAGGGTCTAGTAGTACTTGAAATTTTTTGCATGGACACGAATGACCCATCTGTGGGGTTCTAGCAGATAAAAGAATTGACTATCCAAACTGATCGATCTTTCAGTAAGGAACGAATCGATGCACGCTCCATCGAGTATCCTCGATGTCTTCTAATCATCCTCTTAAATACATTCTAATTAAAACCACAGCTCTACTCGACCGGAACTCCTTCAGGCTGATCACCGAGTCTTGTACGGTTCATAGGAGAGCCAGTGGGTATTTCACAAGCTGACAGAGTCCTAGGGAGTAGAAAAAAAATATCGAGATCAGCCTTTAATATTGTTAATCTTGCGGTCAAAGCATCGTTCAATGTCGACGGCTGTGCACAGGGTTACCAATTGGACATTCGTTACGATTGTAACAGTCCTTGCTATAGTGACCGTCACGGTGCAAGTACAATGGCAATAGAGACGGATAGTAGAAATGAAAATTGATACCAGACAAGTATTATATTCCTGAAATAGAACGATTCGAGTATATGCTTTTGATTGCTTCGCAAAAAAATCCCTAGGGCGTTATTAATCGATCAGGAAAGTAGATAATCTCTGTAATCAGCAAGACGAGATAAATGCGATCGTATATAGAAGGATGGTACCACGAGGACCCAGGTATATTGAATGCAGTGTCAAATTTTCAAGTGTCAATCTTTAACGTATAAAAGCTTTTTCTTCGATAGTAAAAAAAGGGGGGGTTAAGGATTATTCGGTACACCCTGTAAATAATGACTTAAAGCCCAATGTGGTACTGATTAAATTCACTTGGTAAATAGAGTGGGACTAATCGATGAGAAGGAGCCTGAGTAAAAGCCCCCCTTAAAACCTGTTCGGGACGGCTCCCGATGGTCCTGTTCAGTGGTTAACCTTGAACAGAATGGGAACAGAAGAGGGTTGGCGAAGCACCCCCTAAGGAGGGAAAACGAAGCCGTTGCGCAATACCAAGAGAATCTCGAGCGTTCGATCAGCGTCGTAGCACCGGAGACCCCGATCACCCTACTAGCAGTAGTAGTAGGTATACATACCTACTGGTTAAGTGGCGCGGGGGAAGGGGGTGGGAGAGGGGAACCGTGACGAAGCCTACCGTAACCACCCGAAACCTGCCGAAGTCTCTCGGGACCGGCGGGGGTCCCGGCTTCCCCAATCCCGCCGCGTAGTAACGTAAGTACGTGCTATAACCGGGCCGATGCGTCTACGTAACACGCTGAAATCTTATAACAAGGAGAGCACGCAACGAGCGACGATAGAGAGAGGCTTTGATGCGATCGCGAGGATTATTCGGGATCCCAAGGTCATCTCGTTTTGTAAACACAATCGTCTGTAGAGTGACTCCGCGTGGTATAGACATTTCTTAGACTGCGGGGCAAAGGGGGAGAGGGGGCCAAAGGTATATCGCATAACATGGGTTACGTGGGTTACTCGTATTACGTGGCTCATAGGTATACATATGGCGTAATGATATACGCTAAGGTAGGCCTTTATTGTTGACGACGTCGACGTCGTCGTTCGTCGTCAGCAGACGACGCTACTACTCGCGTCCGATATTAACGCTCGAGCGATGAGCATGCGCCAGGATATCTGGTGATTCGGTAAGCACTGGGCAAGCCAGTGAGTGTGGGGGGTGGGGGGGAATACTGTAGAGTGGGGTCACTGGTGAACGCATACAGAGAGAGAAAGAGAGTGACAAGGGGTGTATAGACGTAGAAGTGCACACAGCCACCCTGGAATGCTTGGGTATGGTGTAGACATCTAGCGTGCTTCTGCCCGTTCTCCTGGTGCGCTCTTTTGAAGGTCAAGGTTTGCCACCCCTCGCGGTGAGCCGAGTTACGGGCTCGCCACCCTGTACGAGGGTGGCGCATAGCTCCCTCCTACTCTATCACGATACGGTCGCTCTCTTTCTCCTCTTTCTCTCTCTCTGGGGGTGATTCAGGGTGGCGAGAGCCCGGTGCCCAGTATTTATATCGCCTGGAGAACCGGGTCGATAGTGGATAGCGTCACTGCGCAGTTGGGAAGCCCTCTCGCGCACTCTCCTGACCTCCCTTTCCCTCCCTTGCCCTTCGTTGCTTCTCGCCCCTTGAACATCCTTTGGAACTTATCTTCTTTCTCTATTTCTCTCTCTCTCTTCTCGCGCGTTCCTTCTCTACGTTTCTCTTCATCTTGGTACTACTACTGGAGCCCTTTTCTTTTTTTGTTGTTCTTCGTTCCTCTTGCTCTTGTCTGCTATTTCTACCTTACTAGGCCAGCCAGGAACCTGACTAAGGATTCTTCTCTGCCGTAGGGCTACTCCTCTCGAATACTCCGAACCATCCTAACCTTGATGTAAAAGCACCCTACCACAACTCTGGTTTTGTACTCCTTGGTATCCTGATAATCCTCTCTCTCTCTCTCTCTCTCTTTCTATCTAATACTCTCACCTCAGCTGTGACCTACGCGGTCTTTCTTCCTTCGAAAGCTCTCGAGGAGGAGGGCGGTACTACACCTTGGATGCCCGGATGGGAGTAACTCTTATCTAAGTTAGTGGGGATGATCCCTTTAGAGGATGCATGAGAGAGTACAGAAGCTATTTGAACCTGTACAAGATCATAGTCAACGTGTATATAGGTACTAATACCTCGAGTAGAATCGTTTTCGCTACCCTTACGCAACCACTCCAGCTGCTTCCAGACACACCCTGTACATTCTTTGTCGAGATACAATACGCCCGGGGCGTAATCCTTGACCAAGTGACATGCCGTTTTCCCCCTGGGTGACTCTTTTTATCAAGCTCTCACAGGTACTGTAATCAAACGCTACAGTCCAGGAACGTCACTGGTATCAGCAAAGGGGTTGCCTATCAATCCTCGAGCACAGGGAGGCCGTTATTTTTTTTTTATTTTCGTTACCCAAGCCAGAGCATTGCGTCCTGCCAAAGAGGGTGACCCCTCCACCCCCTTCTATCCACCTCGCGGCCCTAAAATATCCGCGAACCTATACCCACGGCAGAGGGGAACGGAGGGAATAATTTCCACCACCAACCCCTATTCGAAGGAGCGAGTCTCACTCCTCAACCCCTCCCGCGGGGTGGGTTAAAACGGACCTGCGCCGCCCCTCGTGGGGCGGGGGTAAGTGCATTACCATCCCTTTTGCGTTGCTCGCGCGCATCAGTGCCGTAACCACCCCTTCTCTGGCGCGAACCAAGGCTCTACCGCGAGGGGCTTAGTGGGGCACCCCGAAAGGGGCACCAGGTCCCCCACGTTCGCCGACGAACACGAACGGGGCGCACCAACAGCACCAGGCAGCTGTAAAGGCCGCGCCATCGCTGATCGCGGAGCCCCACGTCCACTTGTACGATTCCTCTTCTTCTTCTTTCTTATTCTCATTCTTCCTTCGACTTCGCGCACTTCTCCTCGTCTTCCCCGTTTAACGTCACGATCTTCGGTCTTCTTTTCGTATCCCCGTAATCGTCTTCAGTCTCTTCGCGAAAATGACTGTTGTCGTCGTGAGTCTCTTCTCCCTGTATCCGTCATTCACCGACCTGGACGTATTCCGTGACAAAAACATCCCCGGTGGGCAGCATCCCTTATCGGATGAATACGCCAATCCCCCTTAGACGTCACTTGGAAAACATAAATTTACGGTTTGTTGTGGTTCAAATCATCTGATCACTTTCGCTCGCTACGTTTCGTTGTCCGCGACTTGTCTTCTCGACTTTGCGCAACTTCGCCTATTGAAGATAAAGGAAACTTGAACGTCACGTGAGTACTCCTCTTTATGACTGTTTCGATAATTCATTTTTTTTTTGTAATATTCATGCATATGGTTACTCTTCTCGCGTTTCTGTGGAACAGACATATGTAGGGTGTCCACTTTTTTGTGTACATCCCATAAGAACGCTCCTCTTTCGTACATGTACGTTGTTTCTGCGGATTTATTGGCTTTTTCAGAAATTTACGTGACTCCAGTCACTATTCTTAGTTACCGCGGAACGCACTGAAGCACGCATTGTTTTACGGAATTACGCATTGCCAGAGTTCGTTCGTGATGGTATTCAGAGAGTTTCAGCTAGAGATAGTGTACATGGAATGGTGTGTATCGGTTGGTTGTTGCGTGTTGTGTAACGGTGCATTCGCAGTGCTCGGAGAATCGTTGTGTGCACGTTGCTTTTAATAATAGAATTAGGATATTAATTTGGTCGCTCGATTGAGAACGTACCCGAAACTTCTGGTCGCTGTGTATAAGAAAGGAGAGCGGACGGTGAAGTTCGTTGAAAATACATAAGGAAATAACGTTTTGCGTTTACGTCAAATAGGGGAGCAATCGTCTTAAAAAGGAAATTAACACAAAATTTCGTGTTTCACGTAAGAAATACCGAAAAAAACCGGGTTTACCCGGAAATTACGTTTTTGTCCTCCAAGGATAACTTCCTGCTTCATTTGCTTCTATCTCTCATCCTCTTGCGCGTGTATATATATATATATATATATATATATATATATATATATATATGTTTACACATAGAGATCTTATTTACAGTTGACGTGAATATCGGAAGTACAATTTTTTTTAATGCACCCCTCCCCCTTTCTCCCCTCTCTATTCGCCGCGCATCTTTTTATTATTTACGTAAAACACAATATTTTTGCTCCTTGTATTTTAATACACGCAAATTTACCTTACCTGTACTTTTAATCGCTTCCGCCTCGATAGGAAAGGAAAATGTCAGACTATTTTTATTCCTCGATAGTTGTCACCCTTCCCCGTTCAGACGGTCCATTAATCGTTACCAATTCGCATGGACACTATTGTTATTAAATAATATAAAAGAGAGGGATCTCGGGCATAAAGAATATAAATAACAACACGTACAAGATAAACCGCGATACGTAAAAATGACAGTACTCAAATAAGTAAATTCGACGACGTCGATGCAACGAACGCACAACGTCGCGACGCGTCGTCGATAGGTCGCGATTTGTTGATCTTTGTAAAACAAAAGAACAACGTGTAAAATTTTGATTAAGAGGAGAGCAGAGAGAGGATATATTGATTGGCAACGATGACGACGTTGGTAGGTATTGGACGTTTTTATACGCGTGTCGCGCGCGGCCCGGCGATAAATTCGTATCGCAAATCAGTGCCATTGGCTGGCCCCGTCAGTGACGTCAGACACTGTGGCACACAGAGCGCCTGCGAAAATATTTTTTTTTTCTTTTCTCTCCTCTCCTGTCGCGAGTAACGTCGTCGTCCGTCGTCGTCGTTGTCGTCGGTCGTCTCTTGGCTCTGAGTCATTCTTGCTTGTTTAATGTTTTCATGGCTCTCAGCACTAACTCTCCTTCTTTCTCTTCTTTGTGTTACAGTGAGCCGACTGCATTGCGAATCCGAGTCCTTCAAGATGGATCTCATCCTCGACATCAACAGTTGGCTCTACCCCATGGAATTAGGTGAGCGAGGAAGCCCAGTCTTCCGACGGACAATGGATAACATTTTTTTGGTCTTTTTATTAATCTTTACTATTCGTTTTTTTGTTTCTTTTTTACTCTTCCTTCTTGGCTATTTACCTACATCCTGTATTACGGAGCCCGCCATTTTCTCTCGTCCTGGTCTCGAAGCAACGAGGCGCACCTGTCGGTTTTCCCTATGAAATCTTTATACACCTACGACGCCGTTTGACCATGGCGATTCTTATTGGCTATGTGGCGCCGAGGTATCTTTTGCTGCGCCATTGTTCGCAAGAGAATCAGGAACTCATTAACTTCCATTGTTGGCTATACGAGTCAATGATGGCGAATAACAGTTTGCTCTGGAGGATATATCACGGAATCGATCCGTTTCCGTCTGACTCTGTCCGCCATATTTCTTTTTCCTTTTTTCCTCCCCCTTATTTCATGAATACGCGGAACGAGGATTCCTGGTAACGTTGATCTTAATCATGCGCCATTTATAGCCCACGGTACGCGACACATGGAAACTGAGAAAAGACGCTTGTTTTTTAGGCTTATAGTGCTTCGACGTGAATTCGAATTTGTAGAGAGAATGTTCGTTATTTTTGTTTGTTGATATTTCGCGCTTGGTCGGTGGAGAGAGATTAATTTTTCTATGACAAAGGATACTGTGAGAGTTTTTATATTTCTTTGTACGTTCCATTCTTTCGCTGTAAACTTTGTGGAGAGGCGAGACGTGTATTGCGAGTCTCGGCGACAGCTGTCCTGCATTTACCATATCTGGCCGCCATGTTTGTTTACATCGTGGACCCGTGTCGATTCACATGCAAAATATGTGGATCGATAGAATTTTCGACAAAGACGTCTTCTCTGAGGAGATTGATTGGGTCTGGAAATTTATTTAAAAATTCACTGTGTACGAAATTCTTTGATTTTTTTCTCTCTAAATTTCTTACATTTTCATTTGTTTCCATTTTACCTCTTCGACTACGTGTTTTCATCGTTTTCTTGAATTCCTTCCGTCACTTCAGTGTCATCGTTCGTTTCTTTTTTTTCTCTTTCTTCTCGCGTACTCATTTCGGTTCTTGAGTTTTTTTTTCGAGGTCTCGCTGGCTCGAAAGGAATGCCTCGCCCGTGAATTTTCAAAGAATTGTATCACGCGAGTATCGCGCTTTTAGTGGCCCCCTCGTGACCTCATTGCTTTATTTTTAAAAAGGAATTCGAAGGAGCGCGATTGCGTAATTTCCGGCAACCCAGAACGCGACAGTCTTCCCCAAGATTAAGCAAATTTTGCGAATAGATTCTTATAGTGGAAGACGAAGGTTTCTATCGATGACGTGGCCATTTCATTTTTAATAAAAAAAAGGAAAAGAAAGAATATTCGAGTATCCCTGCTCTTCGCTCTTGACGTTCCGTACAGGAAATTCCGCTCCATTGATGGAAGAGCTCGTGGTCAAACCTGTGAGGACACGACACTAGCGAACAAAAAGAAGAAAAAAGAAAGCAAAACCTACAGAATGATCCAAGATCCGACCCCAGAAACATTCCAAAGGAATAACCGATCCCGTAGGCGGAAATTTCTACAGTCATACCCAAGGACGAATCTATCTTATACCTCTCAGAAACGCGCAATTGTTCGTACGTGTAATTGAGGACCCCTCAAAGCATCCAACAGAGGGTGAACCTAAAATAATAACCCTTACACTACCAAACGATCCGACCTTCCATTAATAGAATTCCAAATCGGCATACTCTCACGTTTACCACCGCCCCAACGTATTAAATAATGCATTTCGTGCATGAAAATGGCAAAAATCGTAACGCGACGAAGGCCAGCTCCTCCGATTGGCCAGCCATTAACCAAGGCCACGTCACGCTGCAGCAAAATCCTGCCGTCGTCGCCTTTGTATTGGCCATCGTAGTCAGAGAGGATGATAAAGTTCCCGTAGTGTTTTTGGTGTCATCCCCAAAGGGAAGAAAGACGAAGCATCACGATGCTCTCGGCACAGAGAGAAGATATCAGAAGAAGAAGGGTGACGGTGCGTCGCGTCGTAGTCGAGTATTTCTCTTGGGTGGGTGGGTGGGTGGGTGTGACGCACCAAACTCGGTGCTCCGCGCGTCGTTCCCGCCCCTGTGTTTACAGATTCATATCCCCAACAACGTTCTCCACCCGGGTCGGCAGGCCGGCCGGCTGGCCGGTCTACCGGTCGACCAGCAAAGCCTCCCCCGTCGGCTTTATCCCCTCTCCAGAGGTCGTAATACGGGCCGAGCCGCGAGCGAAGGTTACTCGGTGTGGGCTAGGCAGCAGAGACCCATGCCAGGTCGCTGTATTGACGCGCGGCGTTCAGGCTTGCGCGAGATGACGCAATGTATACCCTCTTCCCACTCGGTCCCCTCACCCTCCGTCCGTCCCTCCCGGCTCTCTCCCACTTCAGCTACTCCTATCCCTCTCGTCCCCTCCTTCGCCTCTTCCATGCTTCTCCAGCTCCTCTCATTCTGGTCCTCCCAGTGGCCACCCGGTGAAACCCCACCGTCGCCATCTGGCACTGGCTTCTCCCCTACTTCTCCATCCAACCCCACCAGGATCGTCCGGCGCTCCTCGGCTCCCCACCGCCTCCCTACCCCTTCCGCCGTCGACTGGCACGCACTCTCTCGTCCCTCGTCCGCAAGTTCAATGCCAAGGTCAAAGCTGCCACGGCTAGCTGTCGCTCGCGGGACTCGCTCCCGGCTGCGCGAGAACGCTCGTACGGATCGCGCCTCCCTTTTTCTCCGCTCCTTTCGCACTTCTCGTCGCCGCGGACTCTTCGGCTCCTCTTGTAATAATCTCGTTCTACGGACTCGTGTCACGGCTTCCTCCGCGTCCCACGAGCCACTCCGTGACACCCTCGGAACACAGCATCGACTGGAAACAGTACTCTGCGACGCTCCTGGAAACAGCCGACTCGTGCCGTTGTGGAAGACCACGGATTCTACTCGTAACGGATTTATACGGTTTTACTTTCCGCTTTATTTTTATTTATTATTCGTTTCTCACGGATTACGTCGCGCCTATACTTCGTGGTTACGTTCGTCATGGACCGCCAGTCAGGACGGGGATGTCTCCTCGACCTAGCGTTGTCAGCCTGCTGCAGCCCTCTAGACCGGCTGAGGTATACCGACCGGTGACATTGATTCCTCGGAGTTGGAACACCCTTGTCTGACCAGTTAATTATCTACTTGCCTGTCAAACCTAACGACCTTCTTCGTTGGGGCTGACTACAGCCTGTCTGCGTCTCCCTTATCTACTTGCGCAACGTCTCGGCACAGTGAGTATTCTTCTTACGTAGTATTGCGTCCTTAAAGCTTCGAGCTCGCGAGGGTGCGCCCTGTCAAGGTCACCACGTCCTTTAAACGGCAACGATTGACCCGCACTCCTACAGTGCGTTTCAATCGACGTGGAATGCTACGTACATGTGACCTAGGACCTGCCACTGTGTGACTCTACACAGGACGGCGCATACGTTTTAGTTCGGATGTCACTCTACAGAGGGTGGTTCGATTCGTTAATTCTCAGCGAAAGGATGGGTCGAAGGGGGGTGGCTGCCAGGGATTGGACTAGATATAGAAAGGGGTACGGGGCACACACCCTATATATCATCTATATCCCTTTTTATCTATACGTCAGTAGATACGTATATATATCCTGGAGAGTCCATTCTCGAACTCGAGGGAATACGTGACTCAGAATCTCTGACGCAGAATTTCACTGGGCGACACGCGCACCTGTGCAGTCGACGTTGCGTAACGTTCGTCTCTACGTTGCGCGATGCATTGCAGAATTAACCCCTCGTCATCCCCCTTTACACCCTTATCGATATACTTGGATTCTGGCGAACCAACCCTGACGATTCTGGCGCTTCTCGTGGCTACAAGACGAAACAGAATGAAATTACTGGCACTCTCTTTCGATCCTCTATTATTGGATCGCTCGAGTTCCTGTATCCTCCTTTGCTTTCTCTTTCTCTCTTTCGGCTCTTTCGCGCAAGGAAAAAGAGAAAAACGTAACTCGCTTGGTCCACTGCCAAAAACGTGCCGGACATAGTAGCATCCTCTTTGGATTTCTCGGACACACTCTTCTCCGGTCTGTTCTTCTCGTGGCTCAATAATTTCCTTAGGCTTCGTTCACAATCTGACGATGGTCTCTTTAGTCTCGCCAGTACTGTAAACACAACCCCTCATCACTCTACTTCCGATATTGTCGTTTCATCTATTTCATTTGTTCCTCTTGACTCTGTATTCCAGGTGACAAATTCCGTCTGGTGTTGGCTACCACTCTGAGGGAAGATGGCTATCCGGACGGGGGTGAGTGGAACGCCATCGAACAGGAGGGTGGTTCCAGAGCTGACAGCTTTGAGTATGTGATGTCGGGAAAGGTCTACAGAATAGAGGGCGACGAAGCCAGTAACGAGCCAAGCAGTAGACTGTAAGTTGACATTTTACATTGGACTGTCCTTTTCGTCCTTAGTTGGTTTTTTTGTTGTCCCTGCTTTTACTTTCTCTTTTTTTATCTTTCACTCTCTCTCTTTCGCTCTCTATGTTTATATATTGTTAGCTTTTCCTGCATACGTTTGTTTATTCGATTTCCCCGTCGAGCACGAGGAATCTTTTTTTGTATTTGTCAAAATGCTCACTCCCATACACGTGTTCCACACGTGTTATACGTGACGAATCTGTGTATAAGCATGCACGTAAATATATTGCGCGGTTGCGTCACTGTTCCCTCTGTTCCGCAGCGTCCGTTGTTATACTGGCAAATCACACGGCACTGCCGTCGTTCCTCTTGTTATTCGACAATTCGTTACGTTTCGTCGTTTTCGACACGAGGATTCCCGATCTTTGTCGAACACCAGCATCGCCTTCGCCTTCCACGCGACTTTCCCGTCGCTCTCATGAAAACGTTTACGTTCGTAGCGAGGAACGATGGCGAACATACGTGTGGCCGATGAAATTGCCTTTTCAAGGGGACGGCGGGCTGGAGGGGGCACGTTTTGCTTTATGGAAATACTCTACCTACGAGGCGAGGAAACGACATGGAAAAAGTCGTCCCTGGCCCGTACGATAAGATAAGAATTGACAAGTACGATAACCGCCAGATTACGCGATAATACGAAAATCGCACGGCATTCGGATTATACGAAAATACGGAAACTATGATAAAGAAGAATATGAAAAAGAAAGGAGGGTACGAAAATTGACAGGAAAATTGCATACGTTATATTTTTCGTGAATTTATTTCGCTTTTTACGTCGGTCACCAGGTATATTTATCTACAGCTGTTTCCGTCCTTCTGGGATAACAGTCTCCGGTATTGAGAAATTAAGATGATATCGCTGCTTTAAATTGTTATTGTTGCATTCTTTGTTTTCTTCCTCTGGTGCAATTTTTTCGTCATTTTGCGCAACTCGCTCGGTCTTCTCCTCGCAAGCCGAGACGACGCACAATTCGTAACGCATTTACTCCTTATCACTGCCTGCTTTATTGCTCTCTCGATGGCCCCCCTTATCTCTCGTTCGCGAGCCGCCTTTCTTTCGCTCGGTCAATTAATTTAACGATTTCCGTCGATGCATTCCACGATGAAAATGCAGCCCGGTCGGCTTCGCATTCGTCGGCATTTCTGGAATATTCTCACGGCCGGCAAGAAGAAGTCTTTCTTTTTTCTGCCAATTGGAAGCAATAAAACTTGCCGGAACACCCTCCAAGAGATTTATTTACGCTCGAGCGAAGTGGAGGCGATTTCATCCTGATCTCTTCCTTCTCGCTCTTTCCTTGTCTCTTTCGCGGGTAACGTCGAACTGCGAGTAGAAGAACTGGAAGGAGGATGTATAGGACGAAGAGGAAGAAGAAATGAGAAACGGGATGGAGCTGTGAATTGAGATGAAAAAAAAAGTGGAAAAGAAAAATTACGAAAATGAAGAAAATATGAGAAGCGAAGGTGCAGGAAGAGGAAAGTCGTTCGGCCAATGGCGCGGTCGAGACTACTAAAAGTTCTAGGGGAAAGAAAAAGAAAAAATGAAAATAACAGAATTGCTGGATCATCAAATTTGGAGAAAAAGTTTACTCTGCTGGGAGGATAATATTTTCTTGGGATATTTGATCGTGCGAAATTCATGAATGCCGGAAGTATCGATCTCGTTTGGAAATACTTTGTTATGCACCACACCATTAGCAAGTTTTACATCCCTCTCTTGGTTCTGGCCAAAGCTCTTGCATAATTAAAAGAAGGACTTATACCTCTCGCGATAAATTTATTGATTTGACGGTGGAAAATAAAAAAATGTCTGTTACTAACGAAAGTTATTACCGGTGTTCCGTGTGCTTCTGGTTCTTTGTCTTGACTGGTATATGTTGCTAACCCACCCTGTATATCGATACTGGTCATTGGGAGTATCCAATAGTAAATTGAACCGATGTTATTGAAGGCTGTCAAGTTTCCGGAGATTACAGTGAAAAGGGGTGTCGAGAATGTCAATGAGATAAAAAATGTGGGTAATTTCGTTTTAAACCCTTTTTTTTTAATGTTCAATTTTTCATTGTGTCGCTCGACCCGTTTGGCAGATAAGCTTCTCTCTCGCGATACCTCTGCTGCGTTGTGTGCCTTTGTATTGAGAGATGGCAGCACTTCTCTCACGAAGGATAAATAACAATAAAAATAGATAACCGTCACATCGGCTAGATAGAAATTCAATTTATATTCCGTGATTACGTTTCGGGTACAATAAAAGGTCCTGTAGGCTGAGTTACTGTCGATTGCAATTGTTGATAAAAATTTGGAAAATTAACACTTCACCGCGTTTATATTTTGACTTATTCCCATGAGAGGTCGTCAATTTCACGAGGAAAATGAAACCCTGAAAATTGAATCATGCTTTGTTATTCTGTGTATGAATTTTAGAGGTGATACGAACCCTGTGAAGTCTTATCGGTTACGTCACAGTCGACAAAGGGCCGTCTCCTGTCACGTCGATATCCATAGTTTATTTCAAGTGACACGAGCCCTCCTCTTCCTGGACAGGATGAGGAAGGGACACGAAGTCCTTATTTCCCAAAAGGTAGAAAGCCCTGTAGTGTCTGCGTTGACGGAAGTTCAAAGAAGTGACTGTAGTCATAATATATTCGAAGCCTTAGTCCCGAGTCCTTGAGGAGAAGGGACCTCTTTTATATTTTTGGGTATCTCGGCGAAAGTCCTTCCTGAGAACTTGATCTTTCTACTGGTCCACGAAATGACTTCTTTAAGAAGATTCGCCCAGTGTATATTTGCTCTGGTAGGTCGTCTTGACGATATACAATCGACCTTGAAGTCCCAGCATCCCTTCCGGTACGGCAGACTTCCTTTGAATCCTTGGTAGGAATACCCAGTAACGTATTTGACCGAATGTATTATAATCACGTTTTCAGTGGAAGAGGATTTGAGACGTGAGATAAGAAAAAACGTTCAGGATCAAAACTCAAAAGTGACATTGATGAAGGTCGATGGAGGAAGAATTATACAAATTTTTTTATCCACACCAGCTGGAAGCTGTGAATCGTTCACGATTGAACGAACGAAATCGGCATTATTTGCTCTGCAGAGAAAACACGTGTACTTGTTTTCACGAAGGCGATAAGCTTTCCCGAGGGAAGGTCTAGCAGCTGCATTCCCTGTCGATAATAAAAAACTGTACCTGGGGAACTGAAAGTGCACTTGGAGAACAGGGAGCCACTCTGCGTTCACTCGGTAGGTAAAGAAGCGCGTGAACACAGCTGGTGGTATCTCAGTTTTCTGGGGGCGTTGGCAACGCCATTTGGATTTTCACGAAAATGGATCAAAGCAGAGAGAACGAACGTCGCATGGTCAAGAGGTGACGGAGATGGACAATCAAGAAAAAAAAAGTCCGATTCCATAAGACAGAATTTTTCAAAGTAAACGAAAGAAGACTCGTATCTTACGTAACACGTATAACCCACGTTATTTCCCCTTTAAAAAAAAAGTCTAAAAGAAGGAAAAATATACCGTAGTTTTAGTAGTTCAGACAGGAACGTCGTAAACCCTAAGGGACTTTTGCCGTCCTTAAATCGGTCACTCGTGCCATCACTGCGTTTCGGATTGCGTAGTGTAGATTCAAAAGGTTAGAGGTTGAAGGTGACCGTGACAGGACGAGGGAGAGTTTGCAGAAGGGGAGGGTTAAATGGGTGTTGTCAAAGCGCGTGTGTGCGTGACTCTATCAGTGTTTCTGGTGGTGATGATGGTAGTGTGCTGGTCCTCTAGTGATACTGATAGTGGAGGTGGGTTGGTGGGGGGTGGTAATGGCGTCGATGGTGGTGGTAGTAGTAGCATTGCTGGGGGGAGGCGTGACAGCTGGGAAATGAATTATTGATCGGGGTTGCGCGAGTCCCTGGGGAGGGAGGTGGGTGGTAAATATAGCTAACACTACCTACTCCTCTAGCCCAGTGTAAACCCTGGAACGCATAGAGCCACCCTGAATCTATGTACATATATATCCGCGCTTGATCCTTGCGCTATATAAACCGTCAAAATATACATTTCAGGTATTCTATGCTTGTGCCTACACGTCACTGATACATCCAGAATTATCCAATATGCACACCCGTTAGTATCTCGTCGAGTCGTTATCAGTTATATCACTGTACAGTGATACCTGTTAATAACAAGCCTCGTTTACGTAGCCTTGGATACCTCATTTGCTTTGATTAATTAAAAAGAATCTTACTGGGGATGATGGATGCTGTGTATTATTTTCTGATTATCTTCTGCTGGATTGTATATAGGTATATGGACGCGAGGTAGAACTCTAGGCAGCATTTCCATGCTTGTCGAATCAGCTGTTTTACAACGTACACGTAGCCGAGCGAGGTGCCCTCGAAAGAGCAGGGGGGGTCAGTCAGGTGCTTGGAGTGACTCTCGACATTGGAGAGGTCACGGATAAGGCAGGAAGGGCGAGAAAGATAATTTCGTTTTGTTGTACCCTGGTGGTGGTGTTTGCTGTGTGTCTTCTTGCTGCTCTGGTAATTTCGGTTGTTAACGCACTCTGCGTCTCGCTCTGCGTTCTCATTGGTCGAGATGGCTGCGTGCGGGACGAGCGGATTGGTCGATGGCACGCGCCGCAAGGACGCGCAACAAGGTCGTTGCGGCTGTCAAAATCAGCTGACGCCGACGTCTGCTCGATCAGCTGATCTTGATCTTCGACAGGAAGAAAGCCTCCTTTGCGGATAGGATGGACGCCAAGCGTCGCTGTCAGGGGTGAAATTGAATTTTTAAGGTTTATTACTAATCTTTCGTTTTTCCTTTTTTTTTTCTTTTCCTTTTTATTCTGAATTTTATTTCGTAAGCACACGTGGCTGTCTGAGCTTGACGTTATATCGTGATTGCGTAATGTATAATGACTCGACGTACAAATATCAGATTCCCTATGACATCGAGGATGTCTGATTGTGATGAGGATGACGTCACACAGCCTGTATAGGTATAGTGTGCGTACTACGCGCACCTGTCTTTATAATTAGATATTGCATTTTTAATTATTCAGTAATATATGGCTTTAAATCATTCAACTTTTGTCAATAACTCCTTATCACGAGCACCTGTCAATCTCGTACAGGCAATCTCTTTTATTTTTATTCTCAACAATCCCCTCTCGTAACAAACAATGATCATCTCTTGCTCAACCCTGATATCCAATCAATGATCGTACAAAATAGCGTGTCAGCGATAGAATTACTTACGTCATAACGAGAAAGATATTTCGGCGAAAAAAATTTTATCGAAAAATACAACATTTCAATGTCAACAAATAACTATTAGCAGGCTATATATAATCCATGAAGAAGATTTTACACTTTTTTTATCGTCGGTGTCACCAGCATCACCATCATCACCATCAGTCGCCATAATAGACGCCTGTCTTATTGTTTTATTTCCTAACGTGCCGAGCACCGATAACAACAAATACTTCCTCGATGCGTCGCCATGGAAACGTTAAAAAACAAGTTCTACCGACTTACAGTCAAATTTCAACGACTTCAGAACTGACGGACCCCCCTCCTTCCGTCCACGCACTCGACCTATGATTCACTCTTCTCATTATACGTTATGCAAGCGTCTCCCTACCACCGGCGCTAATCGTCATCAGTCACCATCACGATCATCATCATCGAGTCTCTCCTTGTTTCTCCCATTCCGTCGCATCCTCGTCGTTTTCATTTTTCTATTTTTTTTTCACCTCTCGGTCATCCTGTTTTTTTCTGACATTTCTTCGCTTCACACCTTGGGTGGTTGGGTGGGAGGGGGTGGGAGGAGGGGTGCGTAACGATTCGTTAGATTCGCCTGAAACGCCTCTGCAACTCGCGACAGCGACTCTCGCGTCGGTCGTAAATATCACGCGATGCGGCGGAAAATTTAACGCCACGTCAGTGCGTCGTGGTTGCGACAAGAGCGTCGCGACGAGGAGTGGCGAGGAGGGGAGGTGGGGAGGGAGGGTGGGAGGGAGACGTGGAGGGACTTCGCGGATCCACGAGGAAATTCGAGGGGGAAATTCAAAGCGTTGCATCGGGTTAGCCTTAAGGCTTGTTCGATTACGTAAGATCGGATGGGAAATTGCAACATGCATTTTTGGCAGCTCCTTGCAAAATCTCTCCGACCCATCACCCTTCCTCCCTCCTCTTACCATCTTTCTCATGAATTTCATCTTCTACGAACGTACCTAAGGATCCACGGATTTCGCCCCATTGAAGTTTTTGGCTTCGCTACACCTTGTATCGCGAATTTATCCTGAGATAAACAATTTTCTTTGTTAAAAAATTATACAAATTTGACGTTTGCTAAATTTTACTTGTCCACGAGTCTTCGGGCAGCGGGAACACGCTGCACTGACTTGACATAGAATCGCGTTTCTATGCAATATTCAAGTTCCTAGCGTGTTCAGCAGGACTGAATGTGTACTTTGTCGAGACTTGTGTATACACCTTCCGTATATGTAATTTCCTGTAATAAAACAGGAACGCTTAGAGGTCTCTTCCAGCAAGACGGAGACACAAAGAGACAGAAGGAGGAGAAATACACAAAAGGCCAGGTCTCTGCCATTCGTCCAGTGCGCGGGGCACGCTTTCTCGCAGACACGGCACTGGTCCACGAGACAGCCGAAGTAGCCTTGTACTTAGAAGCTTTGCGTACATTACGGTTACATGTGTACATAGCTAAATTATACATATTATATACTATATGCATATATATATACACATACATAAATATACATGAGTGCTACGCAGACGGAAGGGAATACCGCGCTCTGCATCACGTAACTACCTTACGCAATGCACGTTTACCAACAGCTGATCCGTTTCAGCCTGCAACCGCCCCTCTATATTTTTCTTTTACTTTCTTTCCTTTTTCCTCACCCACTTACTCCCTCGCGTCTTCTTTCCTTTTGTGCTTTTCGGGCGACTTGGCATTTTTCTCTTTCTTTTTTTCATCCTCTCGAATCGCACGTGAAATAAAGTAGAAATAAAGTAGAAATAAAGTAGAAATAAAATACGGTACTCGGGCAACAAATAACGTTGGACCACGCGGAGTCATACCTTTGCACGCCTCTCACCGTTTATAATAGCCCGAGGAACGCCAGTACACGGGACACGTAACGAGTGCGCAGTTCTTTCGTGGGTGGAACTCTGTGGTGCCAGTGTACGAATAAAAGGGGGGTCAAGGGGGGTCCCCCTTGTACAGCTTTCACGTTGCTGTACGCATTAGTTGATATTGGTTCAGGGCCGTGCTCAGAGAGAGAAAGAGAAAGAGAGGAGAGAGCACTGTATATTACATTCTCGAAAGTCTCTCCTTGGCCACGGTAGAGAACCCGTGGACGTCGGTGGTGTCGGTGCGCCTGGGTCTAGAAAATTGACAATTTGTCATTGAAATATTTTTGAAAAAAAATTGTCAATTTTTCCTCAAACGATGAAAACTGTTGGGATTGTTTTTCCATCGAGATTATCGTTAACGACTCCGTGACGCGTCGTACAGTATAATTAATGCGTATGTATCGACTTTTGGAAGAATGTCTTATTATTGTATATTGATTGTTTTTGGTCCACGTCGAGTGACGGATGATGGTCAGATCTTTGCGGTATAAACGTATCGAACGCTCTGTACGTCACGCGAAAACAATCTAACCGAGCTCACGTGACGAGTCACGAATTATTATCGAGCTGCGATTATATCGCTTCCATGTGAACTAGCCGTCAATCTCTCTCTCTACTCCTTTCGTTTGTAATCAGGAAGGACGTCTTTCCCCTTCTCCCCTCCTTCCCCTATTTACTTCTTTCTTACTTTACTTACCCCACCGCGTTGAATTATTCACGCCTTCGCGAAACGTCGCGACGCCTCTCTCGCGTGAGCGTGACTTCTCGCGTGACCTGTAACCTTAGCCTTGCAGAGCTGCCACGTGCGTTGAGACATGACAACGCACAAAGGCGTCTTTGTCTCTGTCGAAAGATTCAAAAATAGGTAGAAATCAGCCTTAATGATCTCGATCGTTAGTAAAATGTAGTAAATCACCAGAATCCTAAGTACACTCGGAATGCGACAGAGTCTCCATTGGAGTAGCAGCAGCTAATGATCCAAGCTCTTAATTATCTGGACTCGTTCCAGGATGGAGATACGTGGTGGAAGGATAACGTTGTGTGTACCGGATAATAAAAACGGAAGAGAGTTCATAGGTCAGAGGGGGCGAGCTCATCGAGAGGAACGAGAAGAGAATTGAATTCGAATTCATCTCTAATCCGATCTATCAACTCGCTTCCGTTCGATATACATTTTTCGGCCCTTTTTGCTCTGGCAATCTCGTCCCATCCAGCAGCGACTATATCTATGGATGGTTAATATATATACATATATACGTGTACTGTAGTGGCAGGATGATCTGGGGGCAGGAGGGGCGGTAGGTTTTCGCGAAAAGGTCATCCATGTACATTGTATATATGTATATATGACGTATATATAGGTAGGCACTCTACGTATGTATATAAATTGAGCGCGGACGGGTTTCGAAAGGGGCTCCCTATAGCTTCCCCGAGTTCCCGGACTTGAGCCAGGTTCCCACTCCCTCTCCCAGGGGTGACCTAGTTTCGCTGTATCCTCTGTACACCTCACCTGGTGGTGCTCGGTCACCCCACCTATAGTCCACCCAGAGCAGCAGCAGCAAAACCTACCTATCTACCTACCTAACGCTTCCCGGACCAGACAGCCCAGCATCCTGATGGTTAGATTGGCTGCTCTGCTTCTCGCAAGCTCAGCCGGCACCCACGACCTGACTGCCCGATTCTCCCCGGGGAAAAGGTCAGGGATACTTACCCCAGGCACAATTGGGTCAACCCCTGACGCCGTCAGCCGGAACTATACCTTGCTGCGCCTTAACCCCTGACCTCTGGCGAGGTTCTTTGTTCTCAATTAAACTCACCACGGCCCTGGAATCATTAATGAGCAATCAAGTGCCAGTGATTGCATGCTAATTAGTCTTTGTTATTTTTTCTTTTTTATTCTACGAACCCTCCAACGACTCTGGGGATCGAACGTTCACGCGGTCACTTCCATCTTCTTTCGATTATTTTAATCGATGACTCAGTTTAGTCATCGTAACCTTAATTGCCTTTTTTTTTCTATTGTCCCTCGAGGACCCAGTCACTACTACTTACACTCCTCGTTACTTGGTGAAAGAGCACTCTGGGTCAACACCACTTCAGGCTCTCTTGAATTTCTACCCTAACCCCATCCCCGTCACCCCGAGCTCCTACTTCAACTTGCCTGAAGGTCACAGCGCAACCTCCACGTATCGTGTGTGCTACTAGAGCACGTATACAGGAATTGGCATTGCTGTTCAGTTTCTATTTCAACCCTTCGTTAAGTACACGTAGCGGACGGTAACTTCTAGGGGAGTTTTCAAGGAGCAAACAAATCCATTGTAATTTTCGCTGATGTCACGGAGGATCTTTAGTTACGTAATTCTCTACGATTTTCGGAAGGTTTCAACAGCTAGAACAATATGGATCAGATTTCACTGTGAATTTTTCTCGAAATTCGAAATCCCGGAAACAGCCGTTTTACCTGTATCGACTGGAGGATGCTCTAGATATAGGCTGCTGCTAGGGGTTCTAGGATACGTAGGCGGATGGCTAGGTAGGTAGGGGGTAGACTTCCCCTATCGTCGATTTCCGGGAGATGCGACTATAGGGGTTCGCTAGGTCGTCGAGGAAGCGGGGAGGGGGTGTCGCTCGGCTTTGACGTCACTCTATCCCCCTGACACGCTTCTCGGCTGGTACTGGAATGGGGGGAGGACTCGTTGTGGAGGGGGCAGAACAGGATCACCACTGGGGTAACCAGTCCGGAATCCAGTGAAACCCTTGCCTGACATTTCTTGGAGCCAGGACGACATGGCTCCGGCTCCTGCTACGAGCGTTTTTAACCTTTAACCCTCGACCCTCGTCGGTGTCACTTGTGTCTGATCTCCTTGTAAAATCTCGGATTCTTCAACGGTACGATTTTTTCGAAATTCTCTTTTTGGTTTCGCGTGACGTGTAGGGTAAATCCATCAGTAAATTTAACAGTTTAAGAAACGCCTTCAGCTAATAGACACCCGTGTTAAAATCACTATATATAGATATAATTTACGTGAACGCGTCCATTCTGGTGGAATCATCCTAGACAAATTTTTGAAAAATTATCAGTGTTACAAAATACCTTTATGAGAACGTAAAAGAGGAAAATGGTTAACCGCGAAAGAAATGTAAAAATATTTCCAAATTTTACGCATTCGTCCCAATAACGTCTAACCTGAAGTGGATATAGTAGAGTGGAAAAACGTCTGTCCGACACTAGACGGTCTATTCTACTAGCCGATACTCCATCCAGAATCACGTATTGGCTCCAGTCCGCGTAAGTAGAGAACATCCTGATTCCCATACAAGAAGCACGTAAAACTACCAACAGGTGTTTCTGAAACACAAAATCCCTTTTAAAAGTGTCAAAATCCACGCAGAAACAAATTTCAGCAAAGCCCGTCGTAACCATATAATAGATTTGCCTATCGGTCGAAAGCATCTCGAGAATTTCCACGAAGATCGAGTGCATTCCGCGCGTTTTCTCCGCAAGACTTCTTCCTCCTAGCTATCTGATACCACCCAGGACAGTGCCGGACTGTTCGCTACGATGGAAGAAGGAGGCACGTACCACGTAACGACGTTACGTAATCCTCTCGTACACGATTCGGCCATGATTGCGTTTCTCGTCTATGCTTTCGCGTATCTCGAAGGTGGGGCGAAATTCGTGGTGGCAGGGGGCAGCGACGCACCAGCTTGGGAGGAGGACCCCCTTGGGGTCCCCCTACGGCAGCACCAGCACGGACAGCAACCCAGTAAAAACGTATCGTTTCGTTGTTACCCACAGGTGTGTTTCGTTCTTCCGAACGCGAACTCATGGTCGGAGCTTAGTCGAGAACGCGAGTGAGCAGTTTAAACGTGTCTTCTTTTTCTTTTTCTTCTTCTTCTTCTTCTTTTTCCTTCTCTTCTTTCTGTACCAGGACGCGATGACGACGATGGTACCAGTAACAGTATTGGTGCTAGTTGATAGAGTGAAACAGTGGTGGTATTAGTGGTGACGGGTGATGGTGACGATACTGTGATTCTAGTGGTGGAAGGAAGATACTGGTCTAAGATTAAAACGGTCCAGGGTTGATCTACCTGGCAAGGGAGGCTGGCCAAATAGCCTCTTGAAATGTTTCTTCGCCCCTTGGTCTCTTTCTCCTCTTGTCTCACTCTGATTTCATCTCATCTCGTTCACGCTCTAGAATTCGGGAAGAGACCTCCTCCTCGTCCTCCTCCTCTCGTCCCCTCCCTCTGGTACCTACCGATCTTTGCCAATGCATCTATACATAGGGTGACTCAAAAGCACTATTTCATTATGTATCTTTAACAGATATATTTGTATCTTTAACAGTATACCTTGTTATTTTGAGATTTGCCTTTTTATTTACTCTTTGGGATTCCCTAGTTAGGGTAATATATATATGTGCTGTAGATAGTATTTTTTTTCTTACGAATGTGGATTTATGTTAAAGGATGTTGTACCAAGATAAATGCATTCCCTAAACGATGTTCCCCATTTAATTAAACAGGTCATTCGGGTCGTTCAGTTACGGTTTTCTGAATATTTTTTCTTAGATATATCTATTAAGATTCTCTCGGCCTGTGGTTACACGATGCAATTTCTTAGACGCATTGAATTCATTGAAACTTATAGGCGCATTTTTTTCCCTTCTCGTGATTTTTTTCCTTTTCGAGTAATTTCATGATCTTTTTTCCAGGTCCTTCGGTATATCAGACTTGACTGAATGACTCTGTAATATACTTTTTTTTTCACTTTTTGAGACAAAGAATTTTTGATTTTTAAATATCATTCGTGCAACTAGTTATCACGAATATCGAGTTCATAATCATTTGAAAAATCGTAGAATCGTCATATATATATATAAGTTTCAGTACTATATGACCACATATGCCATAATCGAAATGCCCCAGCTACCAGCAGAGCATTAAAACATTTCCTCATAAATAAACCGTATCGATATAATAACACTAGTGTACCACTTTAAAGACTCCCGAGTATACAGAGTAATATCAGACCTAGTCTGCCGTAAACCCCAGGAAGAGAAACAAGAAGAAAAGATACACGGATCAAAGTGAAAACGAAGCGCGGAAGGGATAGCTTCCAGTCGAAACGAAAATAAAAAGGGCCCGGTTTCGTGCAGGAAGTCAATATCCCTTCCTCGCCGAGTACTTTAAATTTAAAAAAAAAATTCAAAGAAAAACAATATATAAAATCACATCGAGTCGCGTCTCGCCAAGACGGCACAACTAATAATACCGACGCAATGGTACGAGACACAATGGCGGGTGAAAATGTCCAGAGAGTAAAGCGGACTGACTCTGTTGTAAGCATCGATCGTCGTGCCGCTTTGCGTGGCCGGGTTACGCAACCAGTGTTATTTTCGCTAAGAAACTCGTGCAGCGTCCGAGAAACGCGTAATTCCGCAGGCGTCGTCGTGAGAGTGTCCCGCGCGCGTCGTGTGCGTTTTATCTAGCAGCCCCGACGGTCTCCGTCGTCTAAGACCTGTACAGTAGTGAACGGCGTCAGCAGCAAGCAGAAGCGGATAGACGGAGAAACGCAATGGCAATGGGGGAGAGGTCTGTGCCTAAGCTCTGGCTGGTGTTGGACTGGCTTTGGTTGGACTGGCTGACTTTGTTGGCCTAGCTTGGCTGGCTAGCTCAGTCTCTCCTAGTACACAGCTCGCGCTTGGCACGACGTTCCGGCCAAGTTGTGTAATACTTCTCTATCCCCTCAGCCGAAGCGCTGAATCCGCCGCGAGCACACGGATAAACTCTCGGAACTGGCCGCCAGCGGTAGCCGCTGCTGCGTTTAGTCCTCGCGGTATCGTCGTCTGGTGCGCTTGGCTGTCCTGTCAGCACCGCGCAAAGTTGTGTAACAGTCATCAGCGGTGTCGAGAGAGCTCCGCGTTCGATCCGCACCTAGATTCAGTCGGTAGAGTCGCGTATTGAGTATTCGGAAACACAGAGTCCGACGGATCGGCAGTTGATCATACCGAGCGCAAATCCAGTTTACATCGAACCGCATCGGCACCGCGTCCAGTCCCCCCGTTATCGCTCGACAGTTAATCGCCTATTATACTCGCTACTACTTAATTCCACTGCGTGATAACGCGTCTCGATATACCTGACTACTATAGTAGACTCAACCATCCCCCGGGGGGGTGGCTGTTGGGTACGTGCGCGGTATTCTGTGAAGGGCGACAAAAGTGCGGAGAGGAGAGTCGTATTGAGAACTCTTCCTGCGCGGAATCCGTCGCGTTTTATTCTCTTGTTCGACAGTAAAAACGATCGTCGATCGGCTTTTGACGAATCTTCGCCGATTCCGCGTCCGAAGTCGAAACGAAGGTACGCGAATGCGTAGGCGCTCGCGCATGCGCACTGACGTCCCACGCTAACAGAGGAAACGTCTGTTTTCGCGCTGCCAGAGGTTTCGCCGTCGTCTCCTTCTCCTCAGTGGGAAGTTGACGGGCGCCACGAACACTTGCATTTCCACGCGCTCCCCTCGTCGTCAACGAGGACCCCGACGGCTTTCAGAATAGATACAGGATGGACGCTCGCTGCGCCGATGCACGGATTCAAGAAGAGCGTTTGTCTGTCGTGTGGCTTTTCTACGAGTCTCTCGTCTCTCGCGGGTACATCTACGTCGCGGTAACGCGCTCCGCGACCTGTGTCGTCTTACTTGGCGATCCGCTGCACCAGGAAGACGCTCTTAACGCTATTATTAGGGCGTCGCCTTGAGGCTACTCTCGTATACTCACTTCGATAGCAGCAGGAGAAATACTGTCTCTTAATCGCATATATTCGCATACCGTTGATGTCTAAAGAAAATCAGCTGACGCTACTTATCGCCTTATTATATCTCTGTCTCGCGTGCACTAATCGATTGTATAACTTATATGCTCGAGTATACAGAAGATCCTCTACTAGCCCTCAAGTCGTAAAACCGTTATCGCTAAAATGTGAATCGGTGCGATTCGGGTAAAATTCGCAGTCCGGTTATAACACGGCCTAGCGTGACTCATCGCGAAACTTCCAATCAGCTGTTCGACTTTTTCGTTGGGCAGGCTCCGTGAATGAAACAGCTGATCGCCGGTCCTGCCTCTGCGTAGCCTTCGCGATGTGTCGCGATCGCGCTCAGTAGCCTATACGCGACGCGTGTTAACGGAATTATCACTCGTATGCACGTCATGCAGCCATTTTACAAGGTCGTTTCTCAAGAGAGCGGAAGGATATTTTACGCAGGAATATAAAAGTCGATCGATTTCCAACGTCGAGTCGAAGGGAACTGGCTTCAGTCTGGCACTGTCGCTCGTTGCGGATCGCCAAGCATTTTTTTTCCTCTACCATTCGCGCCCTCGTGAACACGTAGGAACGAGTCGAATTAGACCTACTTGCAGCCATAGCTGAAAAACCCGTGATATATCGTCCACAGCGAATCATCCCGTGTAACGTGCCTGTACCGATACCGATTCGGAATTTCTTATTTGCAAGTTATATAAGACTATTGAAAAAGTGGGCAGTTGGGGCTCGTGCCAGATGCGCGTTTACACGGGCCCTGAATACTGTAAATGCACTATCTGGTACGACATCTCTTCTGTCATCGTCACCATTGCGTCTTCGCGGCCGAATAGTGACTTGTTTCCTTGTTTCTTTCCCTTTCAAGATTTCGTCCAATCGAGAGAGAGAGAGAGAAAGAGAAGAAAAATCTCAAACCACATAGTCAACGATCTTCCTGGAAAACGACAGACAATCCTCGTCCTCTTCCTCCTCAACCTGAACCAATGATATCGGACCGACCACGATGCACGTGCATGTCCCTCCCCAATCATTTTTCTCAAGTACTGTCAAACGCATATATTATCATTGAATGACCTGCACGACCATAACGTTTCAATCCCAACTATTTTAGTTGCTTATAAATTCACGAGTGTGAATCATAGTACATAACGTCCCTCTTCTGTGCAGTCGTCGTTAACGCATTAAATCATCCAGGTAGTACCAAGAACAAACGAACTCTTATCGCCCCGTACTAAAAACATCCGTCTGTTATTGTGATACAAACTTTCCAAATGACATATACCGAAACGTATAGATATGTATATATCAAAGTAAACTATAGCAACGACAAACACTGGACGCTGAAAATTCTCTCGTGCACTACTATAACCTCCCAACTGTCTTTCCCCTTCCATCATTTTTGAATTCTATCTCGGCACCACGTGACGCTTCTGTGTACTTTTTTCGTCACGTGTTCGCAAAGCTGCTGCTTTTGTATCTCTTCGTTTTTTTACTCGTACAACGGTCAAAGGTCATTTCCTTCCTGGAAGACGTCGCGACGATTATTTGCTACGATCAAACGGCTCTGTCATGCTCGTTACTTCTCTTACGCCATTAAGCGTTCTTGTTATCTCTCTCCTTTCCCTCTCCCTCTCTCTTCTTTACTCTCTAATCCCTTGCACTCGTCTCAATGCACGCTGAAAGCCGTATTGCGTACTATCTCGCTACGAGAGAATTTTTAATAAATCATTGTCACTCGATGGATGATTACCTGTCGTCGAGACTCCAAGCAAATCATACTCCACCTTTAGTATCTCGGCGAGTATTATAAATCATATCTAGTAAGCATTTTTATTAATTATTCCCGGAGATGATGTCTTTGCGCGCAATACCTAATTCTGTATCATCCGTGAACTCTCACTTACGTGTATCCTGAAAATCATTTTACACCAGATTATACACTGCTACAATATATATACTCCTCTTCCATATCCTGGTGGTGCAGGCCCGACGGGACTGTACGACGTCGCCTTCGGGTAACATCGGCTTTTGAAATTAGCAAGATCATCTTAACCAGCATCACGTCTTCTCCAGGTATAACGTCTCTATGGAATACGCGTGTGCCAACGTATGTGTATCGGCTAGACGACCCCCATCTTATAATTTGAAAGCGAATATTCATGACGGAGTAAAGCAAACAGGCCGCCGAGGAGTTTTGAAGAGCTTTTGCAATACGTGGTTGTGTACCACCTTCGACTTTGAGACGAAGGAAAAGTACGTGCGATTGTGGCTAAGAAGAATTTTCGTATTTTCCCGCGCTGCTGCCTTTCACCCACGCATCCGCCATTGTTTACTGCGTATAGCTTCGTACACGTGCGTTACGTCAAGTCCCCTTGCGAACGGAGACGCAGCAGCGTTATTCTTTTTTGTATCTCTGTACTACTACTTGTATTATCTCGTTACTATGTTACGCGGCGATGACGTCACTCGGTATTACTTAAAACTGCACGTCTGACGTATTTACGATAGCAGGAAGCCATATCCTCTGGGGAAAAGCAGAAAATTTGATTACGCTTTAAAATAGACTTGTCCCTCCTCTATTACGCACCTTCAAATCCGTCAAACGTCACCCTTACGCCTAAGGCGTCAACCATTAGCATAATGGCGTGTATGCTAGAGAGAGTTATTTTTCTCTCCGCTTTGGGGGGAGAGAGAGAGAGAGAAAAAAGAGAGAGAGCATTGATCTGTCAATGCTCCCATCGAAATCCGTCATCTACGTTCCTTTATAGTAGCAATAGTAGTAGTATATTAATGGTAATCCGTAGTGGCAGTAATGTAATGGTATAGTAATGGTATAGGGAAGTGGCAATGTTATTTTTGTTCTCTCTCTTTCCCCTCTCTTTCCCTCCTCTTATCTCTCTCTCGCGCGCACTCGAAACAACCAGCCGAAGGAACGATCTCTCCCGCGGCCATTATATTATTCCGCAACGAATTCCCGAACCTGTTACCTGCGTGTGTATCTCTCGTATCGACGCCATGTTTTTCTCCCAACAGTATAAAAATGACATTGTAGGATCGTAACCACTACGGTAGAGCAGCTCCGGATTAGAATCGACGGATCTTCGCATCTTCCTTCCACATGCCTGCGTGACTCTTGTTGGTCACGTTGGCTACGTACAAAAAAAACGAAGGATATATACGCCATCGACATTTTATTTAGGAATAATATCAACGAGACACTTTTCTGTATCAATAATAATAAATATCATATCTACCATACTTTAGATCATTTCATTTCAAAACCATTTATTCGCCTTCACCGATCCATAGATCCATGTAAAGAGGGAGTTCTTTCTTTTCTTTTTCTTTTCAAAAACTTTGAAGGTTAAGATGATAATTGTACCTTGCAAAAGAAAGTGGACGGCAGCGACCACTGGGTTTCCTAACCTAACTAGCTTTTTTTCTTTTTTTCTCTTGTTCAATGACTAAGGCCCTTCTTACGTCGATCGCCTCACCTACTGTCGTACCCACCTCTATTGATCGTAGAGCCAGATAGGATTCAAGGCCCAGGGCCCAGGGGGCCCCTTAGCTCACTTATTGCCTATATCCTCATTCTTGTTTACTATGGTGGTTATTATTGCTACTCTCTGTGCTCTGCCTGCTACCTTTCTATTAGCTTCTCCTACGCTCTCTCCTTGGGTCGGTGGGGGTGGGGGGGCACTGTGGCAATGCGTAGCCCACTTTGAGCATTTCTAATGCGACTTGTCGAATCTGGGTCCCCCAGGATATAACTCGAAAGTCTTCAAACTGTCTTGTACGGGCGGCGTAGAGATTCTCAATCGTTACGTTCACTTGTCTCGAGGAAATTAATACCTGGCAAACACACCGTAGGAGCTGATTTCTTGAATCTTATCTTATGGTAATATTATTCCGTCTCTTTCGCTCTGTCAGAAAACTATGAAATCTGTTTGATCGATTGATGGATTCTATTCAAGACCACAGGAACAACAGTGGAGATCGTTAAACGTAGATTTTCAAAGATAAAAAAACTACTATTTATTGTATTTCTAATTCAGACGCGATTAGAGCGAATCTATATAGTAAGGAAAGGGTGGCAGATAGGAATTTTCTCTGACGTAATTCGTGAAGCATTTTTTTTATTCTGATACGAAGATACTGAATTATTGAGACTCCGATCATACATGGTCGGAATTGGAACAGTTCTCACTCTTAAATGCCGACTCGCTGCCAAATGCGACCAACAGCTAATTAAAGCCGTGCTTTAATTTAAGGTTAAGGTCCCAGACGGGTTGCAAAATGGATTCTCTTTGGATGCGCTCGATCGATCCCAATCCAGAGGATGTCGCAAGTCCCGCAGATCGGGACACTAGAAATAGTCGTAATTCTATGATGATCAACGAGTACGTGACCTCGGAGAAATAATACTTGATCCAAAGACAAGACAAGACACAGTGGTACCAATCTCTGGCCCGATTTCAGACTAGTATATACCACACTATATTGTATTATAGGGATTATAGAAAAATTCCCTAGATCATCCTCTATCCTCTTCCATAACGTATCCTGATTGCAGGGCGTCTCGAGGATACGTGCGGATATAAATTTCCACGTTGAAAAATGACTTTTGGAAAAATATCGTCCTTCATCAGTGAAATCAGCAAAGCACTGAGCGACCGGCGTGTTGGCAGTGTGGTTAGCTGGTTGTGTGGTTTATTGTGTACACGACCGCTATCGGCACTGCAATTATGACGGTCGCAGATCCTCCTATTTGATATCGAGAACAGAAAGAAAAATGGCGGATACGTATGAGGAGAGCAACGAAAAAGAAAAAAGAAATATGCATCTTGTATCTTGTACTCCTTTTTTTCCTTCTTGTTTCCGTTTGCATGCGTACGATTGATTGAGAATGCCCAACTGTTTCTGTGTATTGAAATGGGATATTGGTGGGTTGGGGCCCACGTTTCTCAAGTAATATTCGCGAAACTCATCCCTGTAATAGCCGGAAGTGTCTAAATTTTTATCATCCTTCTTTTTCAGATCCGCCTACGTCTCGTTCGGAGGGTTGCTTATGCGATTACAGGGCGATGCGAACAATCTTCACGGATTTGAGATCGACCAGCATATGTATCTCCTTATGAAGAAATTGGCCTTCTGAGGATCTCGAGTATGCCCACCTAAAGGTCAACCTGTGAAAATGGAACGGTACAACCTGGAAGATAAGAAGAGGAGGATAAGCAGGAGACACGCGAATGAAACGTCCTGTAGTTTATTTATGCATCGGTTATTCATTGTATGGAAGATTGTACGACGTGAAGTTGTACACGTAAAAAGACAGTCATTTATTGTTGTTTAAAGTGTAATTAAAAAATCGAATTTAATTCTATTCGATCAAGCAAAAGAATTTATTCTGTATCCGTGAACGTAAGATTGACTTTTGGTAATCCTCGTCTACTTGAAATTTTGTACTTTCACTTGTTCCTTTGTAAAAGTGAATGGTGCTCCCTCCATTCATCATTCCGAGTGACAACTGTAATAATGGAGTATCATCATTCCAAAGCAAGTTTTATAATAGGGGTGGTATAGAACGCTCGAGACCATTTGTACACTGGCATTGTTTTTGTATCGATGTGAAAAAAAAGTGAAAAACTGAGTAATAAAGTATTTTTACACGATGTACGTTGCGCGCACGTCGAATTGGCTACTAGGTGAATCTTTTGGATGATCACCAACCCTTCTTCCACCACCTATAAGCTTACGGCTAAATGCGACTGCGGCCTGAAAATAGGCGCCAGGCACACACGGCCAGCATCGCGGCAGTCAGATCTCTGGCCGACATACGAATTTTGAGATTTACATCTACGTTAACCGGGTTGCTCGGTTTCCAGGCCACCTTGTTCTCCCGATCCACCTCGCCAGGTGAAAAGTCCAACCCCAGCGTCACCTAGGCTCCTAAATATTTTAGAGTTATTACGCAGCCAGTAGAAACGCAAGACTCTAGCCTAAGAGACTGTATGAAGATACTTAAAAAAAATGCTTCAGGTATCGATCCGCTAGATGTCAGGCCTTGGAAGAAGATAATTATCTTCAAAGATCGATGCAGTACTCACGATTCTAGGGAAATATTAGTCTTCGTCCATTAGAGCGAATCTGTTCTATACCTTCTGACCTTTCTGACATTTTGAAGAAGGCTTTTTGCAGATAATAAATCATCAAGAGAAAGCTAGTCCATATATATAACTTTATTCAACCTTTAGCCATTAACGTTAAGTCTACACAGTGTACGGCGTTCCTTTATTAAGCTTCTATCTTCTAAGAGTCTCTAGAGACTGTGGCCGCTAAGTATTTTCGATTGTGATAAGCGAATGAATGAATAATGGTAACTGCCCTGTAGATCCAGAATACGGTAACGTCAAGGATGCCATTTTGGCGAAGATTGCATTCTCAGCTTATAGAGTATCTAAGAGCTATTAACAGTCCAGTCCGTGTTTGCGAATGACTCCATCCTTATCCAAGTGCACACGATGCGTGGCTCGTGGTGGTCCCAGTGGGGATAAGAGCGACAAAGCAGCCAGAAGAGAAGAAGAGGTAGAGCAATGTAGTGCAATATAATGCACAGTGCAGTACAGAACGTATAGTGGTGGCAGAGAGAAGAGAGGGGGAGGGGAATGGCTAATTTATGTAATTAAACTCGCGGCATTCGTGACCTTGTACGGCTGAATGCAAGCCGAGGCTATGCACAATATACTCGCGTGGGCTGCCAGAGACAAGAGCGTACAAGATGGCTGCCGCATTCGGTTGCGTAACGGCAAGATGGCCGCCACTTAATAAGAGGCTGATCCTAAATAGATTGCCCCAATGACATATAATTCGCTTTTATCTGCCGCCATTCGTTGCATAACTGTACAAGCTTTTTAAAATCGATAGGCCGCAACTGCAGTGCCCTCTTCGACGCACGACGTTACTTCCTGAACTTATCCAATAGGTGGAACTCTTCTAGGGACAGATTTTGCAGAACTCAAGCCAAGGGTGTTTCGCGAAATTCTCATCCTCGCAGCTGCCTGGTCTAGGAACAGGTGTAGGTTATAAATTAAATTAATTAATCATTTAGAAATGACGTAAAGATCTTTATGGCTAGGTTTAGTTTTTAATAAATACAACCACAATGATTAAGACGTAGCTGTCTCTTTTGAATTATTATATTACAACTAAGGCAATGTTAATTATCACTTAGTACGTTTCTCCCTTTTACATATTTTTAATATGTATTAAGCTTTGTTATAATTATCACACGTAGGCACTGATCGAATGCTGTGCAGACAGCTAATCCTTGCTTGTCAGGACTCCAGTCTAAGGAACTAACTGGCTGAGAGGATAAGGTACTGTTCTGAAGAAGACTGACACTCCCCACCACACCGTGCTCCAGACCATTGGCATCGGTCTGCTTTCTTCTTTCAGGGTAATTACTGAGAAATCACAAAAAGAATTAAAATACAGAAAATTATTCTACGTTAAAAGATACTAAAGAGGATTCATACTATTTCCAAAGACACAAAGAACCTCCACCGCCGCAGGTCATGAAAATCTCGCGGTTTTGCGGTAAGTGCCGTACCAGCCATACCGTCGATTTGTGTGCCTGAAAAAGCAGAACCAAAAGAATTCCCATGAAATTCATCTACCTAATTACACTCCTACCGAACGCCCCAGAGAAACGTCATTGTCTCTTTTAACTAAGAAACTAACTGTACCTTTTCCGTAAGGTAGGCGAAACCTTTTTTTGGATGCTGAGTCTTCAAATCGAACAAATAAAATTTCGATTCCAATGTCGTCGCGACTAACTTATTCATGGCGATGTCTTTTCTATCGAATTCCAAGGAGCATACGCCATTTTTCAAATTACTCTCCCACCTAAGCGTCATTGCTTTCAAATCAAAGATTTTAACGTCTCCGTTGTCGTAGCCAGCTGCTACAACCCTCTCTTCGGAATTATAAGAATTTCCAAAAGCCACCGTCCAACAGTCTCTACGCACTTCGCCCTCCTTTGGCTCCATTACTGCAACCGGGCGGCCCTTTTGTCTTGGATCCCACACCTTGACACTCCCATCTCGTGATCCTGTCACTAATTCCGGAGCTCCACATCCCACGCTCTGTCCAGCTACGCCATCGATGCTGTTTATTATTTCCTTGTGCGCGTTCGCCGTGTAAATCGGAATCGAAGGATCCTCCAGATTATAAATGTTCAGTCTACCCTGGAGAAAAGAGATACCCGACGTTAATTCATTTTAACGAATTAAACCACCAAGGCTTCCTCGATTACGACGCTCCCAGCTACTCAGGGGATTAATTAATTAAATACTGTCTAAGGGGAATAATACAAAAAACGGGGATTTCCACCCGCTGCCTACAGTGTTCAATAACTCTTATGCCCCTCCTGAGGTAAGTACTGTACAAGTAAGAAATCTATCTGAATCTAGTTTATTCGCCATTTTATTCCTTAAAACACACGCAATTGTGAATTCCTTCGTATATTACTTTGATAAGTCAAAAAAACAATTTCATATTCTTTAATTATACAATGCATACACTTTTGCTCGGAGGAACAAATTGGAATGAACGTCCAAATCGTATATTCGAAAATCACAAGAAAAACGTGTAATAAATGTTTGCACGTTCCGTAATAAAACTTACCTTAAAATCTCCAGTCGCCAAATGTCTATCCCGGAGACTAGAAGCTTTGAAAGTTCCGCATTTCATAGGATTCGAACGTTCGATGTCTTTGATAAGTTTCAATTCGCCACTGGACACCTCGTAGATCTGAATGATGCCGGAACCACGAGGCCGCGAGCCCATAACCACAAATTTCGCGCTGCACGGTATCCATTTCGCATCGAACAGGGAATAATTGACGGACTTTTCGATATGACAAATTATTTGCGGCTTCGCCAATTTTTCCATGACCCTCGCTAATAGCTTTTCTTCGAATTGGCAACTTCGATCGGAGCGACTATGATGAAATCAATTCTGTTTCTATCGGTACGACGCGGAGCGTTTGAAGTTTCCATAAACAAACACCGGCGACGCCTCGTGGTCTAATTTGACGTCGCTTTAACTTTCTGTATTTTCTCTAATCCAAATAGCGCGTCGCGTGGGAGAAAATCAATAAAAATGTTGCTATTTACGACGGCGTGACCTTGAAGATAGTACTCAATGAAAGCTGCGACATACAATATAAAAAAAACTTTTATTCATATTGATACAGTACATTTTAATGCATTTATAAATTGCTTATCGCACCGTGCATTACGTTGTTGCCTGTTTAACACCGGCTTTCCATATACATAAACTTTTAATTTGTTACCATATTAGTTATTAAAAATTAATACGGTCACGTCTATTTATTCCCCATCCGTATCGTTCTCCGAATTTTCTTGAGTCTGCTGATCCTGATCAGGGTTTGGGTCGTATAGAGAGGTACGAAATTGCTGGATAAATCTCAATAAACGCTTATCAGTCTGCTCTACCTATAAGATGATATATTTTAGAAAAATTATAGTTAACACAGTGTATATAGTTATTGCTGTAAATTCTTTTGAGTAAATTCACCATTTTCATAACGTTTTCCACGGCCTCACGAAGATCCCTGTCGGTTCTGTCTTCCGCGTGAAGCTCCAAGTATTTCAAGGACTTGATCAATACGTCCTGATCGATGTCAGTGTCGAGCTTAAGAATTTCCGCGAAGATGGCAAACGCGAGATTCTTATGCGGACAGTAGGTCTGCGTACCGACTTTCTGTATGCCAGGTTTCGTCCAGCTAAGAATAAGTTTTGCCACCGCGTGGGGATCGATCTCCTGCAGCGGACTGGTGTCAGGTGCATTGGCCAATGTCTGCAGCGTTGGCAGGAACGCCTGCTCCAGCATCTCCTGGCTCTCAGGAATGTGTACGACGAAATTGTTAAAGAAGCTGCAGAGACATTGACGCAGGTATATGTCCCCTTCCGTGATGGGATTGTGCCAGAGGATGATCAATCGCGACAGCAGAGTTGCGCTGCTGATCCTTCTGTTAAGTAAGAGCTTGCAGAGACCTTCTGTCGCGATAGTTCGCAAGTCTTGATTCTGTCAAGTATAAGGACGATAAATATATAGTATTTTTGCAAAATTATCTATTTTCACTCAGCTTATAATATTAATAGAGCCACTCACTGCATTGTCCAGGAGGCCAGTCAGAATTTTAATAATATTCAAATAATTACTCTCGGTCTCAGACACTGCGGATTCAGTCATTGAAGTTTCATCTGTGTTCGAGTATAATTTAACTGTACGATTCTTCTTTGACTTGTTCGCAGGCACATTCTCTTCTTCGTTCTGCATTATATCAAAATACTCCAGACCGTAGAATAAAAGCAAGTCAAAGATGGACTTCAGCGCTATCACCCAAATCTCCTGGTTATCTTGTTCGATAGAGAATTGGAGGAAGAACATCATAATGTGTTTCTTGGCAAGTTCCTTGTCCAGCAAACAGCAAATTGCCACCGCCTTCAGAGCCAGTATATGAACGGTATCATCAGCGTGCTAAAAGTATTTTCAAAATTCTTATGTCACTCTTGCACAAAGTTTGTTATATTAGCTAAAGAAAAAAATCTAAATAGCAGGTTGGCCATACGTCAAAGCTTGGCAGTGCCATATCTGTCATGAGTGTTCGCAGGTTTGGTGTCAAAGTTGTGACTGATGGTACTTCCATCATGGCGCACATAATCCCAAGACACATGATCATTGTCTCCCTGTCATTCTTCTCCTCGCAAAAGACTTCGTTCGTGGTTTCTATTATTTCTGTGGGAAGTTCATTGATCTCTTTGTTTATGGCTTCGACTTGCTCCTTCAGGGATGCTGCCCTCATATAATCCTTCTCCTGGATTGCCTCGTACTCCTCTTCGCGTACTTCTATCAATTTCACTTTCAATTTGGCTCTCTGGAAATAGTGTGGGTACAAAATGATTGATTTAATAATTAATCAAACATCTGACTTACCTTCATGTTGATCGTGTGAAATTCTTCCTCTGACATTTGTGTAGTTATTGCCTGCTTCGATGGCATTCGCAGTTCACTTATTATATGTGTCAGAGAGTTTAGCCTGCTGTCCACATCTGGTACGACAACTTCTAAATATTTGACAATGGATTCTGTCACTTGCTCACTACAATGCTCTGTCATTAATGTGTCGAAAATTAGTTGCTTCAAGTTTGCTCGTCCAATCTCATCAGAGAGATCGTACGTCTTGGCTATTTCAAATAATTGTTTCAGGATGATCTTCTGCGTGAGCTTCTCCCATGGCTGATACTCCCTACTACTCATTAATGCGAGATATTCTCGAATGTATGTACAAAATATTGATAATTCGGGTAAAAATTCCTCTAGCTCATCCGTGTACGAAGAACGACGAAGATATTCCACCAGGCATCGCCAGTATAAAACATTTTCACTTTGGAGTTTCTCGTGGGGGATAAGCATAGTGTCCGGATCTACTGGTACCTGAGCCATCAGGTTTTTCAATTGATCGGCTCTGCAGAAAAATGAAAAATTTAATGTTTTCGATACAAAAGACATGTTTTTAGTCGAGAATGCAAAATTTACGTACTGAAATAGAGTATTTAATACTAAAATTCCAGTTTCCATAGCGTTCTCAGCATCCAGTGCTCTTAAGAGGTTAATGTAGTCTCCTTGAAAGTGCTGAAGCCAGGATGGCAATAGTACTTTTTTTACACTGTCACTGACTATCTGAGATCTGTCTTTTAAACCATCACTAAGTAATTGTTCTCTCTGTTTGATGGTCAAGGATCTTACAGTGATTTTACTAATGAATACATATGCCATCTTGCGAACCGTGTCACTGATATCTCTAGTTCGCTTTAAAGCAGCTTGTAAGGTTTTTTGACTCTTGCCCATATTTGTTAACACAGCCCTACGAACTTCAGCCTGTGGATCCTTAGATAAATGAAAGATAAACATCTTGATAATTGGACACTGATCGTCAGTTGGATCCTGTAATCTGTGGAGAGCGAACACTGCTTGCGCTCGAACTTTTGGTGATTTGTCTAGCAAGCGCTCCATCATATTCCCACTTATTTTATCGCAAAGATTATCTTCTAAGAAAGCATTCTCTCCCATTCCATTCAGGAGCATATTTACAAAGTAGCAAACACGATATCGAACTGCTGTATCTTTTGAGTTGTGATGATCGAGTAGAAAATCAAACAGCTTTGCGAGGAATGGACACATATCTTCATTAGATTCCTCGCCTTTATAAGTCTGTAAGCTAACAGCAAACTTTGCAGCAAACTGTAACGTATTTTCAATATGAGGATGGTTTTCACTTTTAGTCAAGGGGACCATGAGGCACAGTACAAAGTATTCGATAAATACATCTGGATCCACCTAAAATTATATTAAAATATCAATGAAAACATACCAAATAGAAATTAAAGCGTTTACAATATAACCTGAGATGTTTACATTCTCATAATGGGCCTTAAGTTTCTTCATATAATTCTGATGGCACGTTTTGTTGAACTGAACATTATAAAAAACATCTGATATAAATTTATTTATTTTCCGATGCGAATCAGACATAGTTCGACGATTACTTCAATACAGAAAATCGAATAATATTATGTTATATGAGATTGTACACAAAAGTACGTTGCTTCGAATATCTACAATTTTTCAAATATATCAATGCTGACAATGAAAATCATAAAATCCCTAGTTCCCTAGTTTTATTCATCTTCAGGGTGTAAAATTACGTAAGCTGCCGTGTACGAGCGCATCTATCGACATTCGCGCTATTCCAATCGTCCAAAGTCGGGCAGCCATTTTTCCAGGATTTCTACTGTGAATTTTGTGTCCTAAAGACCCAAAAAGAAGGTAATTGTTTTCAATGACAGTTTACGATGATCTAACTTTGATCGATGTCACTCAGTTATTGTAATTCTTATTAGTACTCTATCAAACTTGACATCATTCAATACCACCCGAACGATAGTTCAAGGTGCTTTTGCAAAATTTTGTGAAAATACGTAACCGATTTCTTCTGCTCTTTTTTTTTGATAAATATAAAATAACGTTTCTCTCTCCCTGTTATAATATCAATATTTCTACAAAACTACAAAAAGTGACGTATGAATACACGCTAGAAAACCTAAAGTAAACTCTAACCAATTGCGTAGGGAAATCAATTTATATAATGATTATCAAGTGGTATATTATTAATGGCTACAGAATTATTAACAAATTTAATGCAAAAATTATACTGTTAAGCTAAAAATCATAACCATCATCTATTTTGACATTAGTCAAATGCGTTTCATTTAGAACAGTTGTCTTCCCGACGATAGTAAATCATATAAAATCAACTTGCGAATGCTGTATACATATTTTTGTTCTTTTAGGCAACATGGGTGATGCAGCAGCTCCTAATCGCCGTATGAAATACCCATATACCTTAACAGCAAAATTGGTTCAATTCCCCTACAAATATTACATCAACAATTGCTGGCCCTACAAATATTATATAATTGGAGTTCTCGTTGTTTCTCCACTTTTCATGAAGATCTCTAAAGCAGGTACGTGTACAGCTTCATCCATACAACGATGTATTATTGAAAATTAAAAGTTTCACAGCAATGGTACGATAGAAAAATGAATCAATTTTTCAAATATTTACAGTGAACACTCCCGAGAACAAGGCAAAGTGGAATGAAATCAGGAGAAAGGAACTGGAGCCACACCACTGAAATTGAATATCTAAAAGCACTTAGTAGCATAACTGTAAATTATATAACATTCAAGATATCCTGTGAAATTGATGTTTCACGGATCTGTTACTATGAATTGATGTGCAAAATATAATACTGTATCCCATATTACTTTGTCTAGTTATAAATTATACACAGGCGCATAGTTTTCGAAGGTGTTTATTACCAAATTAATTGTATAAAACGTACATCGTTACAAATGACCTTTTCAGTTGTGCTGTACAACAATGCAACAGATAATATTTTGTACCCTAGACTGTTGTATAGGCCCAGCCTAAATTTTGGACACCTTATGCGGGCTGATTCTCTTCTTTCAAAAAGTCAAAGGCAGGAGATGACGAACACAGAAGTAAGAAATAGGCAGGAGAGTGATTACATGTCTGAGAGATAAGTACCGTGAATGATGTTTCATTAACCAAATGTAAGACGGACTTTAAACGACGCGAAAAAAAATATTCGATCGGAAACGTAACTTCGCGACTTCATTATGACCTTCGCAGAAAATCAGTTTAAAACGTAGCACAAGTGAATCCTCGCGAGGTTAAAATTTCAACTTAAGAAATTCAAGATTTCAATTGTAACGTAGGACTTACAATACCTGCCTACAGGCCAATCATGCTCCATTCCGAATTTCATCTGTCGTGACGTTGAATTCGCAGGCACAGAATTCAACCTTGAAAAAATGTAAGGACTACTCGCTCCTAAAAAAATCTTTAATTATCCTTAACGTCAGGTAGGCATACGTGAGAGGTATAATTATAATTATGCGTACAATTAAAATAATAAATAATCGGCGATGCAAAAATAAGTGTCTCGTAACGTGGAAAGAGAAAGAACTTATTAAATACAACTAACGTCGAAGAAGTATAGTATAGGCGCAGGTACTCAAATAAACTGAGAACCACAGATTGTACTGGCTCCGGCTTAATAACATCCAAAAAGTCATTCCGCAGCTGAAGCTTCATCGAAGATTCCAAACTCCGGTGAAACGATCAACTTGACCGAGGATCAACGGAAATAGTAGGCGAATACCGCAGGAGAGAATCGCGGCAATGCAAATAATACTAAAACTCCTCCTCCTCCTCCTCCTCCTCCTGCATCTCGCTCAGAGCACGGATGAAATATACGAAGATCAGACAGTGTGCGTGCAACAAATATGCGTTAGATTAGACGGCTGTATTTGGGCTCACAGAAATAAAAGGGGAGGAAAGCAAAAAAAAAGAAAACAAATGAAAAGACGAGGAAAAATAAATGAACACTAATCTTCGATGGTTCAGTCGTCACGTGGATTTTGAAAATTGTTCACACACTCACGAGCACACACACTTCATCTTTAAAGAGGATAACGAAGGTAATTAACAATCTCTTAAGTCAACTTGATGAATAGGTCCGCTTTTTATATGAGACTCGCGTAGCGCAGTCTCTTTACACGACACCATTGTTGTCGCGACACGAAAGACCAGGAGTACGGTGGCGGATGGCGGATGTGTCTAAACAATTTGAACATCCGGGAATAATGCCGGAATGATGATGGCTACACGAGGTGTAAATCCTATTCTTGGTCTAACTCTTTACATTGCGTTTATCATCCTCATAGTCCTCATCGTCGTCATCGTCCTCATCGTCCTCATCATCGTGCTCCTCATCATCGTGCTCATCATCATCATGCTCATCATCATCATGCTGGTCCTCCTCTTCCTCATCATCGTCCACCTTCATCTCCTCCTCTTCGCTGTCATCGATTACGCCGTTCGTCTTCATGCCATTCGACGGCTCCTGAATCCTCAGCTTCTTCCTCGGCGGTGACTCCAGGGGCTTCTGCTCGCCGTAATTCAAGCCGAGCTCTCTGCATCTCTTCTCGAAGAACTTGAGAAGCCTCATACCCGCCCTGTAAACATAACTGTTTTTAAAGAGAGATAGCTGTACTTATCCTGAGAGGATTCGTGAACGCGTTCGGAAGCCAAAGATTATTCCTCTCTCTCTTTCTTGACGAATTGTCAAACCAGCGAAAGGATATCAGCATCGTCGTCGTGATCACGTCGTATCTTTTTCTTCTTTCTTTACCATTCACATTTTTCTTTTACTACGATATCTATTGCATCCTTATTTGCTTTGACTCTTCCTCGAGCACTGGTATAACTCGTGACGCAAAGATCAAGCGGACATCTTGAAAGATTTCTCGTTGATCCTTTATTATCGTGCAACTATTAGAAATTATGGATGGAACGAGTGTGGAAAAATGTTATACTTTGATATACATTAATTTCAAAAACATTCTGCACAATTCCAACACTTACAATTACAAGGCAGTTGGTAAACGTTAGAGATATGCTTGTGTGAAAGGACATGCACGAATTAAAAGAATATCCAACACTGTTGTCGACACGATTAATGCTGAGCAGAACGAGAGGATCTTCCTTGCGAGATGTTCTGTTAGTAAGAACGCGTGTATAAAGAAAAAAAGAAAAAGAAACAATCGATACAATTGGTGACGGTGTTAATGAGAACGAGTAGAGGGATGAAGAAGTAAAAGGTTTGTGAGGAACGAAGTGTGTTAGTCGTCTTCAGAAATCTCTGGCGTCCGAACCCAAGACAAAGGAAAATTACGTGCCGAGGACTCACTTGTACACAGAACTGTTCTCCTTGTTGTACATCTCGCAGTTCTCGAAGACCAATAGACAGTCCTTGTAGAATTCTTGCAGCGTTTTATAATCTCCATTTCCCAATTTGTACTTGATCGTGCCAAAGTCCATTGGGCACTTGATAATCTCGTGATAGTCCGGCACTTCTTCCTTTGTGACGGGCGACAAGAACGGCCAGGAATCTCTGTGATGCGTCACATCCGCTAACAATTCGTGCAAAGTAGCCATCGAACCCTTAACCGTCGTCTTGTCCTCCTTGACTTCCTCCTCCACCTCGGCAGCTCTCTTCGTTGCTCTTCTCGTCTGTCGAGGTTCAGCTTCGTCCGACGTGCTAAATTCTACGTGACATTTATCAAGGATACAATTAAGTAGAGCGTTCATTTTCTCTTTTTTCTTTCTATCAAAACGTCTAACTCTATTCGGACCAAATGCCAGAAAAGAAAATCAAAAGCTGCGGAGTAAGTTATTAAAGACAATGAGTGGAGAAAATTATTGGAAATAGTATTTGTTTTCGTACAGGAAACAACTGCCTTGTTTTATATGCAGTAATGATTGCAGGAACGAATGTGATCGATGATTGTATAATAACAGAAGCGAAGTACATGGACTGTACTGCAAATCTTAATGATGACAGTTAATGGTTTCTAATGAAGCGACTACTTAGTGGTACTGGCTACAAGCATTCCCAAGCAATGTGATGATGTTTGATGGGCTAAAAGTTTGTCTGATGGAATCTTTGTTGTGTTATAAATGTGGTAAATACGTATGCATGGGTACGACAATACGGACCGTCCCAGTCTGTAGATTCTGTAGTGAGAAGGCTCTTGGCGAAACCGTGGATTCGAGATCGAGCCGCAGCTGCACACAGCCTCTCCGAGTCTCTCTCCCTCTCACGGCCTCTCACTATAGCAACATAGCCAATGCTAAGACTATCTATTCTCTAAATAGAAACTTTGATTTTGATCATGATCATCGTCATTGAAAAAAGACATTTTTAACGTTCAAATACGAAATCGTTAAAATGACGTTGCACTATCCAATGCCTGAGGTACGCACGGATATATTAGAAATTCAGATGAAGTTTTACCATTACTTTAATTTGACCTTGGCACGTTTCGCAATAGAAATTTTGGGTTCAAACAATATATAGGCTATTGAATTTTGAATGATCTTCTATGTAATCCAAGATTACTTGTTAAACCAACTAAATTATCATTGTTTAAGTTTTGTGCAGTCGACGCTAAAAAAAAACTTACCGTTTCGCGTTCCACTCTTTTCGCGGCACATGGGGCAAAACCATTTTCCACGAGGAACCCTTGATAAGGGTGGTACAACGCACTCTAGGTGATATCGCCTAGGACAACCTTCGCAGATAACCTCTCTCTTGCCAGATCCACACCTGGAGGAGCAGGGAGCCATCATTTTGCCTCTGAAAAAAGAAAATATGAATATTTTCTAAGTCTACTAGAAGAAACTGATTTTATTTATAAGTATTGAATGTTCTTACGAGCTCTCGGAACTCTCTCCCGCGTCCTCTTCTTCCTCTTCTTCTTCTTCCTCTTCCTCTTCTTCCTCGTCATCGGATTCAGCCACGCGTTTCGCTCGATTCCTACGAGTTTCTTTGGTAAGCACAGCCTCGTCCTCCGGCTCGTCCTCGAATTTCTTTCTCTTCTTAGTCTTCTCCTTTGGTGTAGCCTCGCGTGGTTTACACGTTGTGCAGAACCAGTCTCCCTCGGGAATGGCCTGGAATTGAATAATTCTTCGTATAGAATTTACAAGACTACGTCCAGTCAAAAAGAAAAATCATTAGCAAGGGATTATTACATTAAGTTTAGGTTTCAGACAATAAAGATGGTGTCCCTTGTTGCATCCATCGCACAGAAGCATGTTTTCAGCATCCCTACGCTTTCTGCAAATTCGACACTGAGCATTCAGGGCACTCTTGCTCCAGGCTACGCTGTTCTCCAATGTGTTAAGGTGAACAAATAATTGGGACCAACTCGTAGAAGCCATCAAGGACTGTTCCCACCGTTCTCTGGCTTCCTCGCTGGACCACTTTTTGTCTTTCTCATCAACGCCCAATGGTCTCTTCATGTATTTTGGCTCAATCGCCCGAGACACCTGAAGAAGCGCACACGCCATTTGCCTTATAGATGTTTGCTGGACCGGATCTGGCAAGGGCTCGTTTTCCCCTGGTGGACCTAAGTATTTTCCTGGATCACGATAAACCTTCGTGGTGACACTACCAACTTCAGAGTCTGGTGTGCCCGGTCGACTGTGTTTCGTTTCGCTTCTTATTTTGTCAACAAGAACATTCGGTGCGACATCTACTTCTATTTCGTTGGCACCATAAACCAGTTTATCACACTGTTTGTCATAACTGCCCTTATTAATAGCATTTCTCCAGGCCTCTCGGCTGATCACCTTCAGGGATCCCAAGCAGCCAACCTTAATTTTATCTTCCAAGTCTAATATGAAATCGCGCAAGGACAATTCCATCACACTGTCGGTTGGCATGTCTGGTGAAAAGCCCAAATTTGCATTCTCGTACTTATTCTTCTTGTTGGTCTTGTTCGTGAGCTCCTTGATGGGTTCCTTGAACTAGAGGACATACAAATTGAACATTAAAAATTCATTTAAACTAGTGGCTACAGAGTAAAAATACTTACGACTTCAGGATTTAGTTTGTGCCTAGGGCATTCTTCGATTACTGATATTAAACTAGCTTTTTCGTGAATTAAATTATTACGTAACTCTCCCTCTCTAATACCACGCTTGCTCAGACCATTAATAACGGCCTCAATGTCTTCGCTTCTTCCGTAAAAGCTCCACGTGGGTCCGGATTTTTTACAATGTACTGGACAGGACTTATCCCCAGTGCAAACTCTTAATTTTTGTCTGATCTCGTTGAGCTCGAGTTTCGTTTCCTTTTTTACACTGGCATCCTTTCTCACCGACTTCACTCCGTTCTTGTCAGCGAACGTGACTTTTTTCGGCGATTTCTTGCTCTTCTTAATACTGTTTTCTTTGTCGCAGAATTCATCCTCAAATTTATTCATTAAATAAGCGTACGCTGATTCTCCATCCTGTAATTCTGGATTGTACGGTGTACCTCCAGGCAAACAACTGCCTTCCCACCTTTCATCGTCTTCGACGAACAGACCTGTTACATCCAATCAAAGAAATTTATGAAAATTCAGTTTTCATAATGCAAGATACAAAATGTTTCGAAGAAAAGCAAGGTTTACCTGGAATGGACAAAAATCGATAGTATCGACGATAAGCTCTGTCCGAACCTAAATACAGCATCATCTGATCGTTCTTGGTTGCTTTCTGTAATTCTTTGAGCTTGCTCTCGTACTCCTCTTTTCGTTTTTCCTCTTCACAATTATTCCGTGTTACTTTCTTCGGTTTCAGTTCGTCGCTATCGAGTTTGCCTTCCTTTCTCAATTCTCTTATCCTGTCGCGTTCTTCCTTTTTCATTTTTTGCTCAGCTATTAGGAATGACTTTAGCTCCCTCTTTACTTGATGAACTTTCTCGTGTCTTTCCTCGATAACATCGCGTATCGAGGCGAACGTTAGCAGCTGATTAATTAAGCAAATCACTACTTTCAGTCTATCGTCCATGTCAAATTCGCAGACACTCCTATGACCGAGAGTTCTCAGGATACGAGGTTCATTTATTCGGAGGAAAAGTGCGGGATCATCGTGATTCGTGTAACCACCTGTGTAAACGATTATATATATGAGTTGAGTGAATATTCGTTAGCTGCAAAATAAGATATAAATTGAAAGATCAAAAAAGGTTAATAACCTCTTTGAGAATATCGCCATTTCGAAGCAAGTTCACTTATCCGACCACCAGAACTCAAAAGGTGTTGTCGTAGGACCTCGCTGAGAGTGGCATGATCCAAGGTGAGCTTAGATAATTGACATCCCTGATGAGTTTGACACCAGGTCGAAGCTATCGTAGCCAGTTTAACAGCTTCTGCCATGGAAGAGACTCCTTGATCTATACTTGTGTCATCGGTCAGGTTTGCGCCATCTGCATGAATTTCATCCTCCTCCTCGGCTTGATATATGAAGATATTAGCGAGTAAGAGCTGGAGAAGATCACTCCATGGTCCCGATACTTCCTTCTCCAACATCGCCTTCTCCAGCAAGTCCAAGTTCAGTCCACTTGGGAAGTACGTGCCAACGTCCAATTCCTCGTGGAAGAATTGTAGGAACTCCAGGATCATTGCGAAGTCACCAAATCTCTCGTTGGGTAGATTACATTTAATGGGAGTCGGTTCCAGAAGTGGAGAAAGATCTTCGCATTCCAGATCCTCCCTAGGCTTGTTCCATTCTCTGATGTACGAAGCCAAGGCTGCTGACTTAGCTCTCTCCTCTCTCTTTCTCTCACGCTCCTCCAATTTCTCTTCCTGGCGTTTGGCCTTCTGCTCCAGGGCTTTAGCTTTGAGCTCTTCCTTGAACTTCCCGTTTGGCTTGCTAAATAGTATCAATCGTGTTATGAACGTGTATTTATTAATTTGATTCATCTGACTGATAGTACTCACTTTGGTTTACGAAACTTTTTAATAGCGCCTCCAGTATCGTTCACCTTTCTCAGTGGGTCAGGCTTTTCGAAGGCCCTGTGCTTCGCCATATCACCTGTCAGAAACTTCTCTATGGACTCTTGCTTCTGTTTTACAGGTTTTTTAATGCGTGGAGTGAAGTCTGGCATAGGACCAGCAAATATCGTGTCGAATCGCGTCTTGTTCAGACCGTACTTTTGCAAGACACTTTCCTGAAAGAGATTCAACGAATTTATTAGTTGTTTTTAATTGTGTAAGAATTAAACTACATAATTATGTTTGTTTCTAACCTTAACAACCCATATTCCATTCGCATTTTGTTCGCAAAGCTGTCGCAGAAAGATCCTATTACGTTCTCTGCTGAAATGTTGTTTCTTTCGTCTAACCTGTGCAGCTTCCACTATCATCAACTGGCTAACGTCCGATTCGCCACAGTCCAGCTGTTCCACTTCGTAACGGAATAATCTAGCTGGTGGATGATACTGTCTTTCTTGTGGACTTCTGTTATTTAATAATATAGGCAAAAGTAAATACATACAATTCTTGATGGTGAAATTTTTACTCTCGGATTAAGATTTACCTGTTGTTCTCCTTTAAGAATGCTTTGATTTGTTGTTCCGTTGGTTCGATTACCTGAAGAACATGACATTCGCACCAGGAATCTTCAGTGAAACTGGCCTCGACCATTTCACCTACAAAATAACGATCTCGTGCAAACTGATATACGTCTTCCATCATTTCGTTGAATGAGCTTCTCGAAGTTTTGGTGGCAAGATATAAAATTGGAATTCTCAACTGGAAAAGAAGATGCATTTTCTTAATCAGATACTGGTTGCAAATACATAGTTTACATATAAAAGAGTCCAAAATTGTTACTGCTTGTAGTACAGACTTATTCCCATGTACCACTGCTTAATGTTTAACATGGAAATCAATCATATTTGATTTCTATGCATATCAAAATACATAATACGATCTTGACCAAAAGTAAAGAATTTCTTTCACCTCCATTGGAAACTCCTTAAGACTTTTCTTTGCATTTTCTTCACATTGTAAAGCTTCTTCATAGGTCATATTCGATCGGCCCGTGATGCTACAGGACCATACCAAAGAGTTGCACAAAATAATCCTCTCACAGTATTCACTGAAAGATATTAAAGAAACACAATTACTCAGACATACTTTATATAAATTGCAATTCATCATTATCCATACATATATACACACATATATTTAAATATCAAAAATCCACAGAAGATTCATAAATGCAATACAACAAAAGAGAAGGATATGGAAAGATCTGGATCGAAGACTGAAAGCCAACAAAAATTACCAACTTTATAATTACACGCGATTTAACAATAATCCTAAGTGACAACTGTCATCCCAATCCATAAAACTGTCCCGTATTGTTTCCCTGCAAAGCCCAGCGTCGTCCCTAGAGTCGCAGATTTAAAAAATCCTACTGGCAAATCCTTAAAGCATGCAAAAGAACTTGCTGTCAAGATGTTTAACGAATTCAAGTAACTTAACAGCGTTACGAGCATAAAACATTGAAAAGCTAAGAGGAAGACGTAAAAGGTAACGAGAGAAAGAGGTTACAGGATACGTATTTGCGCGTGGAAGGCTGTCAAAACGCTTACTTGTAGTCCTTGAAGATCTCATTGGTAACCTCGCAGTGGAAGACTTCGTCGTCGTCCTTAAAGTCCGAGGATACGTGTAAACGTTGAAAGGGTTTCTTACGTAGAAGCGGCATGGTCACAGATAACTCCGCCGAACGTTACGCGTCGCGTTTTAACGCGTTTGTCCCTGCCGAGAAATCAATCCCACGAGAGGAGAGATCTACGTTCTTTCCGGGAGAGACCACGACACTCGCCGAAGTAAATGTGCCACTCTAGTTGCCCACTTGGACAGAAATCTATTCGTTATCGTCGCCTGACACTAATTCACGTCCTTTAGCCGTAGCTTGGACGCGCGTCAAGCCACGTTAGACATAACAATTTAAAGAATCTTCAACGAGAATTCACGGACTCATGACAAAGCGGGATTTTAACGGAGCCCGTGGAAGCGCGCACTCACACCTTGCAGGCTTGCAACCGGAAACTGATCAAGAAAAGTTTTGATACCAACTTTTTAAGATGACAAAACAATTCGAGATTCTCTTCGACGTTCTTGTATTATTCGTATACATCGATTTTACGTGGGTTTAACTGCTGCGAATTTTCTTTGATAATATTTTCACCTTATCTTCCCCTGGAAACTTTATGGATTTTCACTCGGAAAATTATGTATTACGCTTGCGACCAAAGACGCAATGTCGCAGAGGATGATTTCCGTGGTTGGCAATGATCTTGCAACTGTTCCAGAGTGGGATTGTTTGGCGGGAGTAGCACTGAGGAATATTTCCTGACTTCGACTTACGGTCATGTACGATTGGAAATTTCTAGCACGACGTTGACCGGAATGAAAATGGCGAAGTATTTTTATGCCAATTAGCAGGATAACAGGAACTTTGTTTTCTAGATCGTATCGAGAAACGTTATTGATTTATTAAAGGAGTTTTATAGATGCATAAGTCGCTTAGGGAAATAATCATTATTTAAGGATGTTACGTTCGCTGCTGACAATGCGATCTTATCGGATTTATACGTAACGCTTTATCTTGTATTCGAATTTTAATTTTCTCCAAAATTCGAGACACAGCCTAATCGTGGTAAACGATGCGTTGAAAAGTTTAGTTTGATTGGAAAATGCTTGGAAATGTTTCCGACTGCGGTCATTCTTTACCGGGAAATATTCCCACGTGTGTAGGGAAACGGTTGGCCGATTAGCAGTTCTGCCAACTGAATGTACGCATATTTTAAATAACATTTTAGATAAGATTACACACTTTTTATTTTTTTTTATTTTCTACTGTCACCTGCCTGAAGACAGGTGTGTTAGGGGAGTGATGTCAGTTGGTTGATAAAGACTTTTTATAACGCGGATCAATGAAATTATAACGAAAAAATATACATTCTCTTTTGCGAGTACTCTTATTGGAGGTCATAGTGAATTTTTAGAAATATAAACGTAAGCGGATGATTGAAGATAAAAATAGGCTTGAAAAATGATTCTTTCCATTGTAGTTTGTAATGGAATTTGGTAATAACTTGAATTTCAATATTATTAACGAAATAAAAGAAAATAAAAGATTTATTTGAAAAAGAATTAAATTACACATTACGCTAGCCATTCTGTGATATATTGACAATTTATTGGAGTGACATCGCCAACGTCGCAGCAATTCTTTCTTACCTGTAAATTAAGAAGAATATGTTTCAGGGATATTTTTAGATCAGTGGAATTGTGAGAAAAGTTTATACTTACTGGGCAGACACCGCAAGGGGTTTTAATCAAGCCTGGTGGCTCCAATAAAGGTTCGACTGCTCTGTACAAATAACTTCCATCGCCTGACAGTGTTTTTTCCACTTTACCATCATAAATCAATGTATTTAGTATCATTTCTAAATCGTCGACTGACAATTTCACCTAAAACAGTTATATGTTTCATTAGGTTGCACAATATTTCAGTCCTCTCCTTAGAACAATAAAATACCTTACTAATTCCTAGATCCGAAATAAATTTCCAGACTTCTTTTGATGTTGCGAATGTTATATTCCTCGCAGCTATAGGTCCACCTCTACAATCTTTTGTCTCCTCCCTTTTTTGTTCCAAAAATCGATAACACTGTTGATTGAGGACATCAACAAATTCAGCCTCAAAATCTTGATCTTGATACCAAGCACCACCAGTGACTGATCTGTCTGGCTCCAAATTGTAAAGCATGTAAACTTTTTTCTTGCTAGCTGCCACAGACTTTACTGCTTTAATAAATTTCTTTGTTTCCAAACTCTTCAGAATCTTATTCAATTGAGTTGGCATTAGATTGGATTTGAACCTGATATCTCTTATCCATATTCCCTTGTTACCAGCTTCTTCGATGATAGTGTATACAATTTTCTCCTCGTTATCTGCGCCTTTGGCAGTTTTAGCTTTTGCAGGATCTTTGAGACGGTACAACAATGTTTTGTCCAACTTATAGAGATCTAAAAGTCCTTGCGATAGGAGTTTATTTATAGCCAGAGCTCTTTGCACTGGTTGCACATCTGGCATTTCAGTTGAAATGTCTTTATCAGAGATACCCTTCGGTTTGGCATGCGCTAATGCAATTATTCTGGAAATATAAGTCACAATATATGTAGCAAAAGCATCTGAAGCCTGACAAAAACTTAGACTACATCTGTGCATCTGTCATAAATGTTTATTCTTTAACAATAAATAAATTAACAACTATGTATTTCATCATATGACACACATGTGCAATGATGATGGATACACCTAACCTAATGTGTATTTATTGAATAAGAGTGAAAGTAAAAATCATACTTTTGCTCTATTATTTCAGGTGCATCTTCTGTGGACCCGTTTGCATTATGTTCCTCTGATGGACCAGCATCTGTTTCCATTTTCATTCGGATTTCGTTTTGGTAAGACAACAGAACTACACTATGATCTATCAAGACGTTACACTATTCCCTTATGCTAGGAGGTTAATTTCTGGTTTTGATATGAATTTTTTCTGTCTCTTCTTTTCATCTGTAGATTTTGCTTGATGAGAAATTTTCAGTGTGAATAATGGAGGATCCGAAGAACACAGAAGACGTACTCGAACTAGCCTCAAAAACTTGGAACCGTCTCACAGATGCTGCTGTCAAGGTAGCAACAAATATTGAGTTGTCGAAGAAGTGTGATGCAGTTTTATCTCAATATAATTTAATAACGATTGATAATTAATATATACTACTTAGGCTGGATTCAGAGAAGGTATCGAGGATGGAAGACAGTCTGTTTTCCAAGAAGGTTTTGATAAAGGATACAAAGAAGCGTTCAAAACTGCCTTTGAATTGGGAAGGTATAAAGGACTTGCTGTTGGCTTACCGAAGGATCATAAGCATCCTCTGGAAATATCATCCATTCTCGATAAGACAAGAAGAGGTGAATGTTACATTTGCTTAAAAAATACAAGGACCAAAATATCAAATGACACTTTCGAGGGAAAGTCAATTGACGATATCATAGAAGAACAGAGGAAACATTCCACAATAATTCTTGATCGTTTACACGAGTATTTTGAATTACTTATGAAGGAGCGTAATGTTGATATAAGTGAAACAAAATTATAATACTAGCTAATTCGAACAATGTACATTTTAAGTATATTAGAGAAATGGGGAAAGAGGGTCTTATTTAAGATATGCAATGACATTATAACAAAACCTGTTCTTTGAGTATAATTTTATTCATTTAGCGATGTACTTCCACAATTCAATTAGAAATAAAGAATACGAACACGTTTAAGTTTACAAGTACAATCCTTCGGGTGAACCCTCCTTCTTTCTATAGAGAACACTCTCCTTCGACTTCTTGAAGTCTTCACTGGTCACCTTCATACGACGTTCACGCAACGCCATGAGGCCAGCTTCAGTACAAATTGCCTGGAAAAAAAAGATAATGAAGTTTAATTTAAAAAATTCAATTATTCTTTTAACAGCTAACTTACTTTAATGTCAGCGCCAGAAAGATCGTCTTTGGCCATGATCAGTTCAGCCAGGTTGACATCAGGTGCCAGTGTCATTCTGCTCGTATGAATACTGAAGATCCTCCTCTTGGTCTTCTCATCTGGTAAAGGAAATTCTATCTTCCTGTCGATACGTCCCGGTCGAATTAAAGCCGGATCCAATGTTTCAATTCTATTGGTAGCCATAACTACTTTAACATCTCCTCGACTGTCAAAACCATCCAACTGGTTTAGCAGCTCCAACATGGTACGTTGAATTTCTCGTTCTCCACCACTGTTACTATCGTATCGTTTTGTTCCTACTGCATCGATTTCATCAATAAAAACAATTGACGGTGCATGTTCCTCAGCGACTCTGAACAACTCTCTGACGAGTTTCGGCCCATCACCCAGGTATTTTTGGATGAGTTCAGAGCCGACGACTCTGAGAAAGGTTGCTGATGTTTGATTAGCCACAGCTTTTGCTAGGAGAGTTTTTCCAGTACCAGGTGGCCCGTAAAGTATCACACCCTTCGGTGGCTTGATGCCCATTTCTTCATAGTATTCGGGATGTGTCAAGGGCAGCTCTACAGATTCTTTGATCTCTTGAATTTGAGTATCAAGACCTAAAATGAAATTATAAAACAGTGTTAAGTCTGAAAGCTATCACGAAACAAAGAATGGTGTCTATTGCTGCTGACTTTACCTCCAATATCGGCGTAAGTCTCCTGTGGAGCTTTTTCTAGCTTCATAACAGTGACCATAGGATCTGTATCGTCTCCCAGAACACCTACAACCGCATGAACTTTGTGGTTTAACAGGACAGAACAACCAGGCTCTAGTTGGTCCTTGTCAACGAAGGAGAGAATTGAGACATAGTGCTCAGATCCAACGGAGGTAGATACTATGGCATGGTTGTCATCTATTATCTCTTCCAATGTGCCAACTGACATGGGTGTTCCTCGAAGATCATCTACCTTAGATCTTTCTTCCTCATTCTTTTCTTCCTGAGGCTTCAACCTTTCCTGATTCCTAATAAACTCCTCTTCCATAAGCAGATAGTCCTTAATACGCTCCAGTTTCAATAGCTTAAGTCTACAGCGTGTGTGAGGAGTGACTTGAGGCAGTTTCAAAGCAGCATCTGGTCCCTTTGTGCGCCTCTTCTTTTTGCCTACCCTAGTAGGAATTGGAGGTTCGTATTTCTTCTTCTTGTCCTTATCATCCTTCTTGTCTCCTCCCGTACCACCAGCTCCTGACTGGTTCTGACCCTAAATGTGAAACGCAAAAGATATTGATGCACCAAGCCAACTTCGCAAGTTACAAAGAAATGACTTATATATACATTTCCTTAATTTTCATAAAGTACAAACAAATTTAAGTTATTATACTCATTACTTTATCACAACCGATATATCACAAAGAGCTCCAGAATTTATAGAGAAATCTAAGGGTAACCTATTGTCTGACAGATTACGAAAATATACACAGCAATGCAGTATCGATAAGAAGAAAACTGATGAATTAAAAGTTTTAGTAAACGATACAACAATTAACATAAATTCTGAACTATATTTTACTGTTTTTCTGTCCCTTACCATCTCAAATTAATATTTGACAATCACGCGAAACCACAAAGTCATTCACTAGATACAGCCATGTTGTTTCCTGTTGTTTCCGTTCTGCATGACGATAGCGAACGCCATCATAGCCGGCTCCATCTTACTAATACAATTCGAAAAACGATTTATCTCGTTCAGTCTGACATTAAACATTGTTTATAAAAAGATTATTATCAATTAATCAAGAAAAAAAAACAAATCTATAAATAAATAATATACAAAAATACCTATGAGGAGAATCACAAAGATGCAGCTTCTTGCGTAAGATGGAATTAATTAAATCTCATTGTATCCGTTCTCATTTCCAATCTAGTGCATTTGTGGAAACAATGTAATTTATTACTTTCTTTATTACTGATAATACAATCCGTCAAATAACGATAAGGTTCGTAGTCATATGGTGCATTAGAAAAACACTAAGTTCAACCCTGGCGAATCGGTGCCATCGTTATTTTCAGTATATTATAACTTCTCTTCCCTTTAGTATAAGATCCATGTCAGAGTTACATTTGCCGCATATCGAAAATATCTGTAAAGTATTGTTGTCGCTTTTTCGCGATGCCAATTGTTCGTCACTATTGTCCTTCAGTACGTATGAATTTGTTGCTTAGCGTGAAGCGTTCACGTCATGCAGTCAATAATGACAGATTGCGGTTACTTTAGAAATGTAAAGATATGAAATAATTTTTTAATTCTTCATAGAATGCAGTATGAAACCGTATAAAAATGGTAGCAAATCGGTGGCATTTCATTAAAATACCGAAAACAGACCCGAATTACACCGAAGACATACGGTATAAAAATTTGTGAATTTTTCATACAAAATTTTTTACCAAAATTATACTTACTGAAATTCACAAAACTAATGCGTACGTTTCGGTGTAATTTTATTATGACCAAAGACCGTCAGGGAAATGCAATACCGAGCTTTCAATCGCATTGTTCTCTCCTTATAGACATAAAAATTTAGTTCTATTATTAAAAAAAAAATCGATCAATTCAATTCAATTAAAAATACTCTGATTCGCCAAGAGGACGAATTTGTTCAGTTTTTCATTCTTCAACCTAGACAACAGTGACGTTAAATACTTTTACGTTCTCTCCTTTAAATTTCATATGAACTCTGTTCTACTTTCATTTCTATAATAAATTCACGATCCCTCCAAGCAATTGCGAAAGATAAGGAGATTTAATTAATTGCGAAATATTTTCTCCTCCGAACGCCGTCCCCTGCATGACTCGAGCAATGGAGACAAGCATTGCGCAACGAGTTCCTGAAGCACGGCTGAGAAATATCATTTTATTTACAATACAATAGATGAACCAGCAACGTAATAACAACGTAAAAATTCACAATATCTTAGCGCGAATATCGTTACTTCATCATGGCCGATAACCAGAATCGAAAAAAAAAATGCGAAAATTCGCAAAACATCAGGGCAACTCTTACGCGACGACCGAATTGCGATCGGCAAATAACGCAACGTACTGACAAAATATGTATGGTGTGGTGCAATTTTATTGTTACTTTAAGGTACAACTAATTGCGATAATTATCGGCTTCTAGCTTAGATCGATATTCGCTTCCTCGGGACGTCCTTGGGTAAGTAAGTCGTCGAGGTTGAATCCTTCAATAAATATAAACTATTGCGAACTTTCGTTTTACTACGAATATTCCTCGTATGACTTTCCTTGCGTCTAGTTCAGGATTTAATCGCGACTAAACTTATTTCAAATAACATCCTGATCGGGAGTCGCGATTTTGAGAATTTCCTTCCTCTTAGGTAACGCGTGGGGTTCCAGTTCTTGATGATCGTCAGACAAGTGACAGACTCGCGTTGATTGTTCCTCCGATTAACAGTGTCATTAACAATGACTCACGATGGCCAATCTCACTACTTAGTCAGGATGTCATTCACGGGGCTGTAATGATTTCATGAGAAGTCGGATACGACCATCGAGGGGCGAACGCTTTTGACGTCATTAAATCTTCGAAATGTCCTCCATCCAGGTCGATCACAGAGTAGAACTTTCTTACATTATTTACAAGCGTCCCTAGATCGAAGAGCGGAGTATCATCTGCAGCGACCTTGAACCGCCAGATCATCCCGAGTACACCGGACCTCGTTTAAATGATCGACGAGTAGCGTACTTAGGAAATTCAATTTAGTAATGATTTCGTGAACTTTGAGTTTGATTTTATCCGACGATGTAATCTCGTTAAAAAAAAGAAAAACAACGGTGGGATTTGAAAACTCACGTAAGGATTTTAAGGGTAGTAGGTAATCGAACGTTTAAATACCGCGGGAATATATTTGTTTAAAAAAAAAGGGGAATAAAATGAATCGACTTATTCACTCGTGAGAACGTTCTTTGACTGTTTTTGTTTTAAGTAACTGCGGACTTTGTGATTGGACGAGATAAGAAAGAAAGATCTGAAGGAACGTAACGATACGCAGTGAATGAGTTTGATACGCGACACACTCGGTGAACGTAATATAATACAAGATATTGTACAAAAGTCACGGAGGAGAGTGAGAGGCGCGTTTTCGTAGCGATTCGATAAAGTCGTTCGCGGTGCTTAAAGCCCGGCTAAAATAACTCTAGGATCCTCGACGGCTTCCTTAATTTTGCGTAGGAACATCACAGCTTCACGGCCGTCGATTAATCTATGATCGTAAGTCAGGGCGACGTACATCATTGGGCGGATGACGACCTGAAAAATGTACATAGAATAGTTCATCCTCTGGAGAACGAAGAGATACTAGTTTTGAGTTAATCGGATTCGAAGTATTCTTACCTGGCCTTTGACTGCTATTGGCCTGTCGAAGACTCCGTGCATACCAAGGATGGCACTTTGAGGTGGGTTTATGATGGGTGTGCCAAAGAGGGAGCCAAAGACTCCGCCGTTGCTGATGGTGAAGGTTCCGCCGTCCATGTCCTCGACAGAGATCTTGCCTTTCCTGGCCTTATCACCGATCGCAGCCAAGGCGATTTCGATCTCGGCAAAGTTCTTGTTCTCCACGCTACGGAGTACGGGTACCACGAGACCCTTTGGCGTAGCCACCGCGACACTCACGTCCACGTAATCCCTGTAGACTATGTCACCTCCGTCGATGACTGCGTTGACGACAGGTTGGTCCTTCAGAGCGTAGGCACTGGCTGCGATGAATGGACTCATGAAACCTAACTTTAAGCCGTACTTCTTGGTGAAGGCTTCCTGGTTCGTTTTGCGGAATTCTATGATACGGCTGTGGATGTGATACGGTTGAGTTACCTAAGTATTATATAATTAGGATTCTTAATTTATAGATTAACTTACCTCATGTCGATCTCGTTGAAAGTCGTCAGCATCGCGTTTGTGTTCTGAGCATCCTTGAGTCGTTCGGCGATGCGCAGACGCATTCTGTTCATTTTAACACGTTGTTCCGTTCTGGTACCAATGATTTCACGACTGTAGTCTTGTGGGGGCAACTGAACCTTCGCGCTTTCCAAGGACTGAAAGAAATCCGGACGAGATCGGTTACTGTTTATGAAGACAAATTATCAGAGATTTTTATCGAAGGCGAAGATGTTTTACCTGCGCGTGTTTAATCGCAGCGACTGGCATAGAGGTTGCAGGTGCCTGTGGAGCAGGTGGACGAGAAGCTGGGGGTGGTGGTGGTGGTGGTGGAGGAGGAGCTGCTGCTTGAGGAGGAGCTGCGGCAGCAGGTTTTGGTGCAGGAGGTGGAGGTGGTGTTGGTTTTGGTGCAGCGGCTGCGGGAGCTTCTGCTTTGGCTGCTGGTGCAGCTCCACCACTTGCGCCAATGTCGATAGTACATAGCTTTTGACCTGGCTTCACAGTGTCGCCATCCTTAGCGAAGAGTTCCTTAATCACTCCAGCACCAGGAGATGGGACAGGTACGGAAGTCTGTGAGAATATTGTAAGTGTTTAATGAACATTTAAAAATTCATACTTTGCATAGATTGGGAAGATGTATGTGGTAAATTTTACTTTGTCAGTTTCAATTTCACAAAGAACGTCATCTTCTTTGACTTGGTCCCCGACTTTCTTCTCCCACCTGACATCTCCTTCGCTCACACTTTCCGCAAATGCAGGCACTACCACTTCTCTGATCTCCCCTGTGAATTTAAAAATTCAACAGACTACTGATTTTATCTGTACGCAAGATAGAGTTTATGTTTGTCGAGTAACTAAAGAATAACGACTTACATAGTGATGGAGTAGCGCGAATCTGCCTTGTTTGGATTTTCCAGCAATGAGTCACATTGTGTTTGGCATGTCTAAACATTAAGAAAATATGCTATCGATAAATTAGTTGTTTATCAATTGTGCCAGGCAGTTCTCACACTAATACAAAGTTAAAATTGACAAGAGTAAAAGGCCTTAGGACAAACTACAACATTATTTGAAGAAGCGTTTACCCTTGTTTGTCTTTCAACTTACAAAGGAGCTGCTTTCTCCACTACACCTTTGGTTTGAAGCAGCAAGACACGCCCTGCAAAATTTTAATAGTAGAATGACACTGTTCCATCTCTGTACATTATACCTTCGTCATACCTTCACGATGCAAAGACCTCACGATCTGCAAAATATACGAAACAGACAAAATATAATACTACTACATTAAATGAAATAATCCAACTTATACAATATCGCTAAGAAACTACATCCATTAGGTATTCACATTCGTTTGCCAGTCAAATGATTACAGTCATTCCACTCCAATGAGTATGCCAGCACAAGTGACCCAATTTTACAAAGCAGACCGACCCACAGAATGTTTCCAATGACATAACAAATCCGCCAAAAGAAAACGAATCCGCAAGAAGCACGGTTACTTCGAAAAGACCAAAATAAGTATCTCCCACCGAGAAATAAAAGATACCAAGTAACTCTAGCAGTAAAGTGGAGAGATTGCCGCATTTACCTAAGAGACAGATCATCGACGAAGGCTTGCCGAAAACTCAATACTATTAGCTGACAGTGCAGGTAGACGCGATGCTATATGCGAAAATATATCGCAACGATTATATAACACGAGGGATAGGTAAATGCAGCACCTCGAGTTTGCTAGCTCGCGAACAATCTTAAACCAGGAGACGTTCAACCGGAACACCTCTGGTGCCTGGCTAGAGGAATTTCCCAAACGGCCAGAACTTTATTAAGCAGAATTCTATGAGAAACTTACCCTTGCTTGAGAGACAGTTAAACGTGAAAGGGTCCGCGGTACGATCCGCGAACAGTTGGACAGCATTGCGGCCATCCTCGGGCAGAAAATCGTACTCGGTGCCCGTTCTCGTGACGGTAGAGACAGGCACAGGGCCGTGCGGAAGATGGTGGGGCTGTTAAAATGATCACAGGACGATACGGAGCTACGGAGTAAAGCCAAGTTCAGCAAGATTCGCAATTCGAAGTATTTTTCAAGTTCTAACGGTAGATGGTGACACTTCTGAGAGTCGGTAAAGAGCGGATGCTGCAAACTTTTAATACGTTTTGGAGTAAATTAACAAAATTCGTAATATAACATCCCAATCAAACTTTAGCTTGCTTTAGCTACATCCGTGACAATTAAACGATAAATAATTTTATATATATCAGCAAGGGATATCTTATTCTCCATGGGATAATGATAAAGTTGACTCCACGTTTAGATGAGAATAAAAGATAGAAAGAATAAAAGAATTAAAATAGCAATAGAATATAAAATGAAAAGCCACTGAAAGAAAAACCTCGTAAATAATATTCTCCGTACGGTGCCCATTTGTCGCTCGATATTTGTCTGTGAATATTACTCAATGATACGAGGAAACAATTAACTCGTAATTGCGTAATGGAGAAGTCTTCAGTCTGTCATATCCTGTAATATCTCTGAAGTCACTTATCGTAATTTATGGATTTTACCGTTCAAAAACACTTCGTACCTAAGTGCTTTGCACCTCGTATTCTCCTGAGAAATTTCTAAATGTTTCGCAGTACGTATACTTCTTAGCAGATATATTTTTTGAAAAAAAAAAGATCCTTATTTAGCCCGATCCATTTAGGCTGCTATCGGAAAGGAGATAACTCTGTGAAATGAGTTTACTAAGTATTAACAAGGAATGAATGGCGTCAGTTGGCGCGCGACGCAGAGCCAGAAACATGGCAGATCCGAGGGTCGGAGTGTTTACTCGTGCGATCCTCTTTACGGTGCTTTTCCTTCTTGTATCTTCAAGTCCTATTAATATACCATTGCAGAGTGTCTCTGATCTCTTAATACAAAGTGCCCTAAATTCTCTCAATGAAGATTCTCCTACCCGTCACACGTACAAGGGCGGCAACCTGATTAGTGCGCAGAAATTGGTAACGTTTCTTTCGTTTTTTCTCTTGCTTTTGACATGACTTTTATAGTTTTTTTATTCAAAAATATCTTTCATTTCTTCTGACTTGCTACCTGATTGAACCATATGAGGTATGAGGTCAAAGTTTTTTTTTGAGAATTCCGTATTACTTTAGCATTCCCGTATTTTAATATTACATTTAGCTCCTTTCTTTGATGATTTTTATACACCTTTGATACGTCACAGTGGCACGTGAATTGGCATAAATTAATGACATGACAGATGACGAAATTGATGACTTGGTATTTCTTTTGTCTTTCAATCTTAACTGCTATCGATGAAGAATAACTTTTATTTCCTTTGTTCTGGTTATCGATTATGGAAGCAGGACTCATTTTATTTATTCTTTTCTTTGTTTTTACATTCGACTGTATAGTATGAAAGTGTTAAACAATTTGTTTCAATCGTCTAAGAAGATATATATTTTTTAATTGCTATTTTACTATCGTAACGTACATGTTATTTTAGCTTTATCTCTATTCTCGGTTACTATCACACAGGGAAGTTGCAGAGTAAAATAATTGGCATTCTTGTTAAGTATGTCATTGCCACATATTTTAACGCATAGGAATGTATCTATCTTTTGTATGGTATACACGTATATTATGACTGATTTGAAATATATATACATATAGTATTAGAGATAAATCACAGAGCCACAACAGTATATTGATACATTTATCTAGGTATAGTCCTGGGTTATCACAGCCAATCTTGGGTTACCATGTAGAAATTATAAATGCGCATAAAAAGAATTTGCGTATGTAACTCTCTCCGTGTCAATAAGTTATCAGTTGTAAAATAACACCAAATAATATTCGCAAGACACAACGTATGTGCTCCAATTGATACAGCACATGTTTTGTATTTAAGAAAGCTAAAAGATGTGACTTGAAATTTTTTTTTGCAGCTAGAGCCGCCGTACGTCATCTACAGGCTGACCTTAAACCTCGAACCAGAATGTGATGGAGACTCGTTGTCCTGTCCTAGAGAAGCATGCGCCATTGATCTGAAGCAACACGAGCTTGGTGTAATAGAAGTTCAACGAAGCTCGATACAATGCATGTACCTGTATCCTCAAGTACGAGAAGACGAAGTCCAACAGACGCAGGAGAGTTCCCCGGATACGAATCTGCAAGATCAAGATGTCATCGAGAGTTTGGATAAGCAGATTCTCAATCACAGTGTAGAATTGGATCATGAGGTCCAAACCGCTGCTGATCAGAATGATAAACCATTTATAGCTGTGCGGGCTTCCAATCTGAAATACTGTCCAGGATGCCCTTACGAACTAAATCCTACCTTACCTGGACTCTCTGCCTTTGGAGAACAAGTGATACAATCAATGGACGAAGCTGATCAGACAGATTACAAGCATAAACTGGTGAGCATTGTCAGAGTAACACGTGCCGTACCACCAGGTTCTAACGTAGTGCAGTACGAGCTCTTGTTGGAGGTTGGAGAATCTAATTGTTTGAAGAGTACTCCAGTCGACAGATCTGAGTGTTCGTTGCAATCCAACGTACCTATCAAGTTGTGTCAAGTTTCCTTCGAGGAACGACCTTGGCAGGAGAATAGTCGTGAGATAACAAAGAACAATTGCACGGAAAGTCAAGGAGTTGACAATGGACTGAACTCGAACGGAAGTCCAAATCTTGCTGCAGATTCTCTCGTTTCATCTAGACTGAACAATCAACAATCCGTGCAGGAAGTCCTTGTTAAGAGCAAGAATTACGACCAAGTTGCCCTGGAAGGAAAGACTGCTACTTATGGAAGTCTGGTGGATGAACTCTTTGAGAATCCTGTTACTGCTACAGTTGTTCAAATCGAGGCCGAACAAACAGGTACTCCAGTAACGGAGGAAACCTTCACGAAGATAGTATTACCTAATGATAATGAGAAACAAGACGTAGTGGGATTTACAGATAAATTCAAAGAATTTGATGCCTTTTTGGAAGACTTCGATCTGCCTGTTAAAACAGAAGTTCCAACCCCATCGAGCACTGGAGTACCAGTCACCGAAGAGGTTATTCAGGCTGTAAAAGTGAACGAAGAGAATATTCCAACTGAAGCTAGTTCCAAAGACGACATACAGAATCAATTAATAATTTTGGGCATCGTTGAACTTAGCAACTCCAGTTCTGAATCAAAGCCCAGCGAAGAAGTTCAAACCTCAGGAACAGTACAAGCTAAAAAGAGTTCAGAGGAGTCTGAGGAATCTGCTGAAAGTAAAGAATTATCTGCTGCATCGAGCAGGAAGAAAAGAGCTCTGACGAATCCACCGCCTCAATCTGAGATTAACTTGATAGGAAAATTAGCTCAGAAGGCTGTGAACATCCTAGACGATATTGACACTGACAACGACAAGAGGATCATCCTGGACGTGGAGGATTGGGCGACACAGAAATCTCACGGCACGATCTACTATATCACCATGGTAATAGCGAACACAGGTTGCGACGAGAAGTCAAAGTACGCACGTGATTGCGAGAAGAAAATCATGCTACCAATAAAACGATGTAAAGTGCAAGTACACGTCGAGGAGAAGAGGTTATTGCATACTGCTAAGGTTGCAGCATCTTCCTGCTGCGATCTACCAGACGAGGAGGATACTTCTGGAGACCGTAGAAGGCGAGGAATACCCGGTGGAGTTAATGCCATAAGCATAAGCGATCCCGAGGTACAGAAATATGCTAACATGGGACTTCAGAAGTTCTCAGCCAATTCTGAAGGTTCAAACGAGCCGATACTCGTCGAGATCCAGGAAGCAAGTGTACAGGTAGTCGCAGGGTATCTGTACAAAATAAAGGTCAAGCTGGGTACTAGTAACTGTCCAAAGGGTACAAAGAACAATTGTGAATTAAAACCAGATTCTGATACTAAAGTCTGTTTGATAACAGTCTGGTCCCAGCCCTGGCTGGACAAAGGATCTCCTGATGTAAAAGTCGATTGTGATCAGAAATCCAGAAGAAAGAGGACACTGCGCGGTATGAATTACTCTTCAAAAATGTTGCAGCAGGCAAAGGATCTCAAGCACGAAAGAATGTTCCAACAGTTCGTGGATGATTACGATAAGAAGTATTACTCCTTCAAGGAGAGAAAGAACCGTTTCAAGATCTTTAAGAAAAATTTGAATGTCATCGAGGAGTTACAGAAGAACGAACAAGGTACAGCTCAGTACGGAATAACAATGTTTGCAGATTTAAGTACAAGAGAATTTAAGAAGAAATATTTGGGCCTTAGGCCGGATTTAAGATTGGAGAATCACATACCGATGCCAGTGGCTGAGATACCGGATGTAGAATTGCCAGTTGAATTCGATTGGCGACATTACAACGTGGTGACTCCTGTCAAGGATCAAGGACAGTGTGGATCGTGCTGGGCATTTTCTGTCACTGGTAACGTTGAGGGTCAGTATGCAATTAAGCATAAAAATCTCTTGTCCCTCTCCGAACAAGAACTGGTGGACTGTGATACCCTGGACCAAGGTTGCAACGGTGGCCTCCCAGATAATGCCTACAGGGCAATAGAGAAACTTGGTGGTCTGGAATTAGAAAGTGATTATCCATACGAAGCTGAGGATGAGAAATGTCACTTTATTAAGAACAAAGCCAGGGTTGCAATTACATCCGCTGTGAACATTACCTCGAATGAAACTCAGATGGCTCAATGGTTGGTAGCGAATGGACCAATTGCCATTGGGATAAATGCAAATGCTATGCAATTCTACATGGGAGGAGTATCCCACCCCTTCAAATTCTTATGCAGTCCGGATAACCTCGATCATGGCGTTCTGATCGTTGGCTATGGCATACACAGTGAGTACAGATCCTTTTGTCTTGTAGAATTCCTTTTTACACAACTTACTGTACGATGCAAACTGTCCATTATTTAAATGCACTGTAACACGGATTTCATTTATCTTGCAGCGTATCCCCTTTTCCACAAGAAATTACCATACTGGACGATAAAGAATAGCTGGGGCCCAAGGTGGGGTGAACAAGGTTACTACAGGGTCTATCGGGGAGACGGAACCTGTGGCGTTAATCAAATGGCGTCGAGTGCCATAGTTGCTTAAACTTCTATTTAATACTAAATGCTAAACTAATATATTCCCAGAAATAACGATTAACCCCACCAAAATTTCTAAAACGCGTGGTCTAACTTATATGGAAGCATCGAGATACTGTCTAACTGCACTTACAAGTTGCAGTGATCCATTGCAACAATGGATTGCTTGATTACAGGCTACGTTATGTATATATACGATTATGGTCTTAAATATTATACGCTAATTGCTTTGTAAAAGTTTCTCGATTATCATAGCTAGACGAATTTTCGAAAATTCGTTCGGGTTCGCGTTGTCACTCCGTGAGATTAGAAAAGAAAGAAAATAGGGTGAAATATTATTGTAATATTATATATACTTTTATACGTATAGCGTGCCAATTTTTAATAATCGTGTCGCTGAATTTCTTAGGCTTGCTAAAAAGAAAAAAGATACTGACAATTTCATCTTTATTACATATTTAAACAGATACTGACACATCATCATCCCCTGAATATGCAGAACGTGCCAATTGCGATGAATCTCATTGGCAGTGACGAATGATCTTTGGCAATAAAAAAGAGAAAAATAAAACGCAATAATATTGGGGCTCTCTTCGCCGCAAGGAATTAAACGTAAAACTAAAAATTGCACAGATTCACTTGATTCTCGGTGAAAAAGGCAGAAAACTTCTTTCTAAACACGACAGAACGTTTTATTAAAGATACTTTTCATAAAACAATGAATCATTACGCATTTCGTATGTTAAACTAACTGTGAGACAGTTAACACCAACGTGGCTGATCATGACAGCTCTGTTCAGTATCTAAAAATTGTGATATTTTTTCATTAATTAATAAAGATTAATAATTATTAATAACGTAAAACTAATCGCCAAATATACGTCCCGTGGATCTCGCTATCCCTACGATTTCGTTGTAGAGTCTTTTTTTTCTAATATGGGAAATTCAGATTGGCTGCGGTGTGTATATTACATTTTCAATATAAACAATACATTTATTCGTACACGCAGTGATCGTTGCAAAAAAAAAGAAAGAAGAAAATTATTCAATTTCATTGCTCTTTGACATTTTCAACGTTTCTACGCGTCTCTGAAAAATTCATTAATCACTTCAGGAGGTTAGCCATCCATTAAACAAGACATATATTGGATGCACGAAAACTCAAGGATGTAAATACAAGTGATTTTCAATAAGGATCAATCAAAATGAACCCCCACCACTTATGTTCATAAGTGTCGTTAGTTTCATTTTTGCAGTCATTCGTGATAAGCGAAAAAAATAAAGTTCGTCCAGGTATTGAGAAGATGCGTTATTCGAGTCTGGAAAAGATTTATTAGAAGATCGGTCACACCTTACATCTACGAGAAAACTATACAAACAACCTATGATTACTTCATCGTTCTTTTCCCTCTAGAATAACTAATTAATCAAAATAATGATCCTCGAGTAATCAAGCATATTCTCGTATTTATCGTTTCGCCAAAGCTTCCATCTGTTTGTCATTAGCCAAGGTTACGTTCAATTCCAATCATTGACATCATCATTTATTTTCATCTCCTAAAACGTCAAGACTGTCAAATACCGTAAATTAATTACAGGCATACCAAAGCATGTCTCAACGGATAGATAAAAAAATCTATAATTAATTTCTCTCCTTTGTCGTTTCCTCGGTTTCTCTCTTTTATTTATTTTTTTAATTCAATCGAAGATCACTCGAATTCGATTCTTGTCATTTTCATGCTGTCGACTCAACACGGTCCAAGAATAAGGAAAGCGAATTTGCCATTGTTCGATTCGAGTAGCGGCGCAAGAAAAATATTCTGTAACAATGACGTTTTAGTTAAAATGGGAAAGTCAGTTAAAAAATTTCACTTGAACCGCTCGCCTCTCTCCGCTTTTTTCTTTTAAATGATCCCGTTTTAAATAAAGGAAAGAAAACGTACACACTGGGAAGGCTGCCATGAGTACTTCCGTACCAGGGCATTGTGTTCGGTATGGCAGGAGCTCCTTGAAATAAAAAAAAGGAAAAAAAAACGAAAAACAAAAGAAAATCTCGATAGGACACAGCAGAAAGGAACATGCAAGCTTCCTTGAGTAATTGTTGTTTAAGGAAAAAAAAAAAAGAAGAGAGAAAAGTGAAACTGGACGTTCCCTTATCCGCCATTTGTACGCTCGTATAAAATTTCTCAAGGACAGTGGCAAATCGTCAAAGATAAATAGACGGACAGAACACATACTCGAAGAAAACATGCCTTGCTTGCGTCTAAGCGTGGCGCGTCGACATTTGCTTTTTCTTTTCCCCTTTAAATTACTTTCTTTCTCTTTTTCGAACACCATAGATCCTCTCTCTCAGGATTTCCGGTTCAGGTCGTGATAATCCTATTATCCTAGAAATCCTTTGAACCTGACGCAAGTAGAGAAGCCACTGAATGTACAGAGATTAAAGTTATGCGTTGTTCGGGCGACGTTGATTCATGCACTAGTAATAATTGTAGGATCCCCATTGATTGTAAGGCCCATACGCCTGGGGACCACCCTGACTATACTGCCAGTTCTGATAATTCGCGTAATTCGGATCTGAAGGTGGGGGATACTGTTGATAGCCTTGTTGGTAACCGCCCTGTCCGCCATATTGACCACTCTGAAATTGTTGCTGGGATTGATAAGGTCCACTAGGTCCACTGCTGTACTGATACGAAGACTGAGATCCAACTGACGGTGGAGGTGGAACACTGGATTGCTCTCCGGTTTTGCCTTTCTTGGGAGGTGAGGTATCCCTGCAAGTAACAATGATAAGGATTTAAAAAAAATTCTTTAGGATTGCTCAGAGGAATTCTCTAAAGCAGAATAATAAAATTCTGTCGACTCACCCTTTGACGTCATCGCTCTTTGCTTTCTTGCGTTCCTTCGCCTGCTTGATACATCGTTGAAACTGTTCGTGGGCTTTGAGCACCTGCCGAATGTCAGGACTGAAGTCCTCTAGAAATTCGACTTTACGTTGTGCAAATAGAACCCTCTGTTCCAGGTCGGCATGCTCACGTTCGATGAACATGTCCATGTAGCTAACCACTTCCTGGGTGTCCACTGGGTTCCTTTGCATACCCAGATCTATTAATTGGAGGTACAGTCTGGGATTGTCTTTATCCTTCTCGGTCGCCTATGATGAATAATTATCATTAGCATCATCACGTTCAAGAATGATACCAGGATAATCTAAAGACGAAAAAAAGAATTCATTCCCTACGTACCTTCTGTAACACCTTAACGGCTTTGTCGATGTCATTTTTGACTTTACAAAGGAATCGCGCGTACTTCACTGCAATATTGTTAGCAATAGTCCTGTTTTTGCTGTTGCTTATGTAACTTTCGTACAAGGTACAAGCCTTCTCGAGATCGCCGCGTCTACGTTCCAAGTTAACACGGCGATAAGCTATTTGCAGCATATTCGGAAGAGCATTGTCAATATTCTCGAGAATGGCCGCCGCCTTTTCGAAGTTACCCTGACCTTCCTCGAAGGTCGCCCATTGCAAGTGCAAATTTGGCTTCTTCGGATGATGGACCGTGCACGCTCTCGAGTACACGTCCCTGATTTTATCCACGTTATCGCCCTTCTGCGATTCGAGATAACGAACGAACTGTAAGTAGAACGAGATCAATCAAGCTTATCCTTGTATTAACAAGGAAGAAGATCCGACAGTAGATAAAGACTAACCAAAAACTTACCCTCATCCAGAATTCATCGTAAAGAGCACAAGCTATGAGACACCGTTCAAATAGAATAACTATCCTGTTGTGATCCTTCTGTTCAATTTCAAAGTCCAGGTATTCCTTCCAATTTTTCAATTGACATCGCTCAAGCGGTTTCACGTGGAAGTAAGGTCTTTTTATCTATTAAAAATCATCAAACGAAATTGTCAGATACTATTTCATTAGAAAACAAATAAAAACAAGATTGCACGCCAATAATTACCCCTTCCTCGTAAGACCATCTCGCAGCAACTGCATTAACATTGGCCTTGTGCATTTTACGACGACTACTGATAATTTTCTCTCTGATGGCTCTGGTCTCCTCATCTGTGGGTGGAACTTCGTGAGGTGGTGGTTCCTCTCCAGGAGGTGCGTCATCCGTAGCCGACGCCGCGGTGGCATCGTCCGACTTAAGCAGAGCCTTGACCTCGGCACGCAGTGCCAGGAAGTCATCGACGCTAAGGATTCGATTTGGGAGATTCGAGGAGACAAACTCTTGGAAGGCTTCGAAATGGGATATGTAGCCAAGGGTTGGAGTGCACAAGAGACGATCGTAGAGAGCAGTTACTCTGCTTAGCCGTTTTCCCTCCAGTTCCCACTTGATGTAACTCTCCCAGAGCCGATCGGACCTGCACGACAGATTGGAAAGGAATTTTTTTGTTGAATCCAGGTAATACAGAGTTTACTTAGACGCGCAGAAAGCGACGATCTACCTGAACTCGAGTCCGCAGGCTTGAATGGCTCTTTCGTACTGCTCGCGCATTTTCTCCTCGTCCTTTTCGTAGACGGTTTTGCAGTGGTTGATGTAATGAAGCCACAAGTCGACACTGAGCGAAATAGCTTTCAAACCTTGATCGAACACCTGTGTAACGAATCGTGACGTTTAGAACGGCTTACAACTGGTTGGGCCGATGACGGGTAACGTTAAACCTATGTCTTAGCGTTGGTTAAGCATTACGGTTCATTTTTGTTGTATACTCACGTATGACACCGCGAACTGTAAATAAACAGGTATAATTAACACAGAGATTGCAGAGCATTGTGCATTCACCTTTAAAGTCAGGGAGTGTTCCGATCGGGTCGCCTCTGTTCTCTTCCGCCACTCATTCTTCCTCCCTCTCTGGCACGTGCGCGTCCTAAGTCTTTTGTCTCTGACTTTGACTCAATCAACACCCGACCCATCTTACTTACATTAAGTAAGGTACCGCATTCTTATGCTTAGGTTACAATACTTTCGATAGTAAGCTACGTGTACAAATGCTTACAGTAAATATAACAACACACACATAATAATTTGTCACGACGATATTCGTATATGGAGACAAGCATTGACTTGGACTTACGTATTATGCGTATAGTATTGGTATATTGATATCGATAAGACACTAATACGTAGTAGCATTGTTGGCTTGTAGTTTTAATAATTAAATAAGTAGCTAATTGGTAAACGAAGAGAGTCGTATAGGTGCCGCAAGACGTGCTAGGCTGTTGGAAGGGAAAACCATATTTACGTGCGTGCACACTGCCCACGCGTCTTCCTAACTCGAGCTATTTTCATTAGATTCCGTTAATTAAATGATGTATCATAATGAGAACTAGCCTAATCGATTAAGTAAACTTGTCGACTCACCGTTTGGACATTATCTGGATTTCCTTTCTTCTTTTCGTAATCCGCGTATTTCCTCCAGTAGCCGTAGCAGTAGGGATAACGCTCCAGGAACTTGGTGTAAGCCTCCCTCGCGGCTTCGGCGTCGTTCTAGATTCAAACGATCACATAATACATTTATAGAGATTCATTCTGGAAATTAACTTTATCTCAAGTCGTCGTAGAGATGATTTAGGGAATAAAGTTTTTACCTCTTGGTCCACGTACTGTAGAAGGTAAGTCCATCCTGTGAAGTCTGATGGATCCTCGTTCACTGCCTTCCAATACTTTTCCAATTCCGGAAGTGTCTTCTTCTTTGGCGATGCTGGCTTAGCGTCCACTTTGCTATCAGCTGTGTCAGAGTCGGCAGCGAGAGCCACTTTCTTCGCCGGCGTCTCGTCATTGTTCTCCGAAGTTGGGGAACTTGGATCGTATTCCCCGTCGGCGTTTAACTTGCGCTTACCTGGAGGACGTAAGAGGGTGAGGTTCTTTGTGTCTTCTACAGTGTTAAATCTATCCGCGGGAATACGGATAGGTTTGGTAGAATTATTTATGAAATAATGCCTACTTCTTTCATCACCTTTGACTTTTTTCTCTAGGGTTTTGTTCGCTGATTTTGTTCCCTTCTTCTTCTTGTCGCCATCCGGTGGTAACTCGTCTTCGGACACTGATTCCGTTTCCCCGAGGTCTGCTGGTGCGGCAGCTGGAAGTTCCTCGTCCGAAACTGCTTCTGTCTCAGGTTCCTGTTTTTAAAGAAAAAAGATTATATTTATGACCTGTTTTATTCAGAATCTATATGCGATCCAGGGTGATGGAAGGGAAAGAATTATGATAGGATATAAATTAGAGGGAAAAAAGGACTAAATATTGAATCTTAGAATGCACCATTCATCTTCGTGGAAGAATTTTTGAAAGTCTACTGCGAAGATAGCTATCGATCTAAGAAATTTATCTCAAAAAGCTTATGTGAATTTTAGGGCTTTCGTAGAACATTAATGGAAGTTGTCGAAGTCGGGGAAGGAAGGAAAGGATGTACCTGGATCATACACTCGGTAGGGAAGAACTCATCCTCTGAGATTTCGTCCATTTCTTCGTACTTCTAATTAAAAGGTTAACAGGACATTGAAATGATTGTACTTTTAATTCTGACTACACCGTAATGCTTGTATCGACTACTACTGAAGACAATAGAGAAACTAAATGGTCCTGAGATAACACTGTGCACTCCGTTAAGTTTAAATAATTACCTTAGCTGTTGCTTCTGTCGGCAATTCGTCCTCGGAAACTGCTTCAGTATCGGGTTCAGTCTTTTTCATTATTTTGCCAATGGAATTTTCAGTATCGTCGAACTCGACGATCTCAACGCCAGCGACGGCATCCTCACCCTCATTCTGCTTACCGTCCTCTGCTACTTTTGATGCTTGTCCCACGTGTGAAATTTCTTCTTCCATCTCCCCGACTTCCATCCGTTCTATGCCAAGGCCTCCATCTGTGTTGGAAGACTCCACTTCCTCAGTCTCCAGCACTTCCGTCATGTGTCCAATATTCTCCTCTTCATCGGCATAAACCTCCATCGTGTACTCGATGTGTTTCCCACGCTGAATCATATCCAGCTTCTCCATACTATTTTCTTCTAGGGTGATGACAGCTTCCGTCCTATCGGGTCCTTCCTGTAATACAGGTAAACATAGCAAATGAAAAAAAAAAGGCAAATATGTAATTATTAAGAAAACAAATAAAAAGTTTAAAAGTTCCTACCATAAGCTGTGCCGGTTCTTTCACCTTAAGTGTCGACAGAATTGGAGCACTCGTCGTTATACTGCTTACTACTGGTGGAGGAGGAGCTTCCAACTCAGGTACATCTTGTGGCTCCTGTTCTATCTGAATATTCTGACTGATTTCTATGTCGTGTGCTACCACTTCTCCGGAATCATCTAATGTAAGGCGTAAGCCAGGTGTGTCCTCTTCGTGCTGTTCAATAATAATATCACCGTAACGCTGTACTCCATTCTCTGGAGTATCTTCCATCTCGGATACAGCTTCCTCTTCTCCCAAAGATACTTCACCACCCTGATTATCATTAATTACAGTAATCAATACAGTGTCAACGAACGCATGACAACAGTTCACAAAAACAAGAGAACGCAAAGGAAATGTTATCTCACCTCGTTTTCCTCGACTTCCTGAATCTTCTTCTGGGAGCGTGTAGCCCTAGCTAAAAGCTTCTTAGTCGGCGATTTCTTGGCAACGACGGTAGTCTTAAGAGCACGGCCGGATCTTGTGCGTCGCACTAAAATCACAATGTAATCACTGATTGTCCAAATTATTAGTGAATATTGCAATCGAACGACGCCACGAAACTAATGGCGGTTTGCAGAGTCTGCGATAACAGCGACGTGCCGGCTCGTTCCTATCTCTCCCATTATCCAGAACCTAGCGGATCCGCTTGTCACGCAAATCTATTCACTCGTTAACCCCTCGAAGAATGCTTAACTAATCAATCAAACCTACCTGGCTCGCTCTGAAGAATTTCGTTTTCGTCACCGCTTACGGACGACATTTTTATTTCGTTCACTGCAACGGCTAGAAATGCAGAACGCGCTTCAACGCTACGAATTCTTGTAATGGCGGCCCAGTGATCCTACGGGGAAAGTGAAAGAAACGTGTTTAGTCAGTCGACACTGTTTTACCGACAGTAGATACGATAAAAACAAAATCTATCGCGAATACCAAAGTTAACCTCAAAATTCCTATTAACGAAACTTCTCACGGGCATTCCTTTCACTTCATTACGTAATTCATAGGTGGCGTTAACCGTTGCTACATTAATTTTTCAAAATCGTAAACAAAAGGAATGCCATTATTTTCTCGTGAGTATTTCTACGCAATCAAAACTGACTTTATGATATAACAACTCGATATATCTACGCACTATTGTATTACTTCCGCAAGAAACTTGTATACGAAATTCATATATCGTTCTTTGGTGTTATAATGAATGTGCTGTTGTTCCTACATACACGATCTGCCTTGGATACTGCTGAATTCAACGTTCACGATCACAGGTGGTCTTTTATTAGAATGAAACGGTGTCACGAAGCTGGATTGCATAAGAATTTCCACAAGAATCCAGTTTTAGTCATTGAAAACAGGCAGAAAGACTCGGTCTTCGCGATAGAACGCGACGTTTTCAATATATTATTCGAAATTCTAACGTAACAGTACATACGTTATAGCGTTCACTTTCCATTTTACTCCAGCTAACGAACTCTAACTACTTCAAACTAATCCTTTCGACAAGTGCACGAGGGATGAGCCGCTTTGTGGCTTCTTTGAATATTTAAAAGAAGAACGGAGGGCGAAGCAGCGTCGAAAAGGGAGGGTGGCCAATGGGTCAGTAATGGGGTGAATTTTCGGCGCAAGTACCTTCAGTGCTTCTGCGTGACTCTATCCGCGGAGAGCGTGCATCTGCCTGTTTGCAATTATTCTCTGAGTAGCTCGTTGCTTATTCGCGAAGTTCGTTACTTAAGGACATAAATAGAGAAGCAAATACCGTGGCAGACAGTAAAGAGTGAGTCGCGATCGATCCATCGGTGCTATTCGCAGACGGATCAGCAGTGGTTCCGAGCAATTCACCCTCCTTGTTTGAAGGGAATAAGTGCTCTTAAGCTCTCCCGGGTGATAATGTCTCCTTTCTACGTTGGTGAGTACCTGCCAAGCTACGGGGAAGCTCCCAGACAAGGATCTGTCTCGTAATTTTGAGGGCCTGTGGACATTTCGAAAGATAGGAAGTTACGGGGATGACGAAGCGCTTCCCCTCGAGCGCCAACCCTCCTCTACATCAAGGCGATTTAAACGAGCCGTGCACGAGGAGCGCGACAGGAAATGTCGTACAGTGATGGCGGGCGCTCGGTACGAAAGTCCAGCACCAAGTCGCCGAAAAAATTACGCGTGACCAAGGCGGAAAACAGCGATAAGGCTACTACGACGATAAACTACAATCATCACAACCATCATCACGGGCATCGATTCGCCGACAGTCCTCAGCCGTCCGTGCACAAGCGCAACCTATACATTGTCTCCTTTCCGCTTATTCTTCTGTTTAATGTCCTGCGAACTCTTCTCTATCAGCTGTTCGTTGTCTTCAAATACCTCTACGCCTCAACTTCCCATCTACTCCAACGACGTCAGGCTGCCAGAAACACCTGTCAGTTGGAGATCGTCGTTGGACAAGAATCTTCCGAGGGTCTTCTTGGTGTTTCCACTGGACTGCGAACCACTGAGGAGATGTCACAGATCTCTCGTAGACCTGCTGGCCCAGGACCAGGGGATCCATTGCTTGCGAAGCAAAAGCATCATCATCGAAGGGCTTTTGAGTTTATTAGCAAGGCTCTAAAGATTGACGAGGAGAATGAAGGTATTACTTCATATTAAATACATCAACGAAGCAGTGACCTTTTAAAATGTTTAATGCCAAAATTTTTAAGGAGGACATATATTCGAACACTGACAATGAGTATACTTGACAATATAACTTGCTTCAGCTCTCTTTTCTTATGTGTCATAGGTATAGGTCGATGTCTGTGTTATTAGAATCGATGCACAATCGATGAACAATCAAATTTGCATGAAAACTAACCAATATGGTTTCTAGACAGGCAATCGTTCAATTAGATTTTTCATAGTAGTAGTAAACGTTACGATATGTACTTATAAAACAATAGTTGGTCAAGGATAGCAAGTCAATCTTGATTTGGTCTCGCAAGAGCTTGATTTCTTAGAAGATGTGTCACTCTATAATTAGAGGAAAACGTGGAGAATACTTATTATTTTTATAAGTAAATACTGGATATTTGCATAGATGATATTGCATGTTAGGGCAAAAAGAAATGGCGATCGAGCTCTACAAGAAAGGAATCGGGGAATTGGAGAAAGGAATAGCTGTGGAGTGCAGAGGCGGTCGCGGTGAGGTTTGGGAACGTGCACAAAGGCTACAGGAAAAGATGCGTACAAATTTAGCCATGGCAAAAGACCGTCTCGACTTTCTTGGTGCGTATTTTTATTACTGTATACTTTGATAAAATATTTTTAGTATCCCTTCGAAACAATTGTGCAAATCCGTTTGAGAGGCGTACTTCAATTAGCATTCAATCATTAAATTTATAATTAAAGTCAAATTGAATCCTATGCCAATCTATTCGAATGACCTAATAAAAACGTACCTCTGTTTAGTACGACTCTCAAAAAATATAAAAATAATAATTTGAGCATACGTGCAACCTTTTCGATGTAAACAGCATGTTTAATGTGCTATTTCTTTCTTCCTGAGTTTACGTGCTGCATTGTTTGTTGTAAAGAATTATCTTATAAGCACAGTCTTTCTGTTCACTCTGTGTTTCTTTAATGTACAGCAAAATAAACGATGCGGTGATATTAAACTCCCATTACAAAGAAAAACAAACATAGACTCTCGTCTTCCTTGAATGTTCAGATCTTGATCGATCAGGCATTAGCAAAGTTAGCATCGCAGCCAATCAATTAGTTTCCTGACATTAGATCTTATCGAACCAATGAATTTGATCACATAAGTAATAACCTCCAATCGATCGACATTTGTAACATTAAATGCTCCTTCGAATAGCCGTGTAGCCTACTGCAGCATGGCAGAGAATGTTTGTACTTTTTGTAGCAAGTGTTTGCGAGCTGAAAAAACTGGAAATCCGCGAAGAGGCACAAGAAGATGGACAGCGTAAAGAAGAAGAGGAGCAAAGAAAATATCTAAGAGCAAGGCGTATCCCTCATAATACACAAACCCACAACACCCTGACACAGACAAATCACAAGACGACAAACAACGCACAACAGACACTGGACACGACGCAGAATACATTTCCACAAGTAACCCCAAAAACAAGCCAAAGGCCACGCTCTCCAAAAAATCATTACGCTCGTGCCGCCGAAGGTATAATGCATTCTTTGGCTACATCAGTCTTTATTTATAGAGATTTATACTTTAAAAATTAATTGCACTAGCGGCACACCGCATGCTGCCTGCTTGCTATAGCTCTAGCACTTGAGTTATAATTGCATAATGCACGTGTCCACACTCTAGCTTATCTTCTTTAATTAAGAGACTCTAATTGGAATATCGAGTGGTGCTCGGTGAAAATAGAATCTTCAAGCCGAGAGCTTCCATTAAATTCTAACCAAATAAGAAACGTCAGAGTTCCAGTTTGATTCAACGTTACTAACAATCCATCCGTCCCTTACAGTGAATAAGAGATTAAATCAGGTATCATTGTCACGCGTGACGCAATTTTTAGCATCAGGACGAAAATTGGCTGTGCCCGGGAAACGAATAGCTGGTTCGGTCATGAGTAAGAGTCAAACGTTGCCCCGAAGTATGGGTCGTTCGACTCCTACTTTACCTTGCCACAGAACAACGCCGATAAAGCCATCCTCGACGCCACCGTCGGTGAAGAGACAACTGTCCGTACCTGGAAACGGTTCGCCAGTAAGAAGACCAGGAACGCCAAGTGGTACGGGTAGCAACAAGGGAACGCCGACGAGGAAAGCACCAACGTTAAAAGGCGTGGATCCAAAATTGGCCCAGGTAATCCTGGACGAAATTTTGGAAGGTGGAACGGCTGTGCACTGGGAAGATATTGCAGGGCAAGAGGTAAAGTATCATTCTAAAGAGTAATAGTATTTTTCAATTATCATTACTATAGGGATTCTTTAATTTGCTGCTTCCAGACTGCCAAACAAGCCCTGCAAGAGATGGTGATTTTACCTTCCCTGCGTCCGGAGCTTTTTACAGGACTGCGAACACCTTCCAGGGGACTTTTACTCTTTGGACCTCCGGGTAACGGCAAGACTCTCTTGGCACGCGCAGTGGCTACCCAATGCAATGCCACCTTCTTCTCGATTTCCGCGGCTAGTCTGACTTCCAAGTATGTCGGAGAGGGCGAGAAATTGGTCAGGGCGTTGTTCGCCATTGCTAGACAATTACAACCGTCCGTAATATTTATTGACGAGGTGGATTCGCTGCTCAGCGAACGAAAGGATAACGAGCACGAGGCATCGAGGTACCTGGTGATACTTATTTCAATCCTACTTAATGGTTTCGTGATGGTCGTAACGAGGGAATTAAATTTATAGGAGATTGAAAACTGAATTCCTGGTTGAATTCGACGGACTACCGTGTAGTCCAGAGGAACGAATACTAGTGATGGCTGCCACGAACAGACCTCAGGAATTGGACGAGGCTGCGCTTAGAAGATTCAGCAAGAGAGTCTACGTTACTCTACCGGATCTACAGACAAGAATACTTCTACTGAGAAGACTTTTGAGTAAGCACAATTATGCACTGACGCACGAAGAGCTGGACCAAATGGCAGTCTTGACTGAAGGCTACTCCGGAAGTGACTTGACTGGTCTGGCAAAGGATGCTGCCCTTGGACCCATCAGAGGTAAGATCCCATTGAACTGCATTTCAGAGACAAAATACCACCCGTTACCCTAACTATCAATAATAGTTGAAACTATAGTAAGCGATCTAATCCTTAATCCTTCGACGTTCCTCTTTTTCTTGATACTTACAAACTTATTCTTCTCGTAAAAAAAAAGAAGTTTATTCTTTCCTGAACGCAGAACTCAATCCCGAGCAAGTGAAGGAGATGGACGCGAATTTAATACGTAACATAACGATGCAGGATTTCCTCGATTCCCTCAAGAGAATTCGCAGATCCGTGTCGCCGGCGAGTCTCGCTGCTTATGAGAAGTGGAGTCTGGAGTACGGCGACGTGAGTCTTTGATTGAAGAAAGTGCCTCGATAAGGAGGCTGGGCGATTAGTTGCATTATGACGTTTCTATGCTCTGCTACGTAGAGTCGGCAGCAAGTAGTTAAAAGAAGAGCAGAAAAGAAGGGATACGAAAAAAAATAGAAGCACGAGAGCACTGCTACGTAGTTATATTTTAAAAGGATACAATGCCTTTAAAGTATCCACAGGCTTTCGCGTCTCTTGAGCAGTTTCCAATCGAAGTGTAGCGCGATAGATATTAGTGGCCATAGAAGAACGTACAATTATCAGTTTTCTGAGAATGTAGATTTCGAGGCAAAAGGATACCACTTCCCCTAGAATATTATAGCCTTGTTGCGTACAATACTTAGATAAGGAATTGAGCATTGTTCTAACGATTCTCAAAAAAGTATACCTCTTCTTTTTTTTACATTAGATTTACCTGCTTTCTCTCATGAAACATTTCTCACACCGAGCTCCGTAGAAAATAGTGCCAATAGTTTTTCCTTGGTCACCAAAAGTCGATTGTACTATTTTATTCTCAAGGTCTTCTTCATACTGTTGCCTTCGTAGGTCAATATTATACACGTACAAATATTGTTTATTCGATTACTGAAACTACGAGCAGTTTAATGCTCTTGAATGGCATCAAGTATTTTTTCTTTTTTTTTTTTTTTTCCTTATTCTAAGCTCGGTTATAAGACTACAGCATCCTAGGGATGCGAAAGTATCTAGCAAACGTGAGATCATTTGCTTTTATCAAAGAGAGAAGGAGTAAATAATAATGAGAATTGAAAAATCTCGAAAAAAAATAACAACAAAACACATCCACAACCGCAACGGCGCACGTCCAATGAGATAATAATGAGAATGAAAGAAAGAAAAGGTGATTAGAGGGTGATTAGAAAACTGTTTTATCGTAGCGCCGCGAAAGTCTCTTTTTGAAGGAGCGGCAATTCATATTGAAATTGTCCATGTATAACTGAAGTATGTGATCACGGATTAGACTCTTCTTAGATTCTTCACTTGTTTACCGACTTTTGTTAGGTCAGTCCGTATCAAAGTTATCACTAGTATTTTCTTCCTCAAAGAAACCTCAACGACTCCCCAATTAAGTACTGTTATAAGTTACAGGATTACGTAATAACGATAATTATATAACTTCATGTACATATACCATACAATGCATATAAACGCGTATATTTGATATCGAAATTGTGCAGGGGGTCACTAGACTTTGTGAGGGTGTCAAAAGAAATTCATCTAAATACCTAATAACGAAATTCTAAACAATACTGTACAGAGCAAAAGGATTCCAATAGAATCGCAAGTGAACTTCATAGTTTGGATTTGCATGTGAACGATGGAGTGTAATCTGATTTTCCTGTCTAATTATTTATTTATACGTTAAAATTTATTGCCTGAAACAACGAAGCAAAGATAAGAGGTGCGTACCCCATTGCGAATATTAATTCAATGTTATTCAAAAAAAAAAAAAGAAACGTGATTGTTCGCAGTTTAGTATTGGATATTTTTATCCTTGTGATAAGAAGAACGTAAAGGCAGATTTACAGATGGATTTGCGATGCGTTCAATCGATTCTCCAGATACCTCAGCGACGAGTTAGAAGAGAAACTTGTACTGTAAAACGCGTATGAAATTCATTGTAAAATTAGTGAAATTAGTTGACGATATTTGTTATTCTTCTTTTATTATATAACGCAACGAGTTATCGCAAGTTAATGGTTGCTCGGTTATCTTTGGTAGTTAACAAAGTAACAATACTTCTTTGAGTTGTCCTAGGGAAATATTGAAGCGTTAAAAAGTTATCACGCTTTCGCATTTATGTATCTCTCTTGTTTCGTTGCGTGCGTTATATTTTTGTTTTCTAAATTGTTACGTCAAATTTGTACGAACGTCCGTTCTGTGAATGGCGATTAGAGGTATGATACGAAGAGAGGTAAAGTAAGAGAAACGATAAGGAAAAGAATGTCCCAGTAAAAAGACAAGATGTGTTAGTGAAGCTTCTTCCTCTTTTTTTTTCTCTTGTAAACCGTTAATTTGATTAAATGCTTTTTTGCTACCTCCGCGACGTGAACCATTGTATTCGGTATTGAAGGTCAAAGTTTAACTGTTTCTATAGAGTCACTAGCATCTGAGAGCCTTGAAATACATTTTTGCACGTGCGAAAAAAACGTAGTTTCCTCGAATTGCGTTATAAACGATGACGAAACTCTCGTACCGTCGTCACAAAAATTTTTGTTCAACCGCCGTCAAAAATCCCTGTTATTTTTCCAACAAGAATCGCGTATCGAATGCATGTACAGAATTGAACCCAGTGTGATGCGAATTCAGGAATAACGTTTTCCAAGCTTACGAAAAGAAACAACGATACGAGGACGGTGAACAAAATTAAACTTAAAACTGATATTTACTAATGAATAATTTATCTAGGATTAACACCCCAATTATAAATTAATTCCGATTACACAAGTGATAAGATGTCCCAGTATCCCTCGTATATTCCCGTACGAATGATTTTAATTAAAAAAACAAACTTTAAGATCAATTGTACACGCGGAACAAAGTGATACAATAAATTTTGTTCACCGTATAACTGCGTTACTTTGACTTTCTATTTTTCGAATTGCTGCTGCTGTTATTATTATTATATACAGGGTATAAAAGAAAGCGAATGATAAGACGTATACAAAAAGCTCAAATCTCTATCATCCGATACGTTAAAAAAACTGTGCCCTGTACCGATTTTTCCAATTGTTCATTATGCGCCGTAACAGTTGTACAACTGTACAATTGTACAATTAACACAAGGATGACAGGTATAACACGCTGTACCGACGAATTGGGTAATCACCCACTCTTCTTCCACAATCGCCACGTCACAACCAAAAAGAAAACAGCTCAGCCTTAAACCGGTTATTTTGCTACTTTTATAAATTCTAGCGATAAGTTAATTAAGATTGCGAGACTAATTAAAAGAAGAAAAAGAAGAAAAACGATACATTGTATTTCGTAATTAATGTTATCAGTTAAGCCTATTAAAAAAAAAAGTGAAAAAGAAACTGTATTATTATAAAGACAGGAACGCGCTTCGTATACAATTATTATCGTCGTAATAAACTTTCTATATTCTTCCTACAGGCGCGGCACTTCGCATCCCAATTATTTATTTGATACTCATACTCGTGATTATAATAATATATATATATAAATAATGAAAAATATTTATATTAAATTGTGCGACGCGTGGCAACGACCGATGTACATATTCGATTTTGTCAAATATATTGTACGAAGTACATAAGGATATCGATCACCTTATAAAGACATTGGACGGGGGTTAAGGGGTGGAGGTTATGCCTAATTTTGATCGATAGATCATTCGATCTAATTAATCAAATGCAATATAATATTGTACAGCTAGATTGAAATATTCGCTATGGAAGATGCGGATTTAATTGCGCTTAAAGCGTGGCCAATGCCTTGTTCCGTTTTCCTTCAGTCCTTTGTAAGGTCTATTTATTATTATTTATTTAATTATCTGCAATTGTTGTCACGTTGATAAATGATTTTTTATTCAAGATCATATATATATATTGCTATTATATTCTATAGATCTTTTCGTTCTTCTTCTTGTGCGTATCCATCTATAGACGGAGCAAGACATTGTCACTGCGTAAACGATTGACTCGAACGTTTATCGGACTTTGTTGTTGTTTTTCTTTTGTTCATTTATACTATATACTTTACGTTGTAACAATATGGAATTATTTATAATCACGCGAAATGGTCGAAGCAACGTTGGATCGTTTCTACGCGCACCTGTGAGATCTCTCTAGTCCCCCTTTTTTATTATGTACATACTTCAATGCGTTATTTAAATGATAATTATACATTGTAATTCTCATTAGAAAGGCTCTCTCTTGCGAGAACGATTAAGAATTACTGTAGGATGTTAATTAATTAATAAAAATTACATTAAAATGCTATAGAGAGCATTCTGGATGAATTGTCAATCCATCATTGATCCTGCATTGTTAAACGATCGTTCTCAATTTTGCGGAGAGGAATTGAGTTTGTGAATATATATATACACACTGGTATATATATATATATAATATATTATATATAGCAAAGGATATTAAAAAGGTAGATATAATTCACTTCACTCTTCCTTATGCTCAGGCCAATCCGTGCTAAATATATGAGGTTTTCAATAGAATCTGTAGGACACGATGTATTTTAAATATTTATTCCTTTTTTTCTTTTCATTCAAAGGACAATTTGTTTTTATTATAAGATAACATTATCCTAAGCATTGTCGAGGGTTTTGGCGCCCTGCCGTACCTAAATTACTCTTTATATAACATTCTTTACTTTACGTCTTCCGTCGTTTCACTGATTAATTTTTACTCGCGAATAATTCACGTTCTTATCGGCTTTACCCCACACACGTCACTTCGTTCTTCGTGCATGAACGCGACACGTATTCTGCGTTGGTACCATGCCCATTGCTATTTTTTCGTATTTCTTCTTTCGTTATCTTTAATCTTTCTCTTCGCGACAATCATTCATTCCGTGTCGCCTCTCTTTGTTTAACCTTCGACACTGACTTTTCGTACAATTGTTCTTGTGTTCCTCGCGTTAAAATCGTCTTGACCTTTTGCTCTTTCTTTCTTTCTTTTAATTCGTCGATTCGCGACGTCGAACAAAAGATTTATCGTCGGTGGCAGACTGGTAATTGCCGTTAGATAACGGCGTCGTATTTCCTGCACTTCCTCTTTTGCCATACACCAATTTCCTTTTTTATTTACCATTACGTCACATCGTCCCTCGCAATTCGTTAATCGTAATGGCCGGGGGCTTCGTGGCCGTCGACACCCCCCATACAAAAGAGAGAAAAAAAAGGAAATCTAGCGAGACTCAATCATTTTAAATAGGCGAATATGTAAATCGGACTTTTTTCACTAGTGCAAATCCATTTTTGCGTAAACGCCGCGATCCTGTCAACGTACACTAGGTAATGTTGAGTTAACTAGGTAACCTACGTCTATCCTGAACTCTAGGTAGAACCGGAAATGCTCTCCCTTGGAATGATCCGACTGCTAAGCGCTGAGGTGAGATTAAAGAAGAAAAAAGAAAAATAAAATAAACGAAGATAAGACAGAGCGAACGAGAGACAAAAAGCAGCAGTAAAAAAGTATCCTCGCGAAAAATGAAAATTGATAAGCTCTGTAAATGGGGGATCGGTGTGGTGGGGGAGAGGGGAAGAATCAAGTATAATCGGAGTAATAAAATCGTTAAAGTTAAGTGACGCAATGCACTTCCTTAGAAGAGCCAGGAATCATTAAGTTAATCATTATTAATAATAATCGGTTTACTGCGGCAACCTGTCTCTTAGGTATTACAATAGGATAGGATCATCGTAGCGCTGATAGTTTCATTCGATTGATAACATTACCTGGAAGACACGGATAGATCAGAAAATCGTGTCGAATGGCGATAGATCCTTGTTAATTATCTAGAGATTCTAGATCGGATTGTCAGTATTTAATCGCTTATTAAAAGTGATCCCTTTGGAGTGCGAAAATTAAAGCCAAAACGACTCTCGCCCGATTGATTGACATTTGCATATCCGTATGGACGTGCAGAACGCGCTAAACGATCCAATGGGATTATTCGCAACTTAGGACACTGTACGCAATTTTAACGATTACGTAACGCTTAAGGTTTACCACCGATCGACGTTGCTCGTGGAATGTGAATTTATCAATTTTCATTCGGACGTGGAAAGAGAGATATTAATGGAAAAAGTATGTATTTCGTTTGTTTCTTTCTTTCTTGTTTCTTTTGTTTTTTTATCAGCTTACAATTACATTTGTTATTGTAATAATTAGTGTCACTATCTGTCTGTACAGACGGAGCGGAGTCGCTAAGCCCACCCACCACGTGTATCTTTCTTTTTTTTTCGGGTTTTCGTTTTCCACTTTTTCTCGTTTTGTTGTAATCTTCTTTTCTATGCCACATCGTTACGATTCTTTTTTTTTGAGCCTGAGTTTTTTGAGCCACCTGTTACGTGTGAGGGAAACAGATAGGGGAGGGGAAGAGGGGGGAGACAGTGTGTCAAAGAGAGAGAGAGAGAGAGAGAGAGAGACAAAGAGACAGGAAAATGGAACCAAAGAGAGATAGAACGAAAAAGAAATTGAGAAAAATCCAAATAGAAGAGATGAAGAAAGAAAAAGAAAAAGAAAAGAAAAAGAGAAGGAGTCCTAAATGAATAATCTTACAGAGTCAAAGAATTTCGTAGCTGAGATTACCGCGAAACAAGCGTTTTTCCTCTAACGTCGAACCACCGACGATAAATAATACCGCGCAACGTAGTTTTCAATTTCTTACAAACACGTTTCTCTGCCTCGCTTTTCCCACGTGTATCTTATCGCGCAAGAGAGCCCTGCATACGTAATAACGGCGCGTCAAAAATCGAAAATCTAGCTACATCACAGGCGTTGTGCTCTAGCTACGTCGTTTCTTCATTTTTCATTACTTTAATTCGTCCCTATCTTATTATAACGTCTACGTCTCGTCGTCACGCTCGGCTGCTGATCATAAATGAACTTTACGACGGCATTGATTACGACGACGTGTAAAATAAACTATGACAATTGTTACATTGGGAGGCATATTAAAAAATATAAGGTCATAATGATAGCGTGCTCTCGCGTGCACGTCTGCGCGCGCCATGGCGCGAATGCAGGGCTCTTTTTTTTGTTTTTTGTTTTTTTTTTTGTTTTCCCTTCATTTTAGGGACCTCGAAGAACCGTTCCACTGATATACCTGATTCCCTGATTAGCCAGCTTAGCTACGCACGTCCATGGTACTGCTGGTCGTAGAATTTATAAGTTTCTCCAGTCTCAGTCAAAGTCTTATCAAAGCGTCTTTTGTCACGGATAATAATTTCGGGTTTTGAAATGTACGCTGTCGTACGACTGTCTCTCTTGCTACCGTTTACGAATAGAGCTGCGCTATCTTTGAGATATTGGACACTAGAATCGAACTACAAGTGTAAAATGGGAGCCACGTAGGGTGTGTAATGTTATTCTTGTTCTTTTTGTTTTGTTTCGTTTTATCTTCTCGTGTCACGATATTATACTTTCTCCGTGACGGGTTATTCGTTGTGAGATAAATAAAGCGTGAAAAAAAAAAAGAAAACCATAGGTATGAAAAATCTCTCGAGGTCTGTCGATCGTTTTTTGGAAACGGGTATACAGGAGAACAATTTCTGCGGAAGCCCCTGGTGTCGAATGTTCCGTACGTAACTTTCAGCTGATTTTAATTGGTACGATCAGTTTCATTGCGTGGGGTATTGAGGCATGGTGTAAGTTACCATGGCCGGCTGTTGGCCCGGCTGTAGCGGAGCTGTGGCAGCTGGTGGAGCTGCTGTTGCTTGTCCGGGTTGCCATGTACCAGCACCTGGAGCAGGCATCCTCATGCTGTTCATATACTGAGCCTGCTGTCCGTAGTATTGGCCGTAGTACTGAGCGGGCTGCAAGAACTGTCCTTGCATCTGTGCGTATCCTTGAGGATACCAGTAGCCCATTTGCTGTCCGTACCCGTAAGCGTACTGGCCAGCTCCTGCCGTTACCTGTTAGTCCAAGGAAGATTATATAAAGTGATATGATCCATTAGATAGATCGTCTTTGCATTGTGGCATTGTACGTGGGATTATTATATAATAGGAGTTTTGGGATTGTCAATCGAGTCACGAAATTAGATAATAAAATGTTGGATCAGTCTTGTGATTATAAGTGGACTTATTGTTTATAATAACCTGTTGGGCTTGCTGATTAGCATTGGGTCCCACACTGTTAGGATCTCCGTTCTCCTTTCCCCAAAAGCACTTGACGATGCTACCATTGATCTCTGTATTATGCGTCGACTCTATGGCGTGCGTCGCTGCTTCCTTGGTTGTAAACTTGATAAAAGCATAACCCTTGTCCTTGAACACTCGGATGTCTTGAATAGTACCGAATGGAGAGAAGGTTTTGGTTATCAGCTCGTCTGTGATACCGTTTGTGAAACCGCCACAGTACACTGTACAGTTGGTCGGGCTGCTTTGGTTGTATACCTGCCATCGAATAAACAAAGTGGTTAAACATTTTTTTTTAGAAAAACTAATCCTGGTACGAGGTCTTTATGTAAGAATTTATAGGAAGCAAAACCGACTTTGGCCAACGCAAGATATATCAAAGAAGGGCATACTTTCTCGATTAAACAATGAGAAAGATTATGAGAGTTCTTCGTTTTCAGTGAAGTTCTATGAATATACAGAAAGGATCTTTTGCAACAGCTGTTCATTGATAGATGGCTCCGAAGATAGTATATGCATATTCAATGTGCTAGCAATATATAATACTCATTGTGTACATTGATAAATGCTGCAGGAAAATACAAGATATTATGGATTATTTGAAGAACTAAGTAAAATAAAGTTAACATGTTAAACTCGTATGAATTTTCAAACTATTTAAACCTTGTAATTTCAAATTGTATGTATGATCGACATTAGGATACGGGGTAAGCTAGAAGAGGTCGAGCCCCACGAACCTCTTCATAATTGGGTTTGCTGTTGTTAGCGTGTCTTGGCCTTTCAGACCGTGGCGGTGGTGGTTTTCTAGTCGACCAGTTTGTTCTGATGCAACGTGAGCCTATCCACTGTCCATTCATTGCTGCTATCGCTGCTTCAGCCTCAGACTTCTTGACAAAGGACACAAAAGCATATCCTTTGCTCTTGAGAGTCTGGGGATCACGTACAATCCTACAGTTGCTGATCTCTCCGAAGGGTGCAAAGGCCTCCTTAAGGGTTTGTGTCTCAATCTCAGGAGATAGATCCCCAACAAATATGTGATGATGATTACTCGTGTCGAGCTTCGGCTGATTGCCAGGACTGGTCGCCCAGTTAACCTTCATCTCCTTGTCCAGGAAGGATCGTTTGTTCATGGCGGCCAGCGCTGTAGCCGCACACTGGTGGTTCGTGAACTCGACGAAGGCATAGGGATCGTTGCCGGGTTCCCGGATGATCTTGCATCCTTTCACGGCACCAATTTGTGAAAAGAGCGCGCACAGAAGGTCCTCCGACACCGAAGCGTCGAGATTCCCCACGTACAGCGTTCGAGGATTGCTTTCTTCGCTCATGCTCGCGCGGTGCTGTTGCTGCTACTGCTGCTGCTTCGGTGGGGAACGAACAGCTACCTTATTTCACTAAACCTCCTGCTTCGCTGCTTACGGCCTTAATATTTACAAGTCACACCTCCAGTGCGTCCCGCGTACATCTATCTCCGCCCCAGCATCAGAAACTCTCGCGGTTTCTCGCCTTTTCCAAGGAACACGGACGGTTCAACGTGAAGCTACACCCAGCCTCTACGTCATACTAACATAAAATGGCCGACTGCCTACCCGACCACTTTCCCCTCGATCATCCGCGCGAATAACCCCTATTCAATAGCCACCAACTCGCCAATTATAATCGAACCTTTCCAAAAATCACTTCTCCGCGAAAGAGACGATTTTACCAGAGACCACCACTATCCAGGATCACGATTTCACCCAGCTAACACCTTTAAGAACACGTGTTTTTCTAACCACCTTACCGCATTTCATAACAGGTAGCGCGAAAATGCCGGCGAGCTATTGGTCCGAATGGATCGGAATGGATAAACGGACAGAATGAACTGTTGTACCAGAACAGGATCGTATTTGCTATATCGGTAACCCCCTATTTCCGCGACACACTTCACCAAGGACTTGGGGAATATGCAATTAATAGGACGCGAAATACTGACGTAAAACTAATAAAAGTAAACGCTTCGCCGACGTGAGAATTCTGTTGAATTCAAAAAAAAATTCTCCAAGCCCGCAATTTGTCAGAATTATCGAGAACCCCTTTTAATACGAAAACAATTAATTCTTACAATCTATTTTGTCGTAATGCTTTTCCTTTTCTGTATCCTAACTTATTAGAATAAAAATTAACGTACATATTTTTTTCTTTGTCCTCAAAAATTCGCAAATCACCAACTGCGCGCGGCGAAGCACAGTTCGCCCGGGGTTAATTTTACTTTGAAATTTTCGTAATATTTAATAGTCCGATTAATCGAAATTGATTAAACAAATGTGAGAGACGTTATTACAATTTTAATGAGTGTATAATCGCCTGAAAATTTCATTGTATTCTTTTTTTGGGGGATTAACCGACAACACGCTTTCTAGGAAAAGCTTCCCTGTGTCGAGAGTCCAATCCGGTTAAACTGCGACATCTCACGGTTGGCGCATTTTGCAACAGATAAAAATTACCTATCCGGAGGGAACAATGTCACCAACTGAAGAAATATAACGGGTCTAGAAAAGGGGAAACAATATGGAAGATTCGTAAAATTTTTTTTATAAATTTCTTACGATCCGGCGGTATTAGTTCTAACCCCTCGTCCATCATGTAGAAAGTAAATGCCTAGTGGACATCGAATGTCTCGTGCCAGTATGATAGACCAAGTAGTTTCTTATTATTTTAATACATAATAATAGGGTTAAGTTTAGCGTGACGTTTGTAGATCTTTTGAGTAAATTTTTGACTTATAAATCAGAGAAAAACGATAAATCTTTCGAATTTTTCAAAGCGGGGCTAACGACCTCTGAACATCAAAAATGATTTAATAATATTGTCAAAATGTCTCACGTTGAATCATGTCGAGACCGTCAAGAGAATGAGCTTGAAGTATTAAAGGTATGATGCTCCACTTTGTATTAAATGTATCTGCTGTTTGTCACGTAAAATAATACGTGTAATTACAGTCAATATTTGGAGACGAAATACATGATTTGAGGAAAAACAAACAGAGGAAGAAATGGCAGCCACTGGATGTATCGGTGACACTTACGCCACAGCAGGGAATGTCTGGGCCGGCAGAAGTATATGCCCAAATTGACTTGCACGTTATTTGTGGCGAAAAATATCCTGAGGAGTGAGAATCGTTCTTTATGTATTAGTTTATATTAGTTATCCGTCGAGGAATAATGTAACTTATGTATGTAACAGAGTACCGCGTATGCAGCTTCAAAACAGTCGAGGCTTATCCGATCAACAAATTGCTATGCTCTTCTCAGAACTGGAACATTTGGCAGGGCGTCTTAGAGGTGAAGTAATGATCTTTGAATTGGCGCAGCATATACAGAAATTTCTTCACGAGCACAATAAGCCTGGGTACAGCAGCTTTTACGAAGAAATGGTATCACGACGACGGGAACGCATGCAGTATGAAATGCAGGAAAAACAGCTGAAAGAAGACAAAGAAAGACAAGTCCGCATATGTCTTAAATACTCTGCCATTTCCACTTTAGCTTTGGAGTCAACACGCTCTAAACTGTGTCCTACAGGTATTGCAGGATGAAATACAGAAGCGTCAGGAGGCTCTCAAAGCAGAAATGCGAAATCGTAGGGAAATGGCTCGTCTGTCTGTCGAATCGGATACGATATCTCAATCTATTCCATCATCACCTCACGAAAGGGTCAGGACGTACTCTCGGCGAAGATGTATGAGTACTTCAGAAAGTTCTGAAGGCCCACTCTGCGAGCACAGGGGAACGAAACTTTTGCACTTTGACAACAGTCGTGGTGAGAGGCAGGTGCATCGTGGCAAGTGTTTAGGTCACAGCACCAAAGGATCCGTGGTCTATGCAGGAGTGGATATGACCACCGGAGAGTTGCTAGCTGCGACAGAGTGGACATTAAAATGTGGCAGCACAGGAGAAGCGCGTGGAACAAGCGAAGCATCGAATTTACAACACTCTATGAAACAAATTGCCAGCATAGAGCAAGAGCTTAATCATCTTCACAAGTTACATCATCCCAATTTGGTACACTATTTGAACATGAAGTATATCCAAGACAAGGATAATATACTGATCTACATCCTTCAGGAATTTGTGGTGTGTAATAATAATCCTGCTCTGATTTCTAAATTCATAAACAATTATAATTCATCCCACAAATGCATTTCTCTCAACAGGTCGGAACAACGTGTTCGTTCTATCTAATGGAAAACATTCCAGTTGACATCGACATGCTCAGGCACTTAGCCACTGGGATCCTGTCGGCATTACAATATCTACACGAAAATAACGTCGTGCACAAAGATCTGCGCGACACCAGTGTTCATATAGATCGAACTGGAGCTATAAGGCTGTCCGACTATTCTCTAGATAAAAGACTATCAGACATTTATCGTGCAAGTTGTCTAGCCAAGGCCGAACACGATTTTCCTACCATCCAAGCGAGAAGTGGTAAAAAGGCAGACATTTATAGATTCGGAGTTCTCCTCTTATCTTTACTAAAAGGCAGCATTGTGTCGGAGAAGGAAATTGATTGGAGTGGCACGTCGCAGGTACTCTGAAGTCAAGTATTTTAAACTAGAAAATTACTCGAATTCCCCCCAAAAATTAAATTTCTTCCAGCCAGACTTAAGAGACTTCCTATCAAAATGTCTGACCGGTGACGAACGAGTTCGTTGGTCTGCTGAACAACTGCAACAACATGGCTTCATTCGTGTACCACTTGAACGTGGTGTGTCTCCTCCTAGACTGGATCGCAACAAAGAACAAGACAGTTCGGAGCCAGAAGAACCAGCCTCCGACATTCATTTTTATCTCCCAGCACTAGGTGGCCAGTCGCGAATTCAAAACGAATTCGAGGTTTTAAAATGGCTGGGTAAAGGAGCCTTCGGCGACGTTCTCAAAGTCAGGAACAAACTCGACGGTGGCGTCTACGCCATTAAACGTATCGAGCTCAATCCAAAGAATAAACAGTTAAATAGAAAGATAACGAGAGAAGTGAAATTACTCTCTAGACTTAATCATGAGAATGTTGTACGCTATTATAACTCTTGGATCGAGAGTGCTACTTTGGATGATCCTACTAGACACAGTAGATTGACACCAGCTGCTACCCCGTCGGCTAAAACCACGAACGTCCATCAAACGCTACAAGAAACAAGCGTAAATATATTTACAATCTTAAGATTTATATTTAAAATTATTATATTCATGGACTCTACCTTGTCCAATAGTTGAGTGAAGACATTGAGAGGCTAGCCCCACCGATTCACGACGTTGAATGGAATATTTCCTATGAATCTCGAGCCAGTGCTGTCCTGTCAGGCGACAGTGAAGAGGACAACAGTGTCAGCTCCAGTGATTCTGACAGTGACGAAGACTGGGCCTTTTTGTAAGGAATAAACTATATTCTCATTAATGAAAAGCTGTGGAATATAACTGCACGCAGAGTTGTGTACAAAGAAAATTATTTATACATTTTAGAATGCGAACCACGATCGATTCGTCGGATAGTATAGAATTTGAAAAGGACGGTACGTCCCAAGCCTCAGATTCCGTTCAGAGTTCCCAAGAGAATCTGTCTAAGGGAGACACGAGTACAGACGTCACCACGATGGGAAAGGAGGTACAATTTATGTATATACAAATGGAATTTTGCGAGAAGAGTACTCTGAGAACGGCCATTGACAATGGCTTGTACGAGGACGAGGAACGCGTTTGGCGTCTTTTTCGAGAGATGGTCGAAGGACTTGCTCACATACATCAGCAAGGTATGATTCACAGAGATCTGAAGCCTGTTAATATTTTTCTGGACAGCAACGATCACGTGAAGATAGGTGATTTTGGATTGGCGACTACCAATATATTATCTACCTTGGTTCACACTATGGACACTGATAGGGAGTTACAATTGATTGAGAAAGGTAAGTGAATTTAATCATAATCAAAGTTCACGTTTGTAAATGGACCTTTTAGTGTTACACGAATATAAATTTCCAGGCACGAGCTTCGACCTGGACGAATTAGGATCTTTAACTGGTCAAGTAGGAACTGCTTTGTACGTGGCTCCAGAGTTAAGTTCCAAAGCTGCCAAAGCTATTTACAATCAAAAAGTCGATATCTATAGTCTTGGCATTATACTCTTTGAGATGTGTTACAAACCTTTGACCACTGGTATGGAGAGAGTGAAAGTTCTGTTGAATTTACGCTCCAAAGAGATTATATTACCTTCTGAGCTAACTGAGGCTGATACACCACATCAAGTTCATCTTCTACGGTAAGAAAATGTAGCAGTCTTGCTCAAAGAAAAGATTGAATGATAAGAAGAGTTGTGTCTAAAGTTTGTTTTTGTTTAATTAGTTGGCTGTTAAATCACGATCCCAGTCAGCGACCTACGTCCCAAGAATTATTGGCCTCTGAGTATCTGCCTCCTCCGCAGCTGGAGGAAGCAGAACTCCAGGAGATGGTGCGCCACACACTCTCTAATAATCAGAGTAAAGCATACAAGTATCTGGTGGCTTGTTGCTTCGCTCAGGAAGTCACGGCAGCCGAAGACATCACTTACGACATGAATTTACCCTCTAGGGGTATCGCGAATTCTCTCGTACCTAAGACGCAATTTCTTCACGAGAACGTCAAGGCTAAGGTCGTCGAAGTATTTCGTCGCCATGGAGGAGTTTATCTGGCCACGCCACTCTTGATGCCGAAATCTGGCAAGTTTTATAATCTCACTGATTCCTGCGCGAAGCTCATGACTCGTACAGGGAGTATAGTTTCGATTCCCCATGACCTGCGCGCACCCTTTGCCAGGTACGTTGCCTGGAACAATATCTTGCACATAAGAAGATACGCCATAGAGCGTGTATACAGAGAGAAGAAGGTAAATTGATAATTTAATAAATTGGAGGATTATGGTTCTTGGATGATTCATAGTGATTTAATTGGCTGTAAATTTATTTTTAGGTTCATGGATTCCATCCAAGAGAACTGTACGAGTGTGCTTTCGACATAATCAGTCCCACGGCGAACAACCTAATGGCGGAAGCTGAACTGATTACCATCGCCTGGGAAATAGTAAACGAAATACCTTTATTGCGCGAGCGCAACTTCACTGTACGATTAAATCACACTTCGCTTCTGCAAGCTGTACTTATGTATTGCGGAATCGAACCGGAGAAGTATCAGGACATCTATTCGATACTTTGTGATGCGCGGGATGGAAAGTTTTCGAAATTTCAAGTACAGACTCATCTGATCAGTTTGTGTCTCACGGATCAGGCCATGGAGACGCTTTTCAATTTGTTTGAGACTGAGAGTTCCGTTGCTAAGATAGCCAGTGTGCTTAGAACGATTACAAGACGTAAGGGTGATGCTGCTGCTTTGGCTAAGGAAGGTCTTCGAGAGATGGAGATTGTTATAGCCAATGCCGAAGCACTGGGTGTCAAGGTATCAATCTTTGCTTTACTTTGACTCATTATTTTAGATGAAAGTCATTAATCAATACGTTTTGTCTTATTTCAGTGGCCTATTGTCATCGTACCACTCCTGGTGCACAATATACAGCAGCACAGTGGTGTAATTTTTCAGGTTACATGCGAATTGAAGCGAAGACGTAGGCGCGGTGGTCAGGATGTGATCGCTGCTGGTGGTCGTTATGATAAAATGTTAATGTCCTTCAGACAAGTCCTGGAGAGGACTGGGATGGCTAGTAAGGAAGTCAAGCAGTACGGTGTAGGTATCAGCATCTCTTTGGATAAACTGGTCTGTGCCGTAGCTGAACTGTCTGATGATCATTGTGGGGAGAATAAATTTGGGATAGACGTGGCTGTATGCTGCGTCGATGGTTTACCAAAGAGAGAAAAAGAAATGGCTGACGTACTTCGTGAGCTCTGGTCGCTTGGATTAAGGGTGACTTCTTTAGATCTGTGTACTATGGAGGAGATACGCGAGTACTGTCAAGAGAATCTGATAAATCATATAGTTATGCTGAAGAGTGGCGAGAAGGGAAGTTTGCGCGTTCAGTCCTGGGAACGTGATAGATTCCAAGAGAGGAAAATCAGTATTCAAGAGATAGGGGATTACTTGCAAAGGCAAACCGATAACCCATTGCCAATACTGAACAGATCGGAGAGTAAAGTCAGCGCAAACAACGAGGCTCCTGCTTCCTCGAATAACCCAGTGAACGTGAATATAAATTTTGTTATCTCCGAAAGAGATAAACTGTCAGCGAGTGGCAAAAGGAGTTTCAAGAATACGATGCTGGCACAGATGACTTCGTGCTTGCAGAGAATATCCTATAAGGTTCCCATCGAAGTATTCGCATTCTTTCTGGAAATGACTGTGCTGCGGACTATTGTCAGCCTCCTAGAGATTGACGAAGAGGAATTGAATTTTCAAAAGAGCATACAGTTGATCATAGACAAGTGAGTAGCTTCGGATGATAAACATCCATACTAAACAAAATCAGGTTAACCTACTCTGTTAATTTCTTCATGCTTTCTTTTACGCTGCAGGCATCCAAGGCATAAAAAGTATATAGAACAAATTTGCGAGGAACTGAGAGAAGTTCGCAATGAGAAGCAGAGGCCTGTTTTGGTACTCTACAGCTTGACAGACAGCCGATACAAGATTCTTATGTAAAACGTTTATACCAAATGTACAAAATGTAATGAAGAAATATATTTTCGTGATAACGAGTATTATATATGCAAACTAAGTGAATGTCATGTTATACCCTTGTCAAGGTGCAACCGATAAGATCAGGAATTTCGTACAGGTGAAAGTTTCCAATGAAAGTATGATTTTCAAAAGAATTCCTCGCGTTCACCTTGGCGGTTTTAATAAACTGGAATTGCGCTCCCTGACGCTTAAATCTTAAAGCCATTTTCACGCCGCGACTGACGCTCCGACTACGCGTCAACCGCCAAGTGACATTTGCCCTATTGCTTATATATATATATACACACAAGTCCGTAACAAAACACGGCGCAAAGTGCGAACAATTGTTGTTTCTTGGTTTCTCGCTCAAGTGTTGAACGGTGTATTATTTTAGAGGAAAGTGTACTTGATGTTTCACGGTGCTATGCTAGTCACGATTCTCTGTGAAAATGTCGATGCAGCCACAGGTCCTCGAAATAGACGAGTGCATCGTTTCCAGGTTATGGTACACAGCCTGGGCGATTTTACGCATGAAGATTGAGGATCAGTCGTTCAGCAAATATTCCCGGGATGACATTCGAGAGCTGGAAAGACTCGTGAAATCTACTGTGTATGTATATGGAGTGTAATGGCTTTACGTGGGTTTTTATGCTCAGATTTACATCATGTAGATTGTTTGTACCATTCACTTTTTTAGTCTGTGAAATTTCATGTCTTTCAGAGACTCTACGACTCGATGGCAAGATCAGTGGATAGCTTGGAAATTACTGCAGGAATTTGCACGTGAAAACTCTCCAGAGATTCAGTACGAACTCAATAAAATAGAGTTTATCGCTACTCTCAAGTTGATTGACGAGGAAGTGCCTGACACTGTAGAAAAGGTAGATTCGCCTAATGATAATCTGTTCGAATGTAAATGGAATTAGATTCTAGATGCTCGATGAATGTTTTCAGGAATTGCTTGATTTGTTTAAATGTATCTCAGATTCGAAAAATGTCAGGCAAAAGGTGAGGAATGTTTCTCAGGAGAGTATCGCGTTCTTGGAAGTTAATTTACAAAAGAATCCAGCATTAACGTGTTGCTTGATTAAGAAGCTACTCTGCATTTGGTCACCGTACTTCTCCGACAGCGATAATGCTCTGCAAGATTTATACATCAATGTCTTGACATCCATTCTGGGAGACGAATCTCTCGAAAGAAGTTCTCACGATGCAGAGAAACTTTTACTCTCCCGACCATGCAAGGACAGAAGTATTCTGAATGACAATGATTTATCAACGTTGTTGAGCATTTTGTCAAAGCTGGAGCTTAACGAGTCAAAAGAAAATACGCTTCTAGTCTGGCTCTTTCCAGCATTGCTAAGGACGTGCAGTTCTCGCGACGTTGAGCTCGCATTCTACTCTAGAAAGACTAAAAAATATTTGAAAGAATGGTACAGGTTCCTAGATGAGACTTACGCAAGGTGCAAGCCAGCCAATACTTTGCACGATGCTCTTAGAATTAGTCAAGCGATATTTAACTATGACGGTGATGAAGTTGTATCCCTAGATGCCAGAGAATTGTTGAGCCGAGTAATGAGAAGGGAATCACATTGGGTTATGGATATTCTGGTAAGTACTTACTTTGAATACCTATTTCTCTTCTTCGATACATTCACCAACATTATATCTAACAATTTCAAATATTTTAGGATATCTGTTACACGTTAATAACACACAGCCACTACCACGAAGTTTCAAGAATTCTCTCACTGCCTATGTTAAAAGACCTCTGGCCAGCTTTACTGTTTAAGTTTCTGAATGACTGTCCAAACGTGCAGATAACAAGCTCTGCCGAAAATTGGGAGAAAAGTGTTGGCATTTGCGAAATGCTCCAGTATCTTCTTGACGAATGCAATTTGAATACGTGGAACGATACCACGCTAGATAGACTGAACGTAACGCTAAGAAATCAGTTGGCTGCCATAAGATGGATAGTGAATTCTAAGAAGATAAGCTTCCAGGAAGAAAACTCGCTCGACAATGTTATTAAAATAAGCACAGCAGATCAGTCTTTGTCGGTTAAGCAGCTTTTATCACTGCTACAAAGCTTTAACATACTCTCGGTCTTAAAGATGACCACCGATATTCACAATAAAGACTTTGAGGAAATGAAATGTCTACTGAAAGACTCGGAAAAGTCTGTCGGCATTTTCGAAGCTTATCGTGCCATGCTGAATGCACTAAAAGCCATTTTATTATGCGAATATTATGATACGAAGTTTAAAGAGATAACGATCTACCTTTGCGATATGGAGAAGCACCTGCAATCTTTGCTCCCATTCAGACTGAGATTGGAAACGATTGAGAATATATTCTCAATGCTTTTTCTGCGTCACGAGGATTTCTCTGATACCGACAGCAATTCCGAGGGTGGCGAAGATGAACCTACCTTGGTATCACCGGATAAGGAATTGAAACAAGAAAATAAAACAGCCGGGAAATACAACTCGGGCTTTCTCTGTAACAGATACGCTGTCAGGGAGATATTGCATCATTTGAAAAGCGCGATACTGGCTGTGAGTATTGACAGTGCTAAGTTAAAAAGAGAGACTGGACACTCGGACGAACTGGAAGAAATTCAAAAGACAATTTCAAGGATCTCAAAACTGGTTGCCGACGCCATTTGGCGTCTTGAATTACTCACGAGTTCCGAATTCATCCAGAGATTCGGTACTCCGTGCACTGACACCAGTCAGCGCAACCTGGACAACACGGAGGTTTCGTTAAATGATAAATTCCATTTTTCAAGTCGATTGAAGCACAAAGCAATATTTTATACAAGAGATGAAAGTTCGTCCGATGAGAGCGACTTGAGATCTGAAGTCGATGCCAGTTCAGAGACTGGATCGGCAGGGAATAATTCTAGTAATAATGGAAGGCGCAAAAGGCGCTCCAAGAATTCCATATCGAATACAGACTCTATTGGATTGAGTAATCTCAATCAGAATTCATTTATCGTTAACTTTATGCTGGCTACGAAGGAGAGCTTTGTTGTGCAATGCTTATGGAAGAAGGATTACGATAAAGCTCAGCAAGTTATCGAGGTAAGAATTTATTAAATACCTTAAAGACTCTATGGGATTCTTCATAAATTTCTTATGGCTGCTTCAAACTTCTCGTAAGCTTCCATCTCGAATAACGTAGGAGTATACTTTGTCACTTCGTCCGTTGTCCCTTTTACTGAGACTTCTTGCAAGATACCGGGAGGATTTTTGGCATAGTAAATCTTTGCGTTTTCAATTCGTTCACGTGGAAAGCAGAATTTACAACGGAAACAGCAACAGCACCATCCTGTATTATAAAAAGGGTTACGTGGCAGTCTTGTTGCTGTATAAAAGTCTAACCAAGAAATACCTTTCTGACACCAGCATGGTATAGCGATGCAAACATAAATGCAAATCCAAATTCTGATGACTATCCACGTCCTGGTTAAAACCTGTTTGACATCAGTTTTGTTCTTAGCATGTTGATAATCAAAGGCCAAACATTCCAATGCCTTGATACCAAATTGCGTCAATTCTTCTCTCGTGCAGTTTTTAGGCTTTTTAAGTTCTACAAGTTTCTTCAATGTATCACCCGCAGTTTCCTCTGGTTCTCCATTCTCCGTGTAATTGTACATCTTACTGCTATTCATATCATCCTTAACCTGCTGATTGTATTCCAATTCTAATTGCTTATCCTCGTAGGACTCCTCATCATGTGGCGTAGTCTCCTTTTGACTAATCCACAAGTCATCGGTATCCTCATCCAATGATCTACTGGACTCTCTAGTAGTTTCTAAAAGCTTGTAACTCGTTGATGTTGTACCTTCTTCTGGAGTAATATCATGAGGTTTTCCCAGATCACGTTCAGAGCTTTTGGTCGTTGACAATTTTGATGTCACCGTCTGCCCATATGTTCTTTCAAAGTAATCCTCTACGCTACTACCATCCTGACTACCTGTAGTCCTTTGAGCAGGAGCCGTTGTGACAGGACTTTGACTAGTAAATTCATTTCTTACTGTTACAGTTGATGAATATTTAATACTTGACATCCTAGTGGTTTGTTTTGCATCAGTTTCTCCATTCAATTTGGTTTTGTCTTGGCTACTGCTTCTTGAATATTCAGTGATGGCAATTCCTGTTGTTCTTACAGTAGATTCCTCTTTAGCCAATTTCGTCGTCCCTCCGGTGATACTTTCTGAATATTCAACACTCGAGGGTATCGTGAACAACCCTGTATTAGCCTCCTCCTCGAATTCAAGTCCCGTGGTATTTCTGCCGCTCATTTTTTCCATGAATTCAATATTAGGATCTTCGGAAGATACGTAATCGTAATCTCTTTTAGATTCTCTATTACTCCTTTTGATCCTTGGAAGTTGATAAGCAGATATAATTTTCTTCAATGCCACGCCTGATGCGTTTCTCTTTTTTCTCTCGAAATTTTCATCTTCCCCACGTGCAAAGTCGTACTGTAACAAAGGAATCCGAAAGTGCCGAATAAGATCTAACAATAAACGACGTTCAGGAATACCTTGTCCAGGTCTTCTTTGAATCCTGCAATATATGGCTTCTCCTCGTCAACAAAATTCCCTTCGTACTCGACGTTGGCAGGAAAATACGGAAGGAAATCCGAAAATTCTGTCGGTGCTTCTGCTTCGCGTTTATTGTAATGCTCCACGTGAGAATGAAGTGGTTTGTATTTCTCCTCGTCCATGGCGAGCAAATTCGTGTCCACCAGGTCCGCCAGATCTTCTGGTTTAATCATTTCGTCTTCGCTTTCCTCGTCGTAGTCGTCGTCGCTCGAAATTTCAAAAGTTTTATGATCGCTTAAGTCTATCTGTTGATGTTGACGAACGTGATAACAGAGTTATGTCATTAAAGATCTAATAATTAATTCGATTTATTGATTTGCTCACTGTGTACGCAGGTGGCCAAAATCCATGGGAATATTTTGGTAAAATTACGAAAATAATTATCAACGTATTATACCTATGCATTCTAATTTTCCATTACGTCCCTGACAGTCGTAGAAATATTTTTCTAGCCATTAGCATTGACATTGGTTATTACCTTTCAGATGTTTAATATGAACAATTCACAAATGGATGGTGTTGTCCAATTTTCCAAAGCATTGCATATCTTCAGACAGGAAATAGAGAAACAATGGGACCGCATGGACATTACAGACTCACCCAAAACAAGCTCAACTATCTCTACGTTAGAGGTGGGCAATGTTTTATTGAATAATATGGAATTTTATTTATCATTCTTTTCTATTAATTATGTAATCGTATCTATAAATATTTAGAATATAAGACTAGTCGCACAAGGTGGGATTAAGAGTTCACGAGTGACCTCACTACTGGAGACATTCCTAGCATCTCAAAAGGCAAATGTTCGATTAATAAATTCTGAGGAATCAAGTAGCAACGAGATATTAACAATGGCTGTGATGGATTTGGCTCTGACCACTGGTCGGACTCATCAAGTATCAATGAATCTCTCTGACGTAGCCATGAAGTATTTGAAGATGTGCAAAAGGCTGGAGAATACAAAACATTCCTCGTATTTCTCAAGAGTATATCAGCTCTTGTACGAAAGCAAATTGGAAAGACCATTAACAAGCCTACTGTGCGATGCAAAAGTTCCACTGTCGGTGAAGGCTTGGAAAGAGAAGAATGAATTCTGGACCGAACTGAGACAACACCTTCATGCGTACAAACATTCTCAAGATGTAAATGCTGATCGAAAAGGAAGAAATAGGAATTATATGCCTGCGCAGAAGAGCTTTAAGGAGATTATATCCTTGTGTGGAAGTGGGGAAACTTATCTGCAGAAAGTACAGGCGCATCTGAAATTACTGAGGAAAATAATGCCTACGTCTGACTCTGGTGATAATGAAATATACAGTGAAACTTCTATGCTGAAGAAATCACTTGACTCGTACTTCGGCCATCAGATATTCGACTTGGAAGTCGAGCCGGAAAATCTAGAAAATATTGCTAACAGGCTTCAAGTGAATTTAGTGCACAGTGTTCTGATGAATTGCTGTCCAAAGCTTCTTTGCAAAGATAACGTTAAATCCAAAGAAACTAGCTCTAAGTGGGGCTGTACGATACTTAATAAGAGTTCAGAGGAAACGGTATGTCAAACAATGCATTTCTTTTAAGATCATAGTAATTTAATTCTACTAATTCGTATTGATATTTTCAGACGCTGGTGAACAACGATATTCAAGATCCTAATAAATGTGTTTCTGAGATTCTATCCGATCTCTTGCAAATCCTTCGTGACTTGAATCCTGGACAGTCAACAGTGAAGCACAATGCTACAGAGAGTTTAGGAAAAAATCCAAGCCTTCAAAACGTACTGGGCAAAACCTGTCAGCTTGCGACTTTAGATCTTAGCGAACTCTCAGTTGGCAATGAGACACTGACGTTCTTCCTGAATACGTGGAATCTTTTACTTCTACATTCGATTCTTACTGTCTGGACAGAAGATCCACCACGTAACGACCTGAGGCATGACGTATCCTTAATGACTGTTGGATACGAGATTGGAGATTTGGGTCTGGTAACATTGTCTACTCTAAGATACAAATTACTTGGCAATCTATCCTGGAATTCAGAATTCTTTCCTCAAACCGAAGAGCTCAATGAATTGGCGTGGCAAGATTTGGATCTGACACAGGATCCCAGAGTCATATTTGCAATGGCAAATGAATTTTCCGCAACACCCTTAGCAAGGGTATTCAATACCGAAAATCTTGATGAGGATCTAAATTCAGCAGCTGGTTCCTACCTTAATCATTATGCCCAATTCGAAATGGAGAAAGACACTTCTGAGGAATCAGTCGTACAGAATATTTGTTGGCTACCAGAATTGGTGAAACGTTACCAGGAATTTATTTCTCAAAATTCAAATCCCGAAGGTCACGCCTCTACCAGTGCTACGAACGAGCACCAAATCTCGTTGGATGACTATTTAAATTTATTTGATAAAAATCCAGTATTGCGATACAAGTCATTGTCTTATTCCTATGAAATCAAATTAGACTACACAAAAGACACGACGAGCAATGAACAATTTACTGAAGCCAATTCATACGAGTCAGACGAAGTCGACTGGAGTAGCAGAGTAATAAAACCAAGTTTACTTCAATATTTGGAAGAGCACTGTTGGCTCTTGTCGTATCTGGTCCAAAGAATTCACGAGGAAAGCCCTAAGATATCTGAGACCAGCTGCGACAACCTGAGACGAACAGCCTGCCTAGAGAACCTTCTGAATTCACCCTGGGCAAAGACTCTAGCTTGTCTCTACAATGGTAACGAAACCCTGGCTGGTATCCAGGAAAATATATCTGCAAACAATCTGTGGATCTGCTTCGAGACTTCCTTAAGAAATAACAAATGGTCAGAGTGTCTTGATATCGTGAACTCTTTGCCAGACAATCTAATAAAAAGGAACGTAAGGCTGCAGTGTTTCAAGGATAAAATATTGAGCCGATTAATTTCGGGTCAGGCTGGCCTCCCGGGTAATAACATACTTCCCTACGTCTATCAGATAACAGACATACAAGTTCTGGCACAGACTATTCTCTCTAATCTCAATAACTGGCCTGTTAATGTATGCGAGGATGCTCTGGTCCACGCCCTTCATCATTCGGACAAGGACAAGCTGCCCTTTCACTGCAAACTCGAGATGAACGAAACACTGTGCAGAGTCACGGTATTTCATAGAATGCTGCCTTACTGCACAAGTGAGACAAACGCGAAGAGCACTACCTGGTACGACGTAGCTTACTGCACTGAAAAGACTGATCCTGTACATATTGTTAAGTCACTGATAGACGCAAACAAATTTGAACTTTGTTTGGAATGGTTGGAGTGTCAGGCATTCTCCTCGGAGATACAGTCTCTGGTAACCCAGGATTTACTTATAGGTCTATTGAGAAACGAACAGAACAACTTTGAGCAAGCTTTGAAGGTAAGTTTTTTAAGATTGTAAATAGTAGGAAGATATCTCATGAGATGATGGTTACAGCTTCTTCAAGCACTGCCATCGAGTCAGTCGATAAAGATGTGCAAAGGAGTTCTCAGGAGACTGGAGTCCATTCCTACTCTGCATTTTGTCATTGATTACTTGCTGGAACACTGTAAGCCAACGAAGACTGTCAAGTATCAAAAAGCGTCGATAGGTGTGAAGATTTTAGGGGAACTGGACGCCAAGGATAGAGTATTTTATATACACCTAATAAAAGAACCCTTACTGATGTTCGAGCAATTACTGATGAATGGAAAATTCGAGAATCTTCAGAGGATTCTGAACACCATACAAGGCTGTCTACCTCAGGCTGATATATCGACAGAGAATTTTGATAAGATTGTTAGGTACTACGCTGGCAAGTCTCTGGACTTTAGAGTAGCCTTACAGCGGGATGGTATAGAGAATAAATCTCGTGAAGCATCTCTGTCCAGTGCTGAGGGAGAAACTCGTGAATTTGTGATGCCGATAAATATCCCTACCAAAGAAGAATGGGTGCCGAACGATAAGGTCGAGGATCGTTTCTCTTCTCTGTGATAAATTAATTGGTTCACTGAGTTAAGTAATTATATTAATTTCCAGGCAAGAGAATGCAGCTGCTGTCAGGCTGTAATATTCTCCATGTTCAATAGACGTCACCATTGCCGCAGGTGCGGTCGTGTAGTTTGTGCCATGTGTTCCCAGCAGCGTATGAGAGTTCCTGGTTATCCAAATTCGGTTCTAGTACGCGTTTGCGATGACTGCAAGAGACAAACGGTCCAGCAGCTGCAAGCTGCTCAGGGCGCACCTTCTACGCCCAGTAGCGAAGCTTTTGACTGCTGGAGATTAACGACAGATCAGACTCACAATCAGACACTCAGAGAAGAATTTTCATTCGAACATGCACCGAGTATTTCTTTGTGTCTAGCTATTCTTAATCTACACTCTGATCATGAAGCTTACGCCAGGTAAGATCAATTGCTGTTGATACCTTGATGATCTCTATTCATCTTATTTTTCATATAGCTTCTTACTCGACCGATGCGACGAGATGAAGAGACTTCTGCAGCCTGTCAGTGGTGGCAAGGTCAATCCTGAGATTGATCACGCGTTGATTATCAAAATGATTCGATCTCTGGTTGTTGCTGCAAAAGTCAAATGCGCCAAGTTGGGTCTTAATACTGAATTAGTATATTGTGATCAATTCCTGTCACAAGTTGACCTTATCACGACTCTGGTACAGTCTGATTGCTTGACCCTGATACCGTCGGATGACTTGGATGAGCATGCTCTGAGAAGGCTTCGTGATCTTCTTACCGAGAAGGAACAGTGGACCCTGGCCCTGGACGTGAGCACTAAGTCAGGACTGGACAGACAAGGTGTCTGGGCAGCTTGGGGAAAGGCTTGTTTGAAAGTCGGATATTTTGAACAAGCCAGAGATAAATTTACTCACTGTCTGGATAAGGTTTTGTATGAGGGTAACGACGATTGGATATTTTTACCCTGTCCAAGTGAAATTTCTGGTAAGAGTAACGAGAATGTAGTCAGTACGAAACAGGGAAAGAGAGCAGATGGGAAATTGGGGGAAGAAGCAAAAAATACTCTTAAAATTCAAAAGAAGCATGAAGTTCTGAGAAATCGTCCTGCCAAGGACCCACCATTGCTCACTGAAATTCTACAGATACTCGAAAACTTGAATCTCTACGATCAATCCGGGATGCACGATACACGTACAAAATCTGCTGTGGCCCAGGAAGTTCTGAGTACCCTAAATAATTTAAAGTCATTAAGTCAAGGACAGTGCAACGTACCCTGTTCTAGTTCGATAACAAAAAATATTTATTATCAAGAGAGTCTGTATTACTTACTGATGTATGGTAGTCACTTATCGATAATGGAGTTCTTCTTGAAGCACAACGAGTTTGAGAAATGTCTTGCCTACATCCTGGAGAACGAGATAGATCCTGACTTATTCTTTAATGGAGTTTACATACGCTGCTTGAAGAATGGATGCGTCGAAAAGCTTTACGAATCGATGAGAGCGAAGGACGCGAGTCTTCTCATCTGGAAGAATTATCTAGTCTTCACCTGTCGCAGCTTGGAGAGGAAACAGTTCCTGAACACGCTGTACCAGCTGCAGATCTTCATGAAGGATTACGTCAGGGCGTCCATGACCTGCATTCGCTTTTACACCAATGACGCGACCAGCTATGCCGATCTGTGCTCGAGATCTCATCTGCTGGTCGATGCTCAAAAGCATTTGGAGACTGAGCTGCAAGTCGAGAACTTCAGCAAAAGGAGAAGAAGAAGCGTCAGCTCAAGTCACAGCGGTCATGGGGGTCTGACTATGGAAATGGACCCTTCGGAAATTGACAGACACATCAATACAATTTCTAGACAGATGGAGGTCACGAAATTCTTAGGTAACGCAGAGAAGGAGGGCAGAGTGGCTAATCCATTCTTGGATCGACTATCTGATATGGGTAATGACAATTCACAAAATCGAGAATTGCCTACTTTGTTTGGACATCAACAACAAAAGACACAACTTGCTGTCCTGGCGATTTTGTGTGGACGGGACGTCGAGGAAGGATTTGGTATTGCTTTCAGGATAATGCAAGGTTACGATAAGCTGTATTTATTTTGACTAATTTCAACTTACTTGAGGACCATGCGAATGAAATATTTTTTTCCAGACTACAACCTTCGCCCTGAGAAAGTCTACTCCTTGGCAGGGCACATTCTGGCTTTGGATAAAAAGATTCATTCGATAGAACAATTAATAAAATGCTGTAGGAGCTCCGGTGCACCTGACTCTCATGCTATATCTGATCGTGTCTTGACACATTGTGTTAAAATACTTTTGAACTACACGCATGCTGATCCAAATTCCACTTCTAAGAACGAACTAGACACTCTTATCAGACTTATCGCAGATATAGAGCTTAAAGTAAGTTGGATTAATAATATAGCGATTAATAAATCTCATAAAAATATTATATACTAATATTTAATCTTCTTTTCATCCTACAGATCAGTTCTTACATAGAGAGTAGACAGTTGAAAGCTGCTTATCTCCTTGCTGTGAAACACGCGCGGGCGCAGGACGTACGAAAAATTTGGAAGGAAGCTGACAGACTTGGACAAAACGCAATCAAGTCTATTTGCATGAAGTGGCTTCAGCAAACGCAAAAGACATAAAAGAAATGCGATGCATACGTAGTAACAGAACGGTAACTGATACTATATTCTCTACCAAGGAATAAAATTATTCTAGAAAGGAGGAAGAAGAAGAAGAAGAAGAAAAAGAAGAAGAACAGAACGATTAGAATGTTTTCTGTTTCTTTCACGTTACCATTTATTGCGCGTGAATTAATTGTCGAAATTGTATGCTCGCTTTTGAGTTATTTAAATAATTTATTTATGCGGTTTCTCGTCACTATTATTATTGACTTAGGAAATCTGAAGTTGCATTTGACGCGACAGCGCGAAATAACTATTAACGCGATTAGAAGATGTATCGTTTCTATTAGTAATTTTTATCATAGCTTGCATAATAGTTAAATAATTTAAGAGACTATATTTTATTTATACTATAACGAAGTAACAATTGTTTTAAATTATCACGACTACTGTTCCATGATATATATGTACTTATAATTGCGCATAGATGCTACGATTTATTATAGGACTGTGATATATACGAGGAGTGTTCCGAAAGTTTACGAACTTGGGTTGCAGAGATTGCTAATTAAATTCTTACCTGAAAATGGGCGTTACTGGTTTTCGAAGTAGTCCTCCTTCTCCCGGACTCGATACACTTGTCAACGTTTAACCCAATCTTCGAAAGATTTGGGGAATCGGTTTTTTGAGATGCTGTTCAGCACAGCCATCACAGCGTTATTCAGTTCAGCGTCCAGACGAAAGCGTCTTCCGCGAAGAACCTTTTTTACTTCCGGAAATAAATAAAAGTCGCACGGTGCAAGATCAGGTGAGTAAGGTGGATGGTTCATAACTTAGATCCCCAGATCTTCCAAAGTTTGTTGGGTTTCTTGAATTCAATGAGTAAGCACGTTATCCTGCTTCAAAATCCATCAATTTTTTACCAAATTGGATCGTTTTGCACTACGTGATCCGTAAATAATGCCTTGCTTGTTGAAAAAAATTAAGTGCATCACGTTCCCAACACTTGCTTCAACTCTCGCCTTTTTTGCGCGTGGCTCGCCAGGATCTTTGCATTGGGTACTTTCCATTTTTGAGTCTGGATCAAAATTATGACAAGGTCTCATCCCAAGTAATTACTCTATCAAAGATATTTTGATCGCTTTCCATTGTTGACAAGTCATGACTCGATTGGATTGCTGTTCAGGAGAAAGCAACTTTGGAATCCAACTTGCTGACACTTTTCTGAATCCAAGAATGTCATTAATGATCTCATGAACACCCGCTATACCGATTCCTAACTCCCAAACAATATACCTAATGGAAATTCAGCGATTTTTCCTGATCGTGGCTTCAATTTTTTTTTCTTTTGTTGTGGTCCAAGAGGTGGACGGTCATCCTGAGCGAGGCTTGTCTTTGACGGACTCTTCTCCTCTTTGAAATTTATTAAACCATTCGACAGTACTTGTCCGCGATGTGCGTCATCGTGATAAGCCTGTTTCATCATTTCATAAGTTTCTCTGTGAATGATTTACTTGGACGAACACAAAACTTAATCGCGAATCATTGCTCGTACTTTAATTTTTTTCTCGGGTATGTCTGACACGATTTTTTGTTTTTGTAAATAGAAAAAATTTTGGATTCGTAAGAATAAAGCTATACAGGCTTTATAACATCACGATCAATCACGATACGCGCTATTCAACTCTGTTAACGTTGTATTTTACGTTTTGAGTTTTTTTTGGGAAATCTCGGCCGAGTTCGGAAACTTTTGGAACACTCCTCGTATAATATACAAAAGCAATATGTACTAGTTATCAAGAATTTATTGTAAATAATCTAACGGTTGAGCAAGCTGGCTTATTAAGCTGCCTTTACGTACATCATTGTGGATATATTTTTTTCCTCTTATATTTTTTTTTATAAACCACCACGATTGGATACATCATCAAACTCTTACACTAATTCTGATTAAAAGTGCACACGAAATACAAAGTCTGATTAATACTCTCTGTGGGACAAAACGCATGATTCAACGCAAAAATTATTGTATCAAAATAATATCTTTGTTAATTCAAGGTACTGCTGGATCATGAGAATTAGTAATTATTAATTAGTTAATGAGGATTATTAGGGAATATCAAAAAACTTATTTGTATAAGTTATAATACTTGTCTGAAGAACAATGTGATATTCGATAGGTTTCAATAATCTCACAACGGGGCAAGAAATACTTTGATTCGATTAAGCTAATAATAACATTTTGTTTTGAGAGAAGAAACTGCTTGCGAGTATGCTTTTTCACTTGTCTTCTTTTGGGCACTTTATCAAAACCATCTATTAATAATGAAGCACAATGTAAGAATAGAATGTCTCCTGTCTCTGGAGGAAACTGGATACAGTAAAATATTGGATACTGTCGATATGTACATAATGAATAATAAAATATGGAATGTATAATGCTTCTAAAAAGCAGCAGCAGCAGACTAGACGAAAAGCATTCCTAGTGGAAATCAACAGTCTTGCTCATAAGAATGCTTATCGTCAATGAAATGGGAATGTAAAACATTCTGAGCCTTTTTTTTACAATTATAAAATTGCCTTAAATCTTAGAAAAAAATTTTTAATATCAGATCAAAATCTCGAGATTTCAAAATTATGAAAAATTTCATTATCGATGGAAAGCGGATATATAGTATTGGTCAGACTTAATTTCATTTAAAGTTCCCTTTCCTCTTCACTGCCAACAGTCAACCTTTGTTCGTATTTCTCTCCAAATTTGGGATCCATATTTTTAATCGAAGACAACAGTGCATCTTTTTCCTGCTGGCTCCAATTTTGGCTCCACTCTTGAAACAGCTTTACGCGACATTGAAATAGACTCGGTGGTCTATTCGAATCTTCTTTACAGCCTAAATTCTCCATACCCGATACCAGACCATTTACTAAGCCTGTGGGACTGCACCGTTCCAGCAAAATACCCAGGAAATCACCTCGTTGCATCTCCGACCATTCTTGAAACCATTGTACGACATAGCGTATCTGAGCTTGATTTGAGAGCGTTGTAGACATATTTCATCTTTAAAAAATTCAATTAAACATCTCACAGTCTTCTCAAGCAAACTATTTGCAGAAAATAAAGATTAAAATTTACAAAACAGACAAAACATCTGTTGATAAAATATAGTGTTACTGATCATTACTATTAAGCATTTCTTAATTAAACAGCCTTATACGTCGTGTAATTAACATTAGAATTGTTTAATAGAATCCTTATCAATATAAAAGAAAAGTAAATCTTAAAGTATATTATATTACAAATAGCCTATAATAGTAAATGCCAATTTTTTAAATTCAGATAGAGGTTAGAATTTCATGAATCTCGACAAGAAATTATTGTGAAACTGATCAGACTTTTTACGACAGTAGAAAAACAAGTGAAATACGTTAACAAAAATTACCAGTTGTGTTGTAAGTAACGTAGCAAGTAGATTGCGGCGTGGAATTCTTGTTTTTTATTTACGTTTCCCGGATGACCGTCGTGTTTGCTTGCCATTTGCTATGGAGCACTATAGAGTACTGAGAAAGTGTCGATGAACCTAGTGTACCTTGAATATATAAAACAAGGTGAAATATTGGAAAATACTCCGAACCAATATCACGTAAAAATGTATTTATAGTATTTGTTTATTATAGAATATACAATAAATTAATTAGTTAATTTGCATTTTTTAGGGTTAACTTCTACCTCCGATTCCGTAGCGAATTCGTCCGAATCGCTCTCTGATACGTCTGATTGTTCTGAAAAGCAAATATGTTCATAAAATAAATAATATAATCATTTAACGAAATACAATTGAGAAAGTAAATTGTTTTTAACTATTAAAGCAACTTTACCGTGTACATCGGTTGTCGCGTCGCGTTCAGTTTCCACGAGAGTCGAAAGAAAAGCATTTGTTTTTTGCTGAATGTCTTTCAAACTTTCGATTAAGCTGGCTAAGCTCTCTCCTTTAACATTTTTTGAGCTCTCTTCAAAGGCACAAGAGTTTTTTTGAGATATTTTAACTTTCACACA